>VZSV01000109.1:416702-491650 GCA_013398735.1 Nothocercus julius | reverse complement strand
TTTTTTTTTCCCTCCCCCTCTGTTCTTTTGTTTTTAAGACCTTCCTTCCCTGCCTCGCCGAGGCGCCGTTTGGAAGCGGAATTCCTGGAAAGTGAACCTGGCGGTGAGGGCAGCTTTCCCTGAAAGCGGCGCCTGCTTCTTATTCCCTAGGAGGCCAAGAAAAGAGGGGACCCTGGATGTCAGCCCAATTGCCTTCCTTATTTATTTTATTTGATTTTGTGGTCGCTTTCCCCTTTCAGCTCTGGGAACTGACAAACGCATTTCATGTAGGCACCTTTACATGAATTAAAAGCAAAACCGAGACCGTAAAGTTGACACGTCCCCACGTTTCTTAGTAAACCAGTGATATGCTCTCTTCCATTAACTGGTATTAGAAAGTGCACCCTTGTCACACAGCTTTTGAATAATCATAAATTTGCTGAGGATACATGAGCCCAAATGTTAATAACAGTAATAACAATTAATAATATTGACTTTGCCAGCAGGAAGAATTTTTTTTTTTGGGGGTAGTTGTATAAGGTACTTCCATGTGCTATACATTGGCTACCAAATTATTGCAGCAGCAGGAGAAATTAATTTAGCCTGTTATCTCCATGTTATCTGGTGTCTGCATTTTTCTCCCTTAAAAATGTATCGTGCACTGACTGATTTTAAATAGAAATGCTAAGCCCTTAATCAGTTCTGACATTTCCATGAGAAAATAGTAGCTAGCTCTATTAGGAAGATAAAAATTTCTTTGCATGTATCTGATTTGCTGTAGTGTTTTGGAACTACTCATTTCTTGGAGAGAACTTAGCTTCTCCCAATCTTTAGGTTGTATGGGTTAATAAAAAAAAAAAAAAGTGCAAAGGGAATGTTGCCCCTTTTCCAGGTACAGCTTGGAGCTGCCTCCTCGCTGAGCTACTGGCTGGCTTGTTTTCTGTAGTGCGAGACCCATCTCCTGTGTTTGTTCTGCATGTTTCTGCCTGGTTGGTCACTGAATCCTAATAACCATCATGTTTCACGTCTCAGAAATCTAATCATCAAGTGACTTACTCATTCTTATAAATTGCAACTAAGCTATTTGGGTTAGTCATGTTATTCCCACTTTAGAGTTGGGGTAACTGAAACAGGAAAACTAATACATTTTGCCTGGGGCCACACATGGATTTAACAGTAGATCCAGGACTGGAACTGAATTATGGATTTAGACCATGCTATCTCTTAAAGATACCAAAGTGTACCATAGAAAATGCTTCTTCAAGAAATAATTCTAATGTAAATCTCTTTTTTTTTTTTTTTTCTTTCAATGATATTATCTACTAGTGAAAGTGCAAATATTTGAGGTCACATTCTCTTTTCTACACATAAGATTTATCCAGATTTTTAGTAAATGTTGTGATTTGTTCAAACTGCAAGATCAGACAGTTTACTTTGGAAAGAAGAACTACTTGATACGAGATTGTATACCTTAATGGGAACAGAATTGCTTGTTATTAGGTTATTGTAAACAATATTCACTGGATATCATGGTGTAGTTGCAGGTCAACAAAATATCATGGGAAGTTCAGTATTAGTATAGATATGGTGCTACTGCTTACCTAGCGTGCACTGGTTTTCACTGTAATGCTCCTTCAGTGCTTTGAACATGAAAATAATTAGTATAGGTCAAAACACTTAGAAACATGCAAGGCAACCATCTATCGTGTCTGAAGGTTGTGATTTATATCATTAAGCAGTGAGTTTTACAAAGTTGTGTCATTCATGTCAATGAAGCAAGAAGTATACTGCCTGCCCTTTAGCTGTGGCATGTC
The DNA here is from genome assembly GCA_013398735.1 of Nothocercus julius. Lineage (NCBI taxonomy): Eukaryota > Metazoa > Chordata > Aves > Tinamiformes > Tinamidae > Nothocercus > Nothocercus julius. The sequence goes on along the minus strand of VZSV01000109.1, from coordinate 489,857 downwards.
ATCAAAGCTATATTATGGTATGACTGAGCGCAGATGGCATGCGTAAAAAGCAGGTGTACAATATAACTTTCCTATTACTGACACTTTGAAATTTCCTCTTCCTCAATGTCCATCCACAGATGTTTGCTTGCCCAGCCCTCTACAAGAACTACAGCAAGTCCTGCGCGCTCGCTCGTCCCTGACGTCTGGAACTGTACAGCCAGAACCCTATACAGGATATGTGCTCGTATATTGTATTTATGTATGTATTTATGCTGCCAGCTACATTTTATCGCAGAGTTTATTCAGAGTGCTGATTTGAGGGAAGTGGGTGCAGATCTCATTCAAGTAATCATTCTCCAATACCACTCGTGTTACCTGCCAAAAATGAAAGTGGCATATGAATCACACTAATCCACTCATTGGTTTGGGGATTCAGAGCGTGCCAAGAAACATCAGAAATCCACATGATGGCCCTGAGTTTTAGGGGCCTTGAAAGATGTGTAGAAGTGCATTTCTCCAAAGACCATCCTACTGATGACTTATCTTACTGAGAAGGGCTACAGACATAACCTAATGACCTCATTAACTTAAAATATTTCTGTCCAAATCTGTCAGGTGTGACTATGTTGGAGGCCCTTCCTGAGGTAATTTCCTGAGGAAAATTTCCTGAGGAAAATTTTCCTGAGGAAAATACTTCTTCAGCATTACTGTGGCCTAAGGACTTGGTGATAGACTTTTCCTTGAGAAGAGCTATCAAATCCATATCACAGATACTTTCTGCTTCTTTCAGATATGTGTGTATCTTTATATCTAGACCTGAGCGGAAAGGGGTAGGGAGTAGAAAAGGCAAGGAGTAGAGTGGGGTTAAAAGAGCATCCACATAGATCCTGCAATTAAATATATTTTCTGTATCCAATGTTACTTGGGGCTTTAAATGAATTGGTCAATATTAAGAAGAAATACTTTAAGAATGTGTGTATTCATACATAACTTCAAAGTCATGCTAGCCCCTGGTTGATAGAGAAGGCCATTTTCTGACTGTAGTTACAGGTACTCAACAGAACTGTAACTGTGATCTATTTAATACAAACCACACATCTTCCAATGACAAAAACCCTCAGTAATGCTCAGATGCTGCTGTCTTTCCTAAGTATATGTTCCTAATCAAGTATGGCTTGTTTTCAGCTCCTAGTATATGGATAGTGCTACACTAGTGAAAAACACTACCATTTCTTAAGATTCGTTGCTCTCTTTATGTTTTGCTTTGAGCTAAGCACACCAGAAACTGAAAATAACATTTGTGTCTTTTTTCCTCTGACATACGAAAACAACTGCCTGATTTCTGTAATCTTATATTAGTATTTCTGAAACAAAGCAAAGAGCCTGCTGACTGTAGCAAAGCCTGCCCATAGCTGCTTCAGCAGCTTAATGAAATGTTAAGACCAGGTTTAAGTAACTATGCTCCAAATGCTATTATTGTTACCTGTTGTAGATGAAAATGGCAGTGAACAAACACTATGCCACTGGAGTGGCCTTACGTGTGTATTTTAAATCAAATAACCATTACCAGCTTTTTCACAACCTTGTCTGAATTTGATCTCCATGCCGGCTCAGTGGAAGAGACTCAAATGACTTTTTTTTCTGGACGTGGCTGCAGCTTTCACTGCATCTTGACTACCTTACTGAGCGTGTTGGGTAGGCATTGCACGCCTGGGTTAGGCCTAAGCTACCTCCCTACCCGAATGTCGTTCTGTAAAATTCATTCACTGAAATGAGTGTCATATGGATAATAACAAACTCATCTGTTCTTCTACGGAGGGGCTTGATTTTCCTCCACTCATTCATGTACTGTTCCTGTTTTCAAGCCCACTACCTAAGTCATTTCAGCTTCTCTCTGAGGTGATAACTACTAGAGATGCTCCATACCTTCCATGCAGAAGATCTTTTTATTACCTAAAAAAAGTAAATTGCATTCTGTAGATATCCTCTTAAAACTCAGGCTTTTGGAGGAGAGAATGAACTTGTTACGGACGCATGTGCGACGCCAATCTTGCTTCTGATTTGCCTGATTGCCCTCTCAGCCTTCCGACAATGTGAAACTTCCCTTTTGGAGACGATGAAGGAACAGTGTTAATATTGGTGCAACCACTTTTCCTGCACATTATCAGCTCTTCTCTTCTCCTTCCCCTTGGTGTCTGGTTTGTCTTGGCTGCTTCTTAAAATTCTCTTGCCTCTAGTGAGGAACTGCCAGATGAAACCAGTGAAGAGAAACCAGGTGACTGTCTCTACTTTCACAAATATAGGTTATGTATAATAAATTCAGCTTTTACATCTATGCAAATTAAACCATCATATGATTCTGACTACACGCATTTTCTATCAAATATGGCATATATTTCACAAATTACATTTAAGTTATACACATGTTGCCATTCTGAATATCTAACTAGGAGTTACATGGTGTGCCACCAGATTGCAGAAAATAGGCTTATGAAACAAGAAGAAATACTAGAAAATATCTCTTTTCTCTTGCAATCCTGACAAGTCCAGCAGAAGCGCTTTTCCTGCACTACAAGGTAATATAAACACCTCATCACTGAGCTGTTTAGAGACGCAAATGCACCTTGTTATTAGAAACTCAGAGATTTTTATAGAGGCCTAAATAGACCATGCCCAGAATAAGGAAGTTTTAAAGCAATCTGTCTTTGGTATGGAGTTTATCTAGCAAGGCCTTCATCTAATGCTTTTGTTTTGCAGCCAAAATATTAGTCATCATGTCAAAATAGGCATATTACTTCTGCAAAATGATATTTTCACTTCAGGAATATTGTGAAGTGAAACAGGATTTAATACCATTCTTCTCTGGGGGGAGGGATTGTGTACTAACAGGGCACGTTTGGTATAAGGCCCTATGCCTTTCAATACGATTCCCAGCTATAGGTATACCGTATGTGGACTAATCAATGTCAGCTGAGCTGTGGCAAGGATTATGCCGCGAAAGCATCAACTCAATGTTCTCAGTTTTACATGTCCTCAGCAACTGCTGTTGTTTCTTCATAAATAAAAAGATACCTTGGCGACCACAAAGATGTCTGTCAATACATATATTCCAGTCAATAAGAGGGTAGAGATGGTGTGAAATGTGGGACTTGGGTGGAATTTAAGCATGTAAATGAACAGGTGTGAGTCAGAAACCCTCTGTTAAGCAGTTGCCTAAACCTCAAAGCACTACGCTTGTCTCATGATTCATGCCTTGGAGTCAGTTCCTTTTCCACCTGAGAATCCCGGATTCCCTCTCAGGCGTGTTTGAGCCGACGTCCCTGTGGAATCCAGAAGCAAGGCATTCCCCCACCGAAATTCCCGTGGCTGCTCCTGGAGCGTGCTGCAAACTCCCCGTCGAGACAGGGCTCTTGACAAAATGCCGCAGTGTCTAGTAGTTTATGTTAAAACACAATGATAGCAACCGTACTTCCTCCCAGGTCTTTATGTTTTGGGGCGTGGGGTGGGGTGGAGAGGGGTTGTGCATATTCCACAACTATTTAACATAACGAAAAGAGAAACAATCTGGAGAAAACTCAGCCTGTGCCCTAACCCTGGGAATAACCTGAACATCAGATTATGATCTGAGGAATCTTGAATTTGTTTGTGCTCCAGGGCATAGTTTCGGCAGAAGGGTCGAGATTGCCTTTCCTATAATAAACATCAGCCCTGACCATCAGGTCAGACTCCTTGCCTGGGTGAGGGGAGCTGTGAGTCGGGGCCTTTCAGGGCAGGAGAGATGAATCCCATGACTGTAAGTGCTCTAATCGCTGCCTTGCCGCATAGAGGGAGATGGGAAGCCAGCTTCTCCCCTAGCTACGTTTTAATAAAACATAAGTTTTGAAGGAAAGATCACAGGAACCTATTTTCATAAAAAGAATCAGGGTGTAGATAGTGAGTGGATGGAGGCATCTCAGACAGCCCTGGGTAGAGCCCTGTTTCCAGAGGCATTCCTCAGGTAGAGCCCTAGTTTGAGAGGGAGGCAGGATTTTAGACTCGGGACAAACCTCAGAGTTTCTTCCTGGTTAATTAGCCAGCGGCGTGTGGCGCGAGCTGACCTTGCACTGGCCAAGGCACAAGGCGCCGCCTCTCCCCAGACTTCCTAAATCTCTCTTCATGCACATCATGAAAAAGCGAAACATTCAAAATGTGCTTCTGGATTCCTCCTGGCGGGCTATGGGTCTAAAAATTACATGTCGGAGTGTCTAAAATCATTTATTGGATCAGGCCACAAGCTGTATAAATCAGTATCTGTTTATTCATAACTGTTAGTTTTCTGTTAAGATTGATACTCAGCATCCACCAGTAACTCTTCTCTCAATAGAGTTTCTGGTCCATTTTTGTAGATAAGTTTGTATCACAAAGGGCAGCACAGAAAACTCTTGGATTGCACATTATTTGTAATGAAAATTCTCACTAAAAGTGAGAATACAGCATTAGAAGCTGTATGGCTAGACACTCGATTTGATTTGAGTGCGGTGGGGATACATAGTTAGAACTACATTTGTATGAAATTTACTGAAAATTTTCCTTTTTTTTTTCAGGAAAGCATTATGATATTCAAAGTTGCAATGTTCCTTTCTTTTTTAAAAGTATTTTCTTTGCTTGAAGATTTTGAAAAACAGGGGGCAATATATTCCTCCAAAAATGGTTACCCCTGCCCAGTTTTCAGACAGGCCCTGCCACACACACCGTGGCATTGACTGCTTTTGCCATGCACAGGATGTTTGGGCGCAGTTCAGACAGTCTGCCCAGTGCACGTTTCCTTCCCCAAACCTGCATGATATGAGAAAAGAGGAGGTTACGAAAGCTGCTCTGGAACCCTCCCACTTGCAATCTGCATCCTGTAATATGGAATATTCTAAATATCATGGGCTTTCCCTAGCTAACGAGCTGGTTATTCTGGCTATACATGAAGATACAGATTTGGGTCTTAATTAACATCTGCAGTTTAATCAAACCATTTATGATCCTGAGAAATCTGAACTGTGGACTTTCTGGTTTTTCTGATGACAGACAAATACCATAAACAAAATGGAACAAAAATAATAGTTTGGTACATAGTGTTTGCAACAACTATGACTGATAACTTTTGTGGAAAAGTGGGAAGCCTGAAGCTCATTTTTTTTTCAGAATCTGAAGAAGATTTTAAAGGTAACAGACATGAATATACGAAGTTAGGGAATCTCTCAAAAGATTTAGGGCTCTCACATATGCGTACATTTAAACACTATTCTAATTAATTTGAGTTTTAGAGGGGTTAAGTCAGCTGTAGGATCAATGCTGAACTTAGTCTCACTGCAAAAGAGGTCGGCCCAAAAGAGAAAATCAGGAATAAGTTGCCATGAAAGTGGATTGGCCTGTTTAGTCTGGTGACCTAGTGAAACAGCGCAGGACTTTATAATCTTCAGTGCAGACAGGTCTGCATTGTTGAAGGAAGCAGGAAGTGTAAAGAGGGCTGTAATTGCAGATTCTTTAATAAGAAATATAATTGTTACTTTCTCCAAGCAGATCTCAGACAGAGTTTAATAGTGTGCAAACATTGAAAAGTCTCTAAAACACACCCTTGTTGCCTAATTTGTTCATGCAGCTTGGTATAATGTATTTGCACCCTCTAAAAATGTACTCCATATACAGCATTTCTGATGCACTATATGCATCAGAATGCATAGTCCCCTTAGTCTTCTTTGCGCTTAGATTGACCATGATGTAGAGAGGTAGAAGAGAGCAAGATTCAGTAAGAGAACAAAGGTCCAGTAAATGTGTTTCTTTAAAGACTTTGAAGTTTCCGTCTTAAAATACGGGCTTATCTTTGCCATGATTACAGTGATCAGAGTCTTTACAGCACTGTCAGGGCCATGCTGTTTTTCATATTCATTGACATAGTTCCAATTACACAGCACGCTTTAAAAAAAAACAAAAAAACACAAGCAGTATTTGGTTTCAGGAAATTTTGAATCAAGAAAGTACACTTGTGAAGTAATAATCATTTCTTTGCTGAATTTAAAGGGATCACGTCATGTGTTTAACATAAATAAAAGGCTCGGACAATCTAAGGAAAAAATTATTTCTCCAACTGTGTTCTACAAAACTTGCTTGTAACTACTGAGTAAAAAGTGCAGTAGAAACAAACATGAGCTTCTATTAACACAATTTTATCCTTGGTGGCTGAAATGCATTTTTTGATATTTCTTCATGTTCTATACTCTTGCACTAGTCATTACCAAACAAGTAGTTTCTTTAACTGTTGCATCAGGCCCCCTTAGGTGTATGGCTTCCTGGAACCTGTGATAACTGAGGCCTGAGATTTACAAATTAATGTTTAATTTTTATTAAACTCCTTTGATCTGTAGATCGAGGCAAAATCATGTCATACTTTGGAAATGAGTCCAGCAGTGACTGTCCTTCAGAAACTGAGCTGGATTTGTATTGTTCTGTTCTGCAGTGCTATGGACAGATTTTTCAGGATAATTGAGAGCAGGGAAATACATTAATTTTTTTTTTATTTCTGTTGAGTGTCGTGTTTTTAAAACATTTAATTCTCATTTGTGTGAAATCGGAAGTCAGGAAAATGTTAGCTCTTCACCCCAGGAGGTTCATGCCTTTGGTTTATTTGTAGAAAAGTAGTGAATATTACTTCACGAGTAGTAGACACATAAGATTCTCTATGATGACCTGAATTTCAAGTAATCAGCTCCATGATATTAAAGGTTTCAGGGCTTAAACTCGTAAAGCTCATGTGTTTTTGTTTTACTACTGTTACTAATACTACTACAAAGCCTACAATCACTTCTCAATCTGATACTGGATTTAAAATACAAATACGAGATAATAGATAGCAGTTGGAGAGAGATCAGCAACTTCTTTTATATATCCCACTAATCAGTCATGCCCCCAGAAAAAGACTTAGCTTGCTCAGGTGACCTATGTGTGAAGTATCCCACTCCTAGTCCCTCAAGGGGATTCAGTATCACCTCTTATCAAGGAAGAGTATAGGGCAGTCTGCAGTATCCACTGGTAATACTTCTACAACTGGGGCATAAAAGGAGGTTTTATAAAAAGGGTTATCTGCAGGAGGAAGAAAAGGATCACTACTGTTTGCAATAGTTCATACAGTTGGTCTTTTTAAACGTATATATCTGGGTAAGTTGTACTGGCACAAAGAGGAAAATGAAATCATGGTTCGCTACAGCTTGGCAATATTCATACAGTGAGTCAAGTCAACAATACTGAGGTTGAGAACAACACAAACCAGGGAGGTTGCAATGCAAATCATGCGTCCTGGTTGCTTCCTCATGAACTCTTCCATGAAATCTTGCTGCTCCCATCTTGATTGTATATGCTAATCCTGGCTTCTTAATTGACTCATAACAGATTTGTCTGGATTTCCAACTTCCTCTTCTCTTTAGAATGTTAATTAAAAGAAAAATGATTACACTTAAGATATTCATGACAATAAAAGAGTTTTCTCCTAGAGGTGTTCCGAGCCAAATTTTGCTTTCATTTACACAGGACCATTTGAAATCAATGAGCTAAGTTCTGTACTAAGGACCCTTTAATACTCACGTAGTATACACGCCTTAGCAGGTGTGTAAATCAGCTCATATATTTCTTTTCCTAAATTTTACCTTATACAGTAAAATTTAGAAAAAAATCAGCCTTTGGACTGAAATATACATAACAAATCAGAAAGCAGTTTGGACAAAAGTCAGTGGCAACTTGCTCCCACAGACCTGTGTATTCTTTCTGTCTTCTCTGGAATCAGTGTGTCATTATTAGGTCTGCAGAAGTAGAAGGAAGACTTGGATTTTCTCCTTATGGAATATGGAGATTTTGAGGCATGTCCGTAATATAAACAGATAATTGGCCTTTGTTATTTCTTGTGCCATATGCTGAGCTTGTGTATTTTTATCCAGGATTTAGGAACTCCTTAAATAATGGTCATGTTTTTTTATAATACGGGCAAAATTAGCTTTAATTAAAGAAGGAGAAGTAGAATGAAAAGGCTGCTGCTTCTTCCTTTTTTTTTTTTTTTTTTTTTTTTTAGCTGCTCCCATGTTGACTGGTATGGGCCTTTTTTTGTTGTTGTTTGCCCTATTTTTTTTTTTCCTCCTTTGCAAAGCATTTTGTAGTCATGCTCTTGCTTGGTATCCCACTATATTGTTGTTGGTGGTTTTTTTTTTTTTATAGATATATATATTCAGTAGCTTAAATCATACTATCCTATTTGAGATCTTCCCACCATTACAGCTTTTGCCACCCATAACCTTATTTTATGATCAAAGGGGAAATAAAGGGAAAGCAGTAATGTTAATAGGTTTTCCCATGCAGTCTCTTTGGGAATGGTCTTTTTATAAGTGTCTTGAACTTGACCTCTTCAGAAGGCCCAAAGGTCCAACACATATTTTTAAAGTTACATTTAAATTTTAATATTTTTGTTCTGTGAAGCCATTTAAAACCTGGCCCTCAAAACACAAAGCATAAATCTTTCAGGACAGTCATACAGTAAAATTGATGTGTGCGGAAGAGAAGTTCCGGAAAACCCCTAAAGCACTGTTGCTTTGCTTTTCATGTTGTTTTATAGATACCTTCCCTACAACAGCACCAAATAATCAAACAAAATCCAATGAATAATATTGTGATTTCATCGCTCTGGCATTTGAACTTGCAAATACAATTTAGCAGTGAATTAGGAGAGGAAAAGTTTTGCATTGCCCCACCCTCATTATAAAAATGTTCTTCAGAGCCAAACATTTGAGGCATTAGAAAGATTTACAGTAATAATATAAGTAGCTATAATGAACTTGGGAACAAGGGAGTCTTGTAAGAGATTCTCAGAATGAGAGTGAGGTTTTGTAAGCAATTCTATCAGCGCTAAATAAATATTTAGGAAGATAGTCTTCTCTTAGCAAGTCAGTAAAATAATTGTAGTGCTAATAGGAAGTATATGATTTGGATATGAGAAGATACGTATCTCTGAGTCCATACAACTTGTTTGTGCGGGTGAATCTAGTTCTCATTAAAGGTACTGGTTTGACTGTCCTGATTGCTGCAGTCTTCTCTCCATGAAAATAAGCAAGCTTGGTCACCAGCTGTGCAAGGTTTCTGTGCCATCCCTCAGTTCAACTGAGGGGAGTTTCTCCTGCCTGTAATCTCTCTTTTTCTTTTTCCTTTTGAGAAGGTCAGCAAGGTAGCCAGGTGTAACCACGAGGTTTGGGGAGCACTTGTTAAATGACTCAACTCAACATGTTCCCTGCAGGCAGGGGTTGCCCATTGCTGTCATGCCAGGTGGTTTGGTGTGCGCTGGCCAACCTTTGGAATGTATAACATTCCTGTGCATTTTTCCTTTGTTTTCCTGTGTAACTTTCCTAGCTCCTAAAGTCAAGTCTCAGACCAGACCATTACAGCGATACAGCTAGCGAGGAAAAGGGAAGACTGTGGGACAGGGCAGAGCAAGGCATGGGGGATGCAGGTGAAAGTGGCTACAGATCGTCCCTGGCACTTTCACCCTAGTCCCTGGCACTTGCCCCTTCCTGGGACAGGAAAAGGGCTGGGATGGAGCATGACCTCTGATCACCGACACTCATGCTGGCTTCCTCCCTGCCAGGCTGAGCTGAGAACATGGCACAGAAACAGGGAATCCCGTTGAAATTGCTGGAAAAAACTCTCATTAACTTAATGAGATTTGGAACATTACAAGGGAACTCCAGCTGGAACCAGATCTGAACCCGTGTGCGAAGCGCTCCTGAATACACCACCGCAAACGTGTTTCGAGGAGAATATGTGCTCCGACATACAAATGGCCGGATTCTGATCCCAGCAACACCAGCATAAGCCTCTTGACTCATATAAACTGCACTTGGAGGACTAGCCCTGCAGACTGTAAAATGAAGAGACACACATACCACAGGAGGCTACGGGAGGAAGGTGGAGTCACGCCGGTGCAGCCACACACCTTGCTGGAACACCTTAAGACGGGTAGACCTGGCAGCAGTTGGCTGAGACGGGACTTTCATCCTGCATAAACACCACTTTCCATAATTAAGTGTAAAGTCTGACTTGGTTCACACTCCATTGTGCTGTAGTCTAGCTATGCTTAGATTCTCAATACAACACTTTTTTTTTTTTCTTTACAAACACACTCACTTTTTTATTTAAGATAAGTTACTATGATTGTTGAGCTTCTTGTGGGGAAGAGAATTGGCTTATGAATATAAAAAAGATAGAATGAGGAGAGAAGAAACAGATTCTCCTTCCAGCACAGTGTGATAAGGCATCAGGCTGGGCTCAAAATAGGCAGAGGAAGTGCTGAATGACCCAAGTGATGACAGGCTTGGTTGCACTCTCCTGCATGGCTAGAAGACACTTGCTTTGTCCATATGTCCCCATACCATAGTTGAGAAATGGTATGGTAATATTCTCGTGGAGTGATATTCAGACAGGCAGATTAGTCAGAAAGGGAAAACCAGTCTGTTTCTATGTAGTTCATAAACTTTTGAAAAATATCAATAGAATAAAGATCCCTGCATTAACTAGTCTGTATTTCTTTTCCATCTGCAGACATACCAAAAGCTCACCCTTCAGTTAAAGTAAATATAGGATTTTTTTCCTGAAATAAGAATTGGCCTTTGATAGAGTTTTGACTTGTCACCTAGTTAGGAGTGTTTGCCTGATTTTCTGATCACTTATCCCAGTGCTGCCACACTTAACTTTTCTTTAGGAAGTAATTTAATACTAAGAGCTCAGAGAAAACTTAATATGCCATCCATCTCTTTCATTTTAACTCATTCAAAGCAAACTCCATTTCTTAAAGCAGATCTCTTTTTTTTTCCATTACACATCTGAACTTGCAGTGAGAGAGACTAATACAAAACAAATAAAACTTTCTTTTTTTGAAACTTTTGAACAAGTTAAAACACATCTAAAACTATATTTGCAGTAATTGATACTAATTAAAATGCTGAAGCTACATTAACAAGAAATGAAAAGGAATATTTTGGGTCTTATCTTTTGCACCGTGAATGTTTTTTCATGCTCAGCTTTTCATAAATGTGGAAACATTATACCCTGTATTATTTCCATGGTAAATGCTATCGCTGTTTGGCATTTTATGGGGTGGGGGTTTATAGTTTTATTAACGCCATCTGTTGTTTAAAAGATAATACAGAATGATTAAAAATTACCAAAAATGCTGGTGAAGAATCAGGAGCAACATTTGGAGTTTGTTTTTTGCCTGGCAATTTATATGCATTTGAGCCTAATTCATATTAAAGTCAGTTGAATTTAACTCTTTAGGGTTCAGGTAGGACTACAATTATCTTCACTTGACAGCGTATTAATCACTATTAGCATCACAAGCATATTCTGAATCTAAAAAGGCTTTCCTGCCCTATCTCTGCAAAAATGCTGAAGGGTAAGGAGGGAAATGAAAGGCCACAGAATGAAAGGAGTTAAGACCCTGACGATCATGTACAAACAGAATTATTACACTGCTTTAAAATAGAAAGGCAGACTGAAAAACTGAATGAGGAATAGATTTGTTTGCATGGCTTATGTTTCTGTTAGAAACGCTTAGACATATCTGAAGGCAAAAGGAGTTTTTAATTACTGGATAAACCTTTCTTTCCTGAAGCTGAATGGAAACACAGCATCATGGGCAGGTGGTTTTACACGTTTCACTCTGCCCACGGCCTGAGAGCAGAGCCAATTAAAATACAAAGGCAGGAGAGGTCATAAATACAGGCAGCAAGGGATGCTTGCGTGAACTTGGAGGAAGATCAATGACACAAGGCTATGAGAGATGCCTGTGGCTGGCCTGCATCTTGGCCAGAGGTGGAGAGCTATTTCAGCTCTGCTTAATAGGGAAACCATCATGGTCTTCTCTGATCTATATCTATTACCTAACTGCTTAAAATAAATAGCCAGTTGCATTTAGGGAAAGAGAAGAGACAGAATGCTCTAATATAAGAGTTTGCCAATTATGATTTGACTCTTTTGAATTTATGGACAGAGGCAATGCTTTCTTTTGCTAGGGATGTACAAACAGCAGGTATTTTCCAGCATGATCCCACAGAATAAAATCTATAAAACTTTGGCTTCCAGCTACAGATTTCCTATCTGAAGAGTACACTGAAGAGGACAAATCCCCCCCCCACCTCCGTTACCAAAGAATGGAAAATCTTGTGGTGGAAAGAGCTACGAGGTTGTTATTGGCTGCCAACACAAGTATTTTGGACTGAGAAAAACTGTACTTCAAACTAATGAGAAACCAGGTGACAGAGATCTTATTTAAGTCAATACTTATCTTACTTAAGTCAATACTGTAACTTTATCTACAAGAGGAAGCAGCCTAACATAGCTCTTCCAGGAATATTATTATTTTTTTTTTTTTCCAGCTATTCTAGTCAGTATGAGTATTTTGGTGGGGAGGAGAGGAGAAGAAAAAATGAACCAAAGAAAGAGACAAAAGCTCCTGTCTGGATGTATACACTTCATATTGGAATTAGGCTGATTTTTATTCTAGAATAATTATTCCACTCACAATGCAGAGTAATTATTCCAGAATAAAGTCTTTTTTTTTTTTTATTGCAATGAAGTGTCCATGGGGAGCTATCACAGAGCAGTTATCCCAGAATTGCTATGCTGCTCAACTTCCTCCATGTAGACATGCCTTAAGAAATCATATCCAAAAGAAGATCGAGGAGAAAAAAAGACTGTCTCTGCATGTTTTTCAGCATAAAGTTTGAGTCCTAAAAGCTGTATGTTATAATGTAGATGCTGTATAACTCACATTCATCCTGGGAAGGTACATGGTAATAGCACAAAAAAGGCTTTTGTTGAGTCACGTGTAATAAGAATTAATGGCTTTGCATTTGGTTTAAAAGTTAGTTTCAAATATTTCAGATTTAGTTTTTGTCTTTATTCAAAGCAGGTGCATTGTTTACTAGACAATTTTATGGTGCTCCATCTCGGGATCTACAAGGAAAGCTGTAATTAACCCCTGTGATCAACCTTTTGGGATATGGTAGCCCCAGATACAGTGCATAGGTTAAGGTCATAACACCTTAAATGTGTTGAAATGCTAGAGTTTTGGCATGTGCCTCGACAACAAATTAAACTGAAGGTTGAGAAAGGGAAGTGTTTTATTAGCTGACCTGGTACACCTCCTGTTATACTAATAGTCCATTGAGTGTTAATGCACAGCACAACCCTCCTTCCTCTTGTTTCAGACTGTGTGAGTAGCATATAGTTGCAAGTGCATTGATTATATTTTGCCCCTGTTTTAAAGCTATTGTAACTTACTTTTAATTAATGAAAAATAAAGTCTCTGGGAAGTTGGGACACTGCGCAAGAATTTTGTAGGTTAGAAGAGAGAATGGCCGCATCCAGCCAGTCACTTTATATACCTAACATGAGGGACCCAAAGAAGACCATCTTCTGTGACTCCTGTCACATCCTCATGACAGACTCTTACAGGCGAGTCCCAATCTCCTCCCTAGTGCCCCCTGCATGAGGTGCCTTTGGACTCGTCTCCTCTCCCACACATCACTGTGGCATCTCCAGCAAAGCCCTTTTAACGCTCTAATGCTGAAGGTGCTGCCCACCAGCTTTAATGTGCTCATTTTGCAATGTGCTGTGACTCACAGCGAGGGAAGGCAGGGAGGGGAAACATAATGTGTTCAAGGGGTTCAAATATGAGGTAAAAGGCGTTAGTTCTGTTGGGAGCAGCAAAACAGGCCTACGAGCCATCTTGCATCCAGGCCACGACACAGCGATGAGCCCCAGCAGGACGTCCCTCCCTGGTCGGCAGAGCCTGGCTGACTGTCGGGAAGTTCCACCTCGGCGCTCAGGTCCAAAGCCGCTCGGCCGATCTGGCTATGTATCGTAAGCCAAATGATCACGGGGTTGCCTCCCAGGCAAGGATTGACCGGCCGTGTGCCTCTCGTTTCAGGGATGTGGAGGAGCACTCCCGCAGTTTGTTTTTCGCCTGGGGCAGGCGGGTCCTTGGGCAGTGGGCGATGGGCTCAGTCCACCTCCCTGGCAGGAGATTCACAGGATGTGGGGAGTGCAGCTCATCCTTTGCGGACGCAGGGTTTGGAACACAGCTTTATCCTCACAGCCACCCTCGGGATCTCTCCCACCCCCGCTGTGCCTATGGGGAGCCTGCCGAGGGTGCCCGCCCCTGGTGGCAGGGGGCTTGACGCCATGTGCAGGGAGGCCCCCGCGCCGAGGGCCGGCTGCGCTCTCCAAAGCTGAGAGCCTGCAAGGGAAGTCTGGGAGGTCTTTGCCAAGCCTGCGAGTGACCTTAGGTGCTGCCTCAGTGGACATGTCTCCTGCAAGGGGAGAGCCATGTGCGGTGCCATCTGGGCCTACCTTGGCGAGGTGACCCTCCCCCAGGCGCTCCGACTGCGAGCACCTGTGCCCCTGCCCGCCTCCAGAGCCTCCGTTCCCACTGCACTTTCTGATCCTGCCGCGCCGTCACGAAGGCTATTTCCTCCTCCTTTCCTCTCCACCGCCAACAGGCTCTCCGTTGCGGCGACGAGCAGCCGCCTGGGCACACCGGTGAAGCTGTGCCCCGTGCCACCATAGGGTAGGTGTGCGTGTGTCAGCCTCGCTCTTCTGCTGGCACTGGCTTTCCTCCTCACACGGACCCTCTCCAGACTTGCTGTACTCTGAGTCAGACGTTACCAGCCCCGCTCTTCCTTCTGCCTCTGACCACGTTTTTCCATACACCATGCTGCAGCCATGGCTTTTGGCCCAGGCATTGTTGGGGGACCTCGAGCTACCTGAAATTCCTGAAGTGTATTTCATACATTATTTTCCTGCTTCAGGGCCTGGTCAGCCTACCGTGCCAACCCATTGCTTAGGCTCCAGGTGCTGGAGCCAGATGTCCTTATCTTGCCCTGCCTAGTGGAGCATGGACGATGAGAAGCAACCCACAGCTGTGTCAGCTCAGCCCTCTGGTAGTCTCAGGGTTCCTGATGCTCAATCAGGAGGTGAATTCCTGTGACCACAGTACTCGTCCTGTGACCACAGGCGGCAATGCCTGGAAAACCTCAGCGAGAGGTTCCTGGGACTCTCCTTTGCCTTGCAACCGTAAGGCATGTGTAGGCATCTTCTAGTGTCCTAGTGTCCGAGGTGCTTACAGCCCTGTGCAGCTGCAGCAGAGAATGGGGGTGTGTGGAGGAGGGTGGGGGATTGTTGCCTTAATGTCTTGATTTCAGGGAGTTTGAGACGAGACCTTCAGCAAGGACAAATAAGTAATATTATGATGACCAGTATAATAAAAGTCTCTCAAATTCTGTAGGCATAATCCTCAAAATATTTAAATTCTTTTCCTACTTTCCTGTAAAAAAACACCAAAACCAAAAACAAACAAAGAAATAAAAAAACAACTCAACTACTAAGTTTGGGAAGCGTTATTTATTTCTATGAGTCTGCTCGCTCTTGTTTTCTCATCTTGCTCAGCAGGACTACAAGACCTTCCCTTAGTGTTATGACACTTCTTCTTAGTGATCTGGATACAAACAGTAATTGTAGAAGCATTAGAATTTTTTAAGAAGATCTTACTGAACTTTTTTTTAGAACACTCAGTAATGTTTGGGCTCAAATTTGAGAGTTGGCTAATGAATCCCATGCTGGAATTATATAATTCCTATATTTTTGGCACAACATGCTTGTTCCTATTGCTTTCAACTATTTTCAGTCAGGGAAATAAAGTATTTGTGCTGACTCTGATAGTCAGCTTGTTCTTATATGCTTTCTTAGCTGTGACATTGCTAAGGGTAATCTTGTTAACCTTTCAAATACCATGGGAGGTGCCATACGTGGGGTAGTCTGTCCACTGATTGCATAGTGTACTATGTATCTTGCCTTTTCATAAGAAGCCTGCTCTCAGTTCTTAAACAGTTATGACTGCAACTGTAGAAATGCCGATTACTTAAACATGCTTTCCCTTCTTTTTTTTTTTTTTTTTCTTTTTCCTCCTCTTATCTTCATGGTTTCTCTGCCATATCTTTCCAAATCTAGAACCCACAAATTTGGAATAAATGTTTGTGTTTAAATCTTCCTTTTTGTTCTAGTACAAGTGAAGGGAGGCATAGAATTCCAGCCTTTGAAAAATACAGATAGTGAGTGAGAAGAACTGCAGGATTATATCTGCTGTTGTTTCACCTTGCATGAATGAGGGAAAGTGCTCTTCCTTCTGCATATTTTCTACATTCCTGTAGCTGGCTAATTTGCAAATGCAACTGCTGTTGAGATTCACGTCCCTAACATGTATTTGCAGAGATGTGCAAACCAATCAGTCTGACATCTCCAGCTGCATCAAGGGAGTTGGTGTATATGGAGTGATCTGGGCCCCCTGAAGTTCCCTTAAGAGGACTGCAACTGAAACTACTATATATATATTTTTTTCTTTCAGAGAAACAATCAAGAATCTTGGTCTAATCATGCTTCCACCCTGGGCCGAGCTGCACTGAGAAGACAACACATGTTTTTAGGGGAAATGATTGAAGTGAAGTGAGTGGGCAAGAAGCATGCAGTGATAAGACACAGGTATTCATCTCAGTTCTTAAGTTCTGTTGGTCACATTGTTTAAAAAAAAAAAAAAAGAAAGAAAGAAAAATAGGCTGGGACATTTTTCCAAAACAGTGTTGCCATGTAAATCTACTGGCCCAATGACTAATGACACTCAGGCCTTGTACGCAACATAGCTGTGTGGAGAAAACATAGTCCCTATGGACTGTCAGCTGTGGAACTAGAAGTGGAATTAACCCTATTGTGACATCTTGTGTACAGTGAAGTGTATTTGCTTTGGAGGAATGTCCACGACCCTCTGTATTCCTTCTTGTTCTTAATGCTTCACCTCTGGATATTGAGGTGTATCATAGATGAAAAATAAGTCTCCTTTGTGCACTAGGTAAGGACAGAATCAATTTAAATGTGCCACTTTGCTCTCACAGACCCCCCAAAAGTCCCTTAAGTTCTAGGTTTATCATGTCTGTGAACTTTACACAAGACCCAAGGTGATGACATCTCTGTATGATTCATAAAGAAACGTTCTGTTTACACATGAGTATGAACCTTGAGAAGCAGAGTTTAGAAATGGCTTGAAATATAGGACAGAAATCAAATGCAATAATGAAAAGCATTTGATTTTCCCATAAAGGTAGCAGATACAAGGTCAGCATGTGAAACATGAATATTCTTCTTATTATCAGCACTTCAGTCAGGCTATCAATTCAAAGCCTTTGTTCAGTAGCTTGTGACTCATCTATAAGTATTTACCAAGGTGGCAAAATTGGCACTAAACTTGCACTTAGAAGCAGTTTTCCATTTTAAAGTTCTATGAAGTGAAACAGGAAGTTTCTTCTTTGAAGTGGAATATCCATAGGACTGAAAACAACAAATGCAGAAATGGTACTATTCAGTTTTGCATTTATTTTATTTATTTGCTTTTACCAATCTTTGGTCAAAACAGGTTTTTTCTTTTTGAAGAAAAAAAAAAGCAACCTGATTTCAAATACATAAGAATAATTAAAACATAATAAAACAATTCTACTGTATTCACAGGAAAATTTTTATGTTACAATAAATCTAATTTTTCAAAATAAGAGTTTACTTGGAAATACATATAAGGGAACTTCATGTTCTCATAAGTGTAGCCACACTAGAAGCTGTTCATTAAAATGGTTTTACCTTTTTGAAGTGTGTTGAGCCTGTAATATCTATTCATGTGAGTGAAAATCTCGTAAATGACAGATAGTACAGAAGTTACATTACCGTTGTAAATCAGTCTTTTCTGTGGAGAAGGGAGAGGGTGAGCCCAGTGGCTAACTTTCCCCTCCAGCTAATTAGAGGGAACTTTAGAAGATGAATGAGAATAGGATTTTCTTTATTTTAGGGCAAGCTCACAGAGTTTAGTTGATAACTTTTTTTTCTTCCTAACTTTTTGGTGGCTTTGGCCTCCACTGTTATGAAGTAACATAGGAGATAATACATTTTTAAGAGGCAATGTGCTTCGAGA
Source organism: Nothocercus julius (assembly GCA_013398735.1). Classification (NCBI taxonomy): domain Eukaryota; kingdom Metazoa; phylum Chordata; class Aves; order Tinamiformes; family Tinamidae; genus Nothocercus; species Nothocercus julius. The sequence goes on along the minus strand of VZSV01000109.1, from coordinate 471,808 downwards.
CTGCAGAAGCTGTATTTCCAAGCACACAGGAACACCTCAGCCACCTCAGAAGTTACTTGGGAACAGCATTCTGACTCTCCCTATTCCACCTTTTTAGTGTATGGCTGCTTCTCATGTTGTAGTGACACTAATGAACATTAACGGACCTCTCATGATAAAGAAGTTCTGCTCAAACTCAAAGTATATACAATACTGCGTTGTGTATCTCCATATCAGAAGAACAAACAGAATTGATGTGCAAATGGTCACTGACAGATGCCAGTGAAAAAAACGATGATTTCTCCTATATTTTTTTACTTTTCTTGTGCTTTTTATTCCTTTTAATTTTGGCAGTCTCTGAGGACTTTTAAGATTAGATCTCAAAATGTGAATGGGAAATAAATTGTCTCATTGTAGGGATGCACATCCACAATCCTCACTCAGGTGAACAGCAGCATATACACAGGCAACATCTGTGAATGGCAAAATAAACTTGTTTAGGTATTTCCTTTTGGAAAACTATGAGGTTTTATTGTATTTATCACGATCCATGAATTAACATCCAGGATCTGCCTAAACCCTTTAAAATCTTTCTTCCAGCATTATATACTTTTTAATTGTTGTGAAGCGCTTGGCCACAGAGTAAGACTGTGTTTACATTTCAAAGTGATTTGTGGCCTCAGTCAAGGATCAGGGCTGGACTGACTTTCAGAAGTTGTTCTGTTTTGGTTAAATTAATGCAAAAAAAGACTATTCTGACCCTGCAAGTTTATAATCAAAATGTAGAACAGGATACAACAAACATCAAGAAGAAGAGGAGGGAGGAGAAAGTACTTTTTCCACAAGAAATAGCAGTTTCCATTCTTTACCTGTTTGGCCACTCTTTCTTCTGGGAAATAGATTCCAGGAAAGACTATTTGCAAGTGAATGCATCCTCGATACTGCAAACATCTGTATAGGTGATTAAATCCACACATTTGCTTAGAAAATTGAGGGTCCAGGGTTTTACATATTTATAACTGCAGCCTCATGTTTGTTCTCCCTTTTTGACTACCTTTTTGTCTAATGTCATAGTGACAAAATAACAGTCAGGCATTTCTGCTTTTATATTTACAGTAACTTTGAATGATCATATGGAGACTCACACAGGAAAGCATAACTTACTTTGAACCTCCTACCCTTTCTCATGTATGGCTTAAAATAAGTACGCACAGTTATCAAACTCTTGTCAGGACTTGTAACTTGTCTGCAATAACAAGGTTAGCCAGCAATAGCAGTCTATGCTGTGTGGTTGCATGCCAGTAAAACACTGACAAATTGAAAACTGTAATGAGAATAAACACATTATGAATATACCAAGCAAACTGACACTTTTACATTAGGAGCTGCGGTCACAGTAAGTAGCCTTGTCCTAACCAACCGCTGTCTTTTGAAATACAGACCTATTTTAAACTTATCATGTGTTCTAAAACACTGGTAATAAATGTGTCCTCTGTGCCATAACCTTAGTTTTTCAGGACACAATTTGAAGTGATTTGCCTGCCTGGTGTATTCCTACTTCCCCCAGTAAACAAGATTGAAAGTTAATAACAGGAATGCTTTCATAAATGAAAGCATAAATTGTTATGGAGCTGAATAGAGTTATAATTTATAGGCAATCAGAATCTTCAAGCAATAATTGTTCTATTATTTTTGTTTGGGTTTCTTTTAGTATTTTTTATTTTTTTTCTGCAGATATGGTTTGACATGTGTTGATTAATAAAACATTCACTTGAAATCATTTTCCAGCCATGAATTTTCCTAAAATGAGCTCAGTGATGTTCTCTAAATCATGCAGAAGATTTTATGGACAGGAAAAGTGTAACTTCCTGGGCATGTACACACAGAGCAAAGGGTTTCAAAAGTGGATGACTACATCAGTCTTTGAAGCTATAGGTCTAAATTTTTTTTTTTTTTTTTTTTTTTTTTTTTACAGGGGAAGTGAAGGAGGTTGTTTGAGTCTGCTCCCCAGCACATTTTATTTCAGAGTATAGAGCAGCACAGGCGCTTGGTGCAATGGGCAACCTGGCAAAGGGAAGCACAGCTCTTAGCAAGCAGGTGTGTCGCAGTCAGGAGTGAGCTACATTGGCAATGCTGCATGGGGAAGTTTGCACAGCAATTGCCAGCCCTGGCTGGAGTAGTCATTATCTTTCTGCTTTGCGTGTACTTTTTCGACACCTATTTAATTGTCTTCCTCCTTTCTGCCCCTAGAACAGGTGAGGTTTGGCTGGTGTCTATAGAGGACACGTCACACAGGAGGGGAACGGCAGGAAGGGACCCCGGTGCAATTCAAATAACCCAGGGAGATACTGCCAGTGGCTGGGAACAAAAACAAGCTCTTTAGAGACTCCAGAGCTGTTTGTGTTGTAGAGGTTCGGCTCCCAGGCGAGCCCTGGCATCCATGCAGGACCTGACAGGCTGCCTTGTGGGTGTCCTAGGCAGTCCAAGAACTACGGCACTAGCCTTTGTTGTCACTCAGATTTGGGGAGCAGGATGTCAAAAAGGCAAAGGAAGGAGGTGTGGCCATAGACCTATTATCCCTCCTTATCAGCCCGTGGAGCTGGGCCAGTACCTGAGGGAAGAGTGTGGTGAAGCATGATTGCTCACCTCCCATGGAGAGAGGGTGCATGCCTTGAGACTGTACCTGGGTGGTTTTACTAGCCTGCCAAAAATTCAGAAATTTCCCTTCTGTAAAAGGATGAAACAAGCATTTTAAGATGACTTTGGAGAAGCCAGCAACCTATAGGTTATTAGGACACTCACCTGGACAGAGACCCAGGCTCCAAGCCCTGGTTTTGCTTGATTGAACGGGGACATTTGAACCTGCCATATGTCACAGGTGTTCCCTGTTCAACATAGCTACTTGTTTTTGGGGAGACTGAATTTCTTTGTCTCTCGGTGCATCTCCTGCATCCTATATGAATTATTTAGGCAGTCATAAAGAGGATAAGCAGAAGAGTGATAGAAACCATCTTGTTAAGGGAATCTGAGATTGTGGGCCCAAAACTAGGTAACATTTTGTCATTATTTCACTCTAGTAATGTCCCACTAGAAAGGACAGGTGATAATGTAGGGAAAAGGACTGTGACAATGGTCACTAACTCTGAGATAACAGCATGTGTTTACAAGGATGCATGAGCAAGGCTGCCCGCCTCTGGCAATGAACAGTACTCATGTTGTCTAACTTCAGTGCTCTGAACTAACCTACGTGGGTGCTTCCTTCTTCCGGTAGACTACAGAGAGAAATCAGGCTCTCAAGTCAGCTACCTGAACACAGGAGTCTAATGCCATTTGAGATGCACCAGCATAGACTGCCCAGCCTGCAGCCAGGGCTTCAGAAGGGCACTGCTCACTCCTGCAGAGCCCGTGTCATCCCTGTTGGCCTTGGCCTGACGTCTTGCCTACCCTAAACTATTCCAAGGTCTAGATGCTTAACTCTGAATAAAATCACTGAACCCCAGGCTCCTAACTTTAATTGCCTTGAATTGCACCTGGTCTAGATGCCTAGAGAAATGAATGTCTATATAAAAGTGGTATGAAAATCTCCCTCTTTCTCCCTCCTGGGAATCTGAGCAGATCAACTGGGAACAATAATCTTGCAATATGGGGCCTTTTGGAAGAGTATGAACTTGGTTTGAAAGCTCCATGCAACCCGTGGGAATTCAAATCAACACTAGGCTCCACTGGTGCAGGTCCGAGGGCAGCGTTTGTACCACACTTCTCTCCAATCTCTTCACACTCTCCCGTTTTATTTTCTCTTCTCTCCCTGGTGATTGATGGCTGGCCTCATCTGTGATTCTGGGCTCAAACTTTAATTTAATGCAATTTCTTGGATCACCATTGGATTTGGCTTCTTCAACAGAAATATGGTATTTGCTCCTTTTCCAATCAACAGATTTATTGCCCTTCGTTTCAGTAATTTACTGATATGGATGGCATTGAACTGGGTCTTGGAAAATTCTAAATAAAACAGATGAAAGGGCTGAAGTAACAGTATTAATTTGCTCATTTTGCCTTCCCAAGATGTTAAATATAGAAGCGATGCTCCAGAATAATTTTATTTTGGGTGAACTGAGGTCTGAGCATTTACTTCAGGAACAACTTTTTCCTAAGACTGAATTCTAGCAAACATTTTAACTGTCTGCTCTGTCAGGTCATCTGCCATATTGACATGTTTGGCACACATGTAATCTTAGCTGGAAATAAGGAAAACTTTTCAGTGATTCTCTACTTTTCTACAGCACAACCTTTGGCTACTCTTAGTAGCCAAACTAAGGGTAAACTTGTAGCATCTCACAGTGCTGTGTAATAGTGCAGAGCTTCGAGAAGGTTTAATGCACTCTGCTGAAAAGACTTTGGCTGGATCAGCCAATGGTCGCTGTCTCCTAGTTAACTGTATGTGATTTAGTCCCAAACCAACTGTCAGTCACAGTAGGGGCTGTGTTACTAAACTATCAGTGCATTGTCAAGCAAAAAATGCTTCAGGTGCATGGCAAAGAGGTACCCACTCAGTGCTTTGCTGTAATTACATGGATGTAACTAATGCAGAAAAAGGTGGCATAAATCTCTTTCATCTAGTCTCTCATCATCTTCTTCTCTTTCTCCAAACTGTAATAATGGCCCCAAAAGGTTTGAAATCTATATTAAAGTAAGAGGCGGTAAAGCTAAATGTTTTTAAAAATAAAATACAACAGAAATCTGAGAGGAAAAATTAATGATGGGTAAATTGTATCTTTATTGGAGGTTTCCTTCCCAGCGGTTCAGATTATAATAGCATTTTGTAAGGTTTTTTAATAAGTATGGATGTGGGAAAGAAATACTGCCAAGGTACCTGCCACACAGAGCTCAGTAAAATCATGTACATATTCATGTCAGCAGAAAAATATACTGCCTGGCACTGAGGCAAAGAGTATGCAGAAGAGTAGAGTGCTCTATTCCAGGTTCAAATATTTTTGGATTTAAATATTATTTTGTTCCTATTACATTAGGTCTTAGAAGTTATGACTGAGAATGAGACCCTAATGTATATGGGAAAAGTAAAGTGACACTCAAAATAAAAAATTATTAGGAGAGCTCAGCAATAAGTGCTTTTCAAATGGCACTAACATTTTCAAAAGTTATATTTCTGTTCCAGAAAGAGATGAACATTCATAATATTAAACTGTGAAGTTGCAATATTATATCATAGTTAAGAACCTCTCCCCTTCCCTTTTCCTCTAAGCTCTGAAAGACTTATTAAATTTCCTGCAATCCAGAAGTGTTCAGTAAATCTGGGCTTATTGTCTATCTCAGAGGTGGAGACTACCTTTCGTTCTCCTTTTAAAATCTCTGTAGAGATCCCATCATTAATTTTAAGTGGCCAGAAGAGTCCCAGGTACCTACTGGGTTGCAGGAGAGGCTCTAAAATGTAATCAGTCTAGTACCATCCCACGCTATCTGATAACGAAGCACCGTAAAGAAAGGGGTGGTGGGGTTGGTGCCATTGATAGAGCGCTTCAATTAGAGCAGAGAACAAAAAAGGCCCAAGTAAGTGTGTGAAGTGGAGAAGCAGATGAGAAAGTGATGCTGAAGTTTCCTTATCTCCAGGCATCAAAATGAAATTTCCTAAAATGCTTATTCAAGGAATACTTATTTTGTAACGGCTCTCTCCAATCCAGGAAACTACTCTATACTGAAAGTATACTGAAAGCAGAACGTTGCAACACTCAGGTTAAAAGTTCCCAAATCCTTCTGAGACAACTATTTCCATTGGGCAGAGTCTTAAAGATTTATTTTGTTAACACTGGATCTTCTGGCCTTGCAGAGACTTCTTTCTAGTAACATATTTTAGCATAAGTCGCATAACAGGCATTTTGTGAGAATAACAGAACCACAGGAGAGTGCATGTTATACAAATGCTTAGAAACCAAAATGCCATTGCCATTTTATTGAAGGAACTGTCACATAACCTCCCATCTATTTTTTTTCATAATACTGAGAACTGGCTTTGACAGCTATCCCTGCAAAGCATTTAAAAAGACATTTATTAGCAGGCAGTCTGCTTATTCCCAGTGTTGCCTGCCTCACTTCTATACAATTGCATACAATGCACACTTTTTCATTTCTACTAATTAGCAGGTTTTGAGCAATCTATTTAGACTAGGTAGAGGCAGCCTTTGCAAACAGCAGTAATAGTTAAGTAAGTGGGATAAATTTATCTTTCAGAAACTTACACTCGGTCTTTTTTTTTTTTTTTTTGCTTATCAACTTCTCTCTTTCTTTTTAAAATAAGCAGTCTTGCATTTTTAGATATCCTGCCAATATTGTGGTAAGCTTAGGATGTCAATTTTTACTTCTCACTCAAAATCTGACCCACTTATTCCCCATGATCTTGAAATTATCTTCATAGTCTTTAGTCCTATCTGACTGCAAAAATTCAATGAATTGAAAAAGGCATGAAGCACTGCTTTATGATGCTTTACAGCAGTGTTTTTGTGATAAGCTGATTAATCATTTTTGCCTTATTTATTTTAAATAAAACAATGATAAAAAGTGGTCTCCAAGAGCATTGAAAGAGACATAAGAGCCTTAGACAGAGCCTTAAGATAGTCAAAAGGGCTACTTTTATTTGTTTCACTGCAAGTATCTGGTTTATCTCACAGTCCAAAGTACAGTTCTATGGGCACAACCTGGGGGAGGCAAGCTGTGAAACACGGACTGGGAAGGAGGAAATCGGAAATTCCTTCACAGCCAACTCCTTTGTATCATTTAACGGCAACTTGTATGCCTCTCCTCTTTACAACAGAACCCATCTTCTCCAAAATGAGTGGACCTTTTCAAAACAAGACTGGCTGGACTAACTACAGAGAGTGAGTTGCAATCAGGGCTCTACTTTAACCAAGTTGCACCAAGTTTTGCTAAGGATGCAGGCCCTCCCACAAGTGATTCGTGTTTTTTTTACAGCTCTCCCCACGCATCCAAAAGGTCAGATAAAGGTTTGTTCTCTGGTAGCTGGGGACGAATCACAGAGTAGCCAGCTTATCGCATTTTAACTCATTTTGCCTCTGTAACCTCTAGCTGTGCGCGCTGGAAGGAAAGGAAGGACTTCACTGTAATGATGTTTTGCAATGAGAAGTGCAGGACAAGAAAAGTTTGTTCTCTCTTAAAGAAATAATGAATTTATGGGCATTTTAAAGAACACACAGTATGACTTTAAATGAAGAGGTAAAACATTAGAGAAACTTTATCAACTGCTGATGACACTGGTAACTTGCAGCAAATGTGGATTCATAGGAAGATGATGCTATCTTTGTGTTTGTCTACAAAAAGACTGTCTACAAAAATACAAAAATAATGTATTAATACATATATGGTTCATTACTGTTAAAAGGCAGAGTACCAGATAAATTATGAGAGATAAGCCAAAAATGCAAACATTCACACATTTGCAACTTTTTGCAAATATTCAACAGTCTACAGTTTCTGAGCATCTTTAAATCAAAGGATAGACTAATTTATTTATTTATTTTTTTTTCTGGCAGAATCAAGGACTTTCTTATGTTGTACCACTATTACACTTCTAATTCAAAATTAAATATTAATTAGACCCAACTATGAACATTCCTTTACTATTTTTATTCCTCCCAATTTGTTAGATTCCTTCCTCATGTCAAGGGATATGAATGCTGGTAATTAAATTTTGCAGTTGTCTTACTGGCCACCACAAAGCTGAAAAACGCTGGCCTGCATCACTTACTAATTTTCCAAACATAGTTGCTGTGATTCATTATGAAAACAATTCAAAGACTCTCTTCCCATAATAACTTTCACAACCTGGCAGCATTATCATAAGGACAACAAAAACAAACTAGAACTGTTCCAGTTCCTGTTAACATACTATATGCACACAATTCGCTGACATTTCTAACATAGTGCAGTGTGAGTGACTCAGCCATGTTCTCCTATGGCAAGTGATGTACATTGCACTAAATTATTTGTGTTTAGGAACAACTGATAACACAGGGATGTGGGCAAGTCATAGCAGAGATATTGTTCATTTCCTCCAACTCCATTCCTAAAAGACAGCAGAAAAGACATATGAATAATCTCAGCTCCTCAATGCATAGAGCCTCTGGGAATGTGAGTGGAGAAAAAAAAAAAAAAAAAAAAACACGTGCAGCCCAAGTAGTACAGGAAAAATCTAGAGATGAAAATACAGCAGTGACTGAGCTACTACTAAGAACTCTCTTTCTCCTAAAATTAATAGGCTATACTCTGAAACATGCTGTTGCAAGAGTTTTGTTTTTAGTTCTTTGTAGGCTAAGATTATGCAGCCTATCTTTTCTAGCACTTACAGTTCTTCAGTATCCGTAACTGAAATTTGGTATTGAACATACACGTGCAGAGATGTTTTTTTCACTGATCTTACATCACACATCTAATAAAGCTCAATAGGGAGGTTATTATTCTAATAACCAAATGTTTTCAATTCCTTGTTCATTGCCCTCTTCTGTCCTGGCGTGTATGAAACTACATCTTGACCACAGTTTTCTGAGGGCAAGATGGGTCTTCCTTTGGCACCAGTGGGCTTTGGATCAGTTGTGTCAGTTCCTCAGGATACAGACCCCATGCTTTGAATTTCATAGTGTTTACTTTAGATTGGCTGTACTTGGCAAACTCCGTGAGCTTCTTGGGCCAGGGACAGTCTGTCATGGGTTCATAACCGTTCCTATTGCATAGTGACCTTGCTAAGATCATGGCTTCTGCATGACACTGTAATACAAAGAACAATGAGTGAAATTCAAACTTTGAAACTATACAATTAATTTCCATTCCAGAGAACTAAAAGAATCCAGCAATAATGGATTGTCAAGTACAGAGGTGAACAACATTTCTAAAATTCATCAACCTGCAAGTTTTTGCTGAGTAAACTATAAACTTCCACGCTATTGCAGAATGACGTGTCAGTTCCTGCCTCATAAAATCTAAATGAAATTTTTTCAAAAAGTTAATCAAAGTACCCCACGAAGAATAAGTCATTTCACGAATTATCATCAATGAACTCATTTGAACCCAGCCCAGCTGCTGCCTGTAACTTCAAACAGATACATCATTTATTCCGGGCACTCTACTCTACTCTCCTTGTTGTCCACCATGCCTTTCGAAAAATGGGAAAGCTACTGTTAAAGCCACAGAGAAGTTTGCAGAAAGGTTGACATCAACAAAGTGTTTTTCCTGTCTTAATGTGCTAATTTTCTCTTTTTATAAACAATATATTATAAACAGTATTTATAAACAGTAGCTGACATATATTTCGGCAGGATTGTTCTGTCTCGGTTGACGGTGTTAGTGTCAATTAAATGAAGTTTCCCCAAAACTTCAGATTGTCTGTGGTTAAAGGGCCATGGCGTAGCAGCGAAAATAATAAAACAAAAAGGGCCATGGTGTAGCATTGGAAACAATAAAACAATATATACATATATCTCTTAGTCTGTGACCACTCGTTCTTTTAATGCTGCACATCCCTAAAAAAGAAACTGTGATTGATCCATACGGTGGAGTAGCAACTCTTAAATATTTGCACTATTTGTACCAGTAACATGTAAGTATAACAACAGTACATATCATGAATCACAACATAACATTTAAAAAGGTTTGTGTGTATTTATATGTGTGTGTATATATATATATATATATATATATAGTAAAATGCACTAACGGTGCAGGACGCATATAAATGGAAAGAATGTAAGTCACGTATTAGTCCATGATTGTGAATCAAAATTCATCTGGGTAATTTAATAAGTCTAAAGGTGTTTAAGAACCTGGAAGAGAGGCAAAGCATGTAAAATGTTTCTTTTGAGCTCAAAGAAAGCATAAATGACACCAGTACACTTTAGAATTTGACCCAACCTCAGTTTACAGTACAGTACTGTGTAAACCCATAAAGCTATCCCAGGCGCTCAGTTTGTTGAATGTTTTAATTAAGATGATTCTGCCAAGGTATTTCTCACTATTAAGAAAAACGTTATATGCAAAACAACCAGGGAGGGATGAACTCACTTTACCTAATTACAAGCCCATTCCAAGATCATTTCTCATCATGGTATGTTACTAGCTTCCTGTTCTTTTTAGGAGATGATCACAGAGAATTATATCTAATGATAAAATAGGGAAGCAGATAAGAAAAAAAAAGCAGCATTGGAAAACAAACATGGACACAATGTAAAGAGTGGCTTAGATAATAAAGATAGAGGGTCTGAAAGGATAGCAATACTTTCTAGATATGGTCCAAAAAAACATCTGTCATGTCAGTTAGCTATATGTTTTTCCCTACCTCCTAAATCACAGTACAGTCATAATTCTTACTTGGAAAAAAAAAAAAAAAAAAAAGGATTTAAATTACCTCAAATAAAAGTCTCCAAGTCAAGCAAGCTCTGCAAAATCTGTGGACCATAAGAAAAATGTAAGATGTTCACAGACACTGAGTTTGCTCAACCCTCATCGTAATCCCTTTCAAAATGCAACTTGAAGTTTGCTTGCCTATGAAAAACAAGGCCTATTTCTTTTGTCTGTCTTTCCATTCACATGTGCAGACATGTTTTGGCTTGTTATTGTAGTTCATGAATGTTGACCCTTCTATGAAATTACTGCTACAGGCACCATTCGACAAAATGTAAAATTTTATATCAACTGCCAGACTTAGAAAAAATAATATAAATTAAGAGGAGATAAACATTATGAAGCTATATAAACCATATGAATGTCTTTTTTTTTAAATTTAGCATACATTCCTGAAACTGGACAAATCAAAGCATACAGTCAGGAGAATAACATCTATCATCCATAAGGTTCTCATTATAGCTTTCTTTATCAGTTCAATGGAGAAAAAAATCAGCTACAAATCAGAAGCCCTCATAAATGTTTTAACTGAACTTAGAATAATATTCTAATGCCTGATCATAAGACAGTATGAGATTAGGTAAAAGCTATCCACACTAGGTGTCACTTGTCACTTTACCGAGTTACCTACATGATGAATCAGGCTGTTCACATACAGAAAAGGACAGGTGTAGTTTAAAAAATATATCCCATAACACATAAATCATATGGTATAAATTAAATGGTCCATATCGTATGGTTTTTAGTATTATGGAGTCACGATTTCTAATGCCAATTGGTAGATTTTTATGTTCTTCATTGGGCCTTTTAAAAACAAGCTATTTGATCTTTCTATCTAATTGCTCTCATGTTAGTAATTACACTGGGCTAGGAAAGCTCTAATTCTTAACTGAGCAGACAGGGGTATGCACTGTTATGACATTTTTGCAAAACCTTCATGAAAAAGATGTGACCCAGAGCAGTGAGGAAACTCTCAGAAGGGCTTCTGAGCGGGGGCAGTGCTTGTGCTGACATGGCTGCCCTGTGCCAGCTCACTGTGCTCGTCTGGGTGGTCGCCATGTCCTCAGCGCCAGGCCACTTCCCCACATCCTGCCTTGCCTGAGACTGGCACAGTAATTTCTAGCTCTGGTACTTTTATAGGCTTCATCTCAGCTACCTTAGAGTATGTCATGGTTTTCTGGTTATTTTTTTCCTCAGGCAGGGAAGCTACTTTTGGCAGGTGACCAGGTGAGAGTCTGCAGGGCTTTCATGGCGCTCTCAGAGTCACCAACAGACATAAGAAATCCACATCTCTGTATCACACACACGAGCTTCTTTTCTGCTTACTGTAACTCTGAGACAGATGGACATGCTGAGGATGGAGACTATGAAATATTTTATCTGTGGAAAGCCAGTTTAAGACTGTTTGCCCCCTTTGCTCTCCTTTTCTTGCTCCTTGCTCCACTAGCACCACGTGGCAGCGCAATACATGCAAATGCTTTGTGGGGATCACCTTTCTTTTCTCTCTTTTTCTTTCTCCTCTCCTCTCCTCTCCTCTCCTCTCCTCTCCTCTCCCTTTTTTTTTCCCCCAAAGCTTTTCTTCAGGCTGTGTCATTGCAGTCATTGCTTTGCTGAGAGCTCTACGAACAGTTGCACAAGCCCGATGGAGGAGGTGGACTACAATACAGGATGCAGCATTCATTAAACCATCAGAGATAGAGGAGAAGAGGGAACAGGTCCTCAGCTGCTTCTACTGTAATATGCTGGAATAACAAGAATCTCTTGTTTTAGCTTAACCATGCTGACTGTTCCAGAGAAGAAGGTTGGAAATGAAGGTGAAATTTCATTTCTTCATTGTTTTCCTTCTTGCCTATGTGAACAGCTGAAGTTGCTGGAAGGAGATTCTGCTTCTTCCTCACTCCCTTGGCCAGGGCCATTGCAGCTCCAGCTGCAATTCCTGTTAGACATAACTAAATTTCATCCACTTTGGCTGATCAGGGAAGACAGGGGGCTTAGGAGGAAAAAGGAAGAAGAGGCCAAGGTGGATGGGAATATCAAAACAGTGGGTAATCGTCCGCTTCAGTCTCTCTCCTCAGAGGCAGCACCACGGGGACTCCCTGCGCTAGCAGTGCTGTGCAGGGCCCGTGCTGCACACCTCTGTGCCCGAAAGGCAGCCCCGGCGGGGCACGCAGCCGGGACGCTCCAGCAGCCACCAGGATGGCTTGCCCATTGCCCCGCACTTCTGGGCTTGTCACACAAGGCAGCGGGCTCCACGCTCCGGGTGCTCCTCCTGGAGGGGCTGGACTGGTTTCTCTTTCCTTTTCGCAGGCTGCTCTGCGGTTTGTGAGCTGGCCTCCCTGCACGGAGCTGTAAACAGCAAGAGGGGAGCTCCAGGTTCCGCTACCCGTTGCCCCTCAGCCTCCCAGACACATGGCCTCCACATGCCCATTTCATGTCCTCAATTAAAAAAAAAAAAGAACCCCCCTCCCCCCCTCCCCCCCGAACCCACAAAGCTGAACTCTTTAAGCAGGGTTCAGGTGCTCATGCTGCCATAGCAGCCACCAAAATGCTGGCAGGATCAGCCTGGACAAAGCGGTGCCTCGGGGATGGGTCCTCCTGGGAGCGCTCTGGAGGGCTCTGGTAGCTAAAATGCCACAATCCAGGCCAAGCGCGTTACTTAGGGGATTGCCACTCTCTTTTCCAGTCCAAGCAGAAGCTTTTCCTGCCGTGCTGCTCCAGCTTCCCCACAGTGTTTTAGCTTGGGAAGCTCACGTTAGTTCGGCCTGACGCTGGTGTTGCCTCGGACTCTTGTGCTGTCCCCGGTGCTCCCTGCCCCGGAGCGGCGCAGAGCGGGCAAACACCTGGCAGGCCCTAGTGGGATACGCGTGATACGTGGGAGCGCCGCAGAGCCAGGGCAGGGCCCGCAGCCGGCAGCTTGGGCAGGGGAGGCTCCTGTGGCCGTAGGAGGCTCCTGTGGCTGTAAGATGGGCGGCCGTAGCGGGGGGGACTGCGGTCGGGGCCCGGCGTGCGGTGCTGGCAGCAGGCCGCGAGATGGCTCCGTGCGGAGGGTTGCGAGCCGGCGCCGTGTCCCCAGCAGCCGCGCCGGGCGAGGAAGCAGGTCGGCGTTTCTTGTTCTGTGGCATTTTTGCAGGCGCTTGCTCATCTCCAGGGCTGCCGGGGGACGGGCACACCCCTGCGGTGCCGCCGAGGGAGAGCCGCGCTCGGCCGAAACCGCCCCGGGACCAAGGCCCGCGGTGGGGCTCAAAACACGCGGGTCTCCCTGGAGGTCACGCAGGCGCTGCCGGCTCTCCCTGCCGCGCCAGCGGTGGCTGCTTTTCCCTGGCAAAGTATCTGTGGCTCGGTTTAGAAAATAAATTTTTTTTTTAAAAAGGCCCTCAGTATAGAAAATGGGTGGTGTGACTAAGTAAGTAGAGGTGAGAGAAAAGCTGCAAAGTCTTCCCAGGTTTTGAAAGTTGGAAGGGAACTTTTTTTCCCCCTTTTTCCTTTGAGGCCAGCTGCTTCTATGAAGAAAATTCTGCTCACATCACAAAAGGGCCATGTCAGGGGGTTTGACTGTCATTGAGGTTGAAATGAACTTTGTCACCCTGTTTAAATATTTAAGTCTCCCGGCACAGGCAAATACATCACAGAGTGCTAAAAAATATATTAAAAAATACAGCTGCCTTTGAGATTAAGCGTTCCTATTCCCACTGTATCAGCTCACTGTGCTCCAGCAACCCTGATGCAAGGAATATGGCAAGAAACGGTGCGCTGGTAAAGCAGGTCCATGAGCAGAATCTGGCTCTCTGTGCATTTGAAGTGACAACACTTTGTTTCAGGCTAATAGTTTCAGCCACTCCATTGATTTAACTGATTTCCAAGAGGTTACACATCATGCTGATGTGCATGTGTCAAGTTTTCTTTCTGCGTCCAATGCACCTAATGACCTATTCCCTCAAGCAGCTGAAGGTGCTGGTTGCATTTTAAAATAAAAGCCCAAGCCTTTTTTTTTTTTTTTTTTTTGTTAGATCAAATTTGGCAAAATCCTTGTTTGGAGAATGGCTGCAGGCTGCAGTGGAGTTTGTGGCAAAATGCTGTTTTGTGTCAGTGCATTTTCTCCAAGACAGCCTCAAAGAGCGATGGCTTCTTGCAGAGCTGTAGGTGTGAACAGCTGACACTGGATGCACCGTGTGAGTGGGAGCAGGAGAAAAGGCTGTCGTAATTTAAAGTCTGGAACAAACTGTCTGCACCATATTCATAGCAAATATTTTCCATTTAGATTTCCCCCCACCCCAGGGAGGTGGAGGGACGGAGGCAGTGTTTTCTTCTCTGGTAGATCTCACAAAGGTCTATGTGACCCAGGAGCCAGGAAGAGCCAGGGAGTGGGGAAGAAGAAGTTAGAGTGGAAGGAAACACACACTTTGGGAGAAATTTTACCATATGGGGAATGCAACCCAGAATGAGTAGCAAAGCTCCATTTTGCTGATGATATCTGAACTTCCAGCTCTGACTCAGTGCAAACTCGGTTGTGATGGGCTTAACTGTTAACACAAATAGCCTCCAACCTCCAAATGCTTGAATGATGCTACAGATTTCCATAGCTGATAAACAGTAAAACATTTGAACATCGCTATGGGTTGCTTTGTACATTTGTTGAGGGCAAAAAATATGCAAGAGAGTTAATTTACAAATATATAAAGGAAATCCTACTGTATCTGAAGCAGGAGACTTTTCAGGTTGATTTTCTGTCCTTTACAGCAATATAGCTATAGGGATCTGGTTTGGAAAAGTGCAAAGGGCATGCAGTTCCTGACGAAATTAAGGGAGGTTGCAGAGTCTTAGGAGTATCAAAAAAAAACCAACAGCAGTTGGAATGCTTTTTGGGTCTGTGACTATATAAAACTATACATCACAGATTGACATTTATGTCCTTCAACTGTATGAAATCACTTGTCAATTAATGTAAATTTGTTCAAGCTAGACCAAAACCAAAGCAGATCCTGAGTCTGAAATCTGAACTCCTAACTATGAAGAAACATCCTCTAGTTTCCTGTTGAAACAAGGAATTAAGAAACAAGTTAAAACTCGCATAAGAAAAATAGTAAACAAACTGAAAATCTAGATCCACATCCCACCCACTTTTAGTCACAGAAATAGTCAACTCATAAATAAGTGCTGTCAATGAGCAGAGTGGGGTGGGGATTCTTGTCGTGTTACTCTATTTGGCCTGTGACTGGGCTGCATGTTTTTGTTCATTTGTAAGTAGTGTAGACACTATGTGTATGACAAACACTTCGAGCCAGGCGTTTAAACTATCTTATAATGTATTTTGGATACACATTTGTTAAAGCTTTATCCTTTGCGATTATCACATTTTTAGCCTGCCATTAACATTTTCAAAAATGTTTTAGGCGTCTATCTACCCGTTCATTTTCTGGCTTTGGTTTGGGATAGTTTTGTTGTGAAATGTTGCTTTAGAAAAGATGGGATGTATGTTTCATTTGAGGTGATGAGCCCATGGTCCTCCTGCACATACCGGATACGAATTCCTTTCTGGCTATGTGGACCAGCTGCCAGCCAAGTTCTGTCTCCTGCACTAAGTTTCTGCATTAAGACAGGCAGTTTGTTCACATCTGGAGAATAGCTGATGCAAAATGTCACGATCACAGTGGATGAAGCAATCCCACACATAATTCAGATATATATGTGGATTTGAAAATAATGGCTGAAAACTTGAATATGACCTTGTCTTCTACAGGAAGCCAGCAGAGGAAATGAAGTGATGGTATGACGTCTTTTCAGCAGACTGGCTGCGCTGATCTAAATCAGCTTTCTTGAGATTAGCAATTTCAAGCCTGGATACTTGGAATAATATTTGTGAACTCTGGCCATCAAATATAGATGAATTATCACACGTAGAAATAGAGCTCACAGCCATAGAGGCAAGAGAGCCTTTTTGAAAACAAGGACAGGTTGAGAGGAAGGAGAGACACATTCAAAGGAAGCCCTGGACTCTTGGCCTGTCTTCAGTGACCAGAGGGGAGATGTTCTGAGAAAAAGAGATACTGTTGTGGCTTGAAGGTGACAGCTTCAAAATATTTCCTCTTTTAATCAGTCTGATGTGGAATGCTGTATGTGATCACCTCTGTGTCTTTTCGCAGATAGTTTGATTAAAAATATAGGAGGCATTTGGGATGTGCAGCTCAGTTAAAAATTAAGAGAAAAGAAGGAAAAGAAGACTAAAACTGAAAGGCAATCAAACTACAAAAATGCAGCAGGAACTCTTCAAATAGGAAATGAGTAAAGATATATGGAAGAAGTAAAGTTTAAATCAAATTGTTTGAGGTATGCGTGGTTTGGGTTTTTTTATGTATTTGCTGGAACAAAAAGAAAGTTGAAAAGTAGAAATTCCATGCTTAGCTCAGGAGTCTTCATATATAAGACAGCTGCAAGCTGGGAAGGTATTTTCATATCTCAGCTTTACAGGATCAGTGTGATTTAGGCACAGACAATATACAGTTCTATTTTCAGCTTTGGTCACTGATGCGGATAGGGATTAGTTTATGTACATGTGTGTGCATTTGTGTGGTGTATATATAAGTAAAATAGCATAGTGAATTTATCACGACAGTTGTATTGCCTAGCTTTTTACAGCAAATACATATATATTATCAAGCATGTAACAGGAAAAACGTGAAGTTCATGTAATATCTTGGTTGAGATTTAAAAGTGCAGAAAAATCTTAACTTATTTTACTTTAATGTTACTTGCATATGTGGACAGAAACAGCATACATGTGTTGAACATCAAATATGTAGGTTTTATTTATGACATATCTGGTTGTAATATAGTTTATAAAAAACACAATTATGATCTTCTCAAATTTGTCCATGAGAATAAGTTTTTAATTAATATAATATTGTTTTAAAAAGTAGCAGGGAAAAATATTGAAAATACACAGTAAAAAAAAAATCATTCGGATTAAATCACAACCCAAGAGTACATGAACCAAAGTTTGCATACTACTGAGAACACTACTGTGTCCTTCTAGATAACAGTGATTTATTCCATGAAAATGAGTTGCGAAGCTGGGGTCTGGGTACTCTCCTTTACAATGATACAGATCAGAAGAGGAGATAAACTAGTTCCTTGGTGATATGATCTTAAGCTGGGGGAAATGCAGTCAGTTTTACAGTGATTGGGTAAGTGTAGAGAGATTTTAAGGCTGACACTGCGTAAGCAGTTGTCTGTGTCTATATCCAAAAGTAGGGAGTTAACTGTTTCACACACAGAATTTCTGATCTTGTACAAAAGTCCAAGTCCAAAGTAAAAAAGAAAAGGAAGCAACAATGGTATTTATCTGAGCTTGGTAAGATTCGCTAAATGACATAAGGCTGGCTTTGTCTACCACTCTGGGGTGAGGATTTATCAGTGGGAGAGTTCGGGGGCAGGTTGGGAAAGCACCTTCTCCTTTCTCCTTCCCATCACCAACAGGTGAGATCCTGAGCTGCTCCAGGGCTTTGACACCATTGTGGTTTCATCTAGTCCTGAAAATCCTGCCATGGAAGAAATTTTGCCTTCCAGCAGTAGGAGGCTTGCCAGCATAACTGTGTCTAAGGAAAAACTGACTGTGGGTTTGATATAGTTTTGTAGTGTTTAGTGATAGCCAAAATACTTCACATCCTTTAATACAGAAGAAGTGCATGAGGATGAGGCTACATGGTGTTTTGTGACTAACCCCATATTTTATCAGCAAAATCACGAGGGGAAAAGATAATGGGCTTTCACAAACTGAAATTTCTTGTATTTTGATAAGGAAGGACAGAAAACTTTCAGAAGCTGTCTGACTTGATGAAGTCATGGTTGCCCTGAACACAACTGAGGTAAATGCTCTGAGACGCCCCAAGTGTCGGAAACTGTGGGGGGATCTTCAGTGACTGCAGCCAGTGCAGGCAAATCCCATCCCACACCAGGTAAGAGAATAGTGAGGCCCATGGGCCTAGCGGAAAGGAGCTAGTTGCCTAGATGAGCATAGCCCAGCCTTGGCAGCAGTGTGCACAGGATCCCAATATTTGGGGCCTCTTTGGAGGTCAGGACAGTGAAGCCATCTGGGAATCTGAGTCAGCCATGTGTGTCTACCCAAATACCTACTCCCATTCTCTCTGTGGAAAAGTCAGGGTGCCGAGGGAGACTTGGACAGATTTGCAGGCTGCCTTCTGGTATTAGTCTGGTCTGACTAGGTGCTCACAATACCTAGCAGGCACATGAGAGACAGGAATTTGTTTAAACCCACAGTGAGGTATTCATATGCATGCTTGACTCTCAGGATGAGAGTATTTTCCTGGACTTAATATGATCCTCCCTTTTCTAAAAGTGGGTGTGTAAGATTGTCCTAGAGCAGGGTTCAGTCTTTTCGCATTACCTTCACACAGCCTCATAGAGGTTGTGTGATGGGCCAGATATGAGACTTCTGTCACCATAACAGTAAGAGGGGAAAAAAATACAGTTACTCTATAATGTTAGGTACACATTTTGTTTTAACAGAAAGCACGTAAAATAAATCTTGTTCTCACATTTTCAGATGCTAAGTAAATCTGAATTTGGGCTGATCAGTAGTCATGTGATGTTCTCTGCATCTCTTGGCCAAACTTCTTGTTTGACTCACAAAGTTTAAGCAAGTATTAATTAGAAGTATTAAGGCATAAATTCCTTTTCCAAGGTGATAAGATACAGTTCTTTTGACTTTGTTGAAAGATTTACCTAAATAAAGGGAGATCAAAGACCATATTTGTCCTTTTGTTTAGTTTCACAATATTGTGCTTTATAATTTTGTCTGGTATTCAAAGATCTAAGCAACTTAACTGGGATCAGTCAGAAGCATTGATCCCTGCCTCAGCTTTACCTTAGACTTCTCCTTCATGGAGGTTCCAGAGCTTTCACATTCCAGGTACTTCCTGGCCCTGGGGAGAGCTTGTCAATATTTTTCATCTAATACAGTGTGCTTTTATATACGTGAAAGAGTCAAGTTCAGCAATATCAAACCATTTTGAGATTTGGTTTCTGTTAAATAATTTGATTACTTGTTAATACCAACTAAACAAAAAGTAGCCTTCCCTAAACCCCTGAAGATAAATAGATATGTTGTTTTATTGGAACTTTTTAAAACAAGTGATTTGATTTTAAAACATTTTCTGATTTGAAATTACATTACTTGTTTGGTTTTCCTTGGAATGCATTACAAAAAAACAGAGAAAGTCTCAAAATTTTAATGTAACTTCTGCTTCAGCTTAAATATTTTGTGCATTGCAAAAAGTTGTTTAAACAAGACAAGGTTTGCTGAGCATTTTTTGTTTGTTCAAATGTCCATAAATGGAAATGTCAGTATTCAAACAGCCTCTAGTCACTAACTCTTTAGCTTAATTCTTTCCCTGGAAAAGACTTTTTTTCTAGCACTTCTTATACCCAATGTAATGCAAAATATAGAAATAATAATAGTAAAAAAAGGAATGGTGATAGGTATTTCTATATTTTGCATTACATTGGGTATAAGCATTTCTTCTGCTCTTGTGTGTATTCTTTGGGATTCAATCAGACTCCTTTCTGCATGTTAAGCATTTTTTTTTCTAAAAATCACTTTTACAGTTTGGCCATTTCTTTTTAATTCTGATTGTCCCAGAATTTCCAATGCTTTGACTCTCTTTTTCTACCTTTTGACTCTCCTGATCAGCTCAAGAACAAGGTGGCTTTGGGTGATTCCTTACTCCTTTCCATCTTCTGCAATCTAGACTAAAAAAAAACTAAGCTGGTGTTTCCACCATTTTGTCTGGCCAAGGACCATTCAGATGTCTGAACTGACAGTATCAGTAAGGAACGGATACTCAGGATCATTTTTTTTTCAACTTAGTGTGGAAAGCAGAGACTATATAGGAATATACTAGGAAACCATCACTAGAAGATAAAAAAAAAAATTGAAATATCAGTCTGGAACTCTGGAACTTGCAGTCTAGAATTTGTGGGTTCTTCAAAGCATATTTTCTGCTCCTTTCTCTCTCTTAGAAAGCAGTAGGGACACTGCATTAAAATCTGGTGGAGTTTGTGGTAACTCCATGCAAAAGGAGATGCAGTGAGAGAAGCATGCATCCTGTGTGTCTAAAGCTTGAAAAACAACCCATCACATTCAGGAAAATTTTAAGACACCAAAAATAGCTCCTACTGACAAATTCTTTATCACTAATGACAGTTAGAACTGTGTCACTACAGAGATGCACAAAGACATTTGTAGTATATTAAAAAACAAGAGATCAGAAATCTGTTATTTCTGGATAGATAAAGTATTTAAATGGTTATAGCTAGTTGGACTACAGAGATATTAATCTGATATGTATGCATGGACTGTACCTTTTTTTACCAGAGTTGCAACATAAATGACCCCATTAAATCCTGTTATTTTCCTAATCCAATAAGCGCTTAATCTCATTGCAAGTGTTGGAAATAATTATTCATTTATACACTTGTTTTTGCCACACATTTGATGTCAACAAGGAGTGTGCCTTTGACTAATCAGTTAAAACAGCTGGTGGATAAAGTAGTGAATGAGAATCAAGAATGTGCTGTTCGTAGGAAGGAGATTGTTGATGTTTTTCCTTTGGTCTGAGATATTGCTGAATCTACAAAGGAATATTATTTTACACAGAGAAAATGTCCTGTAGGATAGACTTCTCTCTGCACAGAGACTCAGAATAAGGCTGAGATGTGGAAACCTTCATGATTCGCAAGCTGTCCCATCTTGGTACCTTACTTGCCCCTCACACGTTGTATTTTGCATTTGTATATAGGTGAAGATGGACTCTGCTCTTTTTCAATACTCTCCACTTTTCTTCCTTCCCAAATTACTGCCATTCTGAGAAGAGTGAAGAAGGTTATATAGAAGCTAGATACATGAGTTATCAATTGGCAAGTCTCTCCCAGTGGAGGAAAATCTCATAAACACAACTGGGAGAATCTTACTCTTTTGTTCTCACTCTATGCACAAACTGAAGCAGATACAGACAGTCCATCTTGGTCTTCAAGAACTTCTTTGATAATCAGATATCCTTAAATTTATTTGGGTCAGTTCTTTCATACTCATCCTCATTCCACTTTGGAGACATTTTACTTCCCATTTTAGAAGGAATTTTTGCACATGTTAGAACTTACACTGGGCTTATGGTTCCAGCCCACCAAGTATGGGCTGGGAGTGGTAGTGGGTGACCTGGTGAAGGGCAAGCCCTGCGGGTGAGGGCTTTACCCATAGACGGCAACATGATGGCCCTCACCGGAGCTGAGCTGATGCCACCTTGGGTAGAGGGTCTTGGCAGTCATGCCTTACGTGAGGACAGGCAGACAGACACAAAAAGAATTGACTTTGCATTGCAGACTTTGTCATTCTATCATGCCTCACTTTTGCATGGGCTTATTATAAGGGTAGATGAAATTGCTTGTCGTTAAATAGAGGTGCTGTTCTTTGTCAGAAGAACAGGAAAAAAAAAAGATGCTTTTGCCATCACTTCTGTGATCTGCAATATAATAAAAGTATTAAAGCATCATAGGTTAAGGAATACTTCACAGTGGATAAGTTTGAAGTTATTTTTAACGTAGGTGTTTCTGTAATGGTGCTACACCCTATGAGGAAACTTCACAGTTCTCTGTGATACTTATACTAGGTGTTACACCTCTGTAGAGGAGTGACTTAGTAACTTTGATTGTAGTGCAGTAGGTTTAGGAACACTTCAAAGTTTATTCCTGCTAAAGATTATTTCCTTTTCACGGTCTGTACTTTTCGTATGGATGTTTATTTCTGTAGTTATACTTACAACCATTCCTATAAAAGGGATAAGCTGTATTTGAAATTTTGTGGATCTATCTGCATCTTCTGGACTATCTCCACTGAAAAAGTTAAGAATAGGGAATGCATGTGGATATATCAGTTCAGAATAGTGTGTTCCAAGGTATGTTAATCCAGACAAAACAACTGCAATTTTTCATACAGTCAGTCCATCAGTTACGTTGTCTCTAATTAAGATGTGTAAAGATCCAAACCTTATCTAATATTTGGAAATACTACATGGATGGTGTCACATGGAAGTGCTGCTGGCAGAAGGGCACTCTTAGTTGTCAAGCTCAGTAGTGGCAGTATGATATGGCCAATTATGAGAAAAAGTGAGGAGAATATCAGGAAAATTAAAAGTGTTCTGACACTTCTAAGCAGAAAAAAAATTTTTATTGTGAGAATCTTTAGATTATTCTGTTATATTTAGATAATATTTTTAGTATCTCTGCTGGTCAGACTTACTGTTTTTCTTCTAATAGTCCTTATCCACATTGTAGTTCTTCTGAAGAAGAAAAAATCATGCATCACCCTACCTGGAACTAGATAGCATGTTGCACACAGGCTTTCTAAGGTGATTGCACTGAGAGCAAAGGGAATGTTTTTGCCAAGTCAGACATGCATCATGTGTGTAGGTATCCATTTCCAGAAAGCAACAGATATGGTTGGTTTCACAGAAAAATGTTGAAGAAACCACAAACTGTTGAAAGACTGTGCCCTGCCTTGGCATTTTGAAATTTTATAAAAGATTATTCGTATTCTTTTTGGGCTCCGGCAACTATTGTTTGGCTGGAATAAGCAAATGGAGGACCAGTCTGGGATATTGTCAGTGAGATAATTTCCTCCATCCTCCTGGCAAGTTTAGCTGAATTATAGCTTTCATAATTTGTCTGTGGAGGTTTGTTACTATTTTATATTTCTCAAATGGCAGTTTATAAATAAGATGGTGTTTTAGAGACTTCTTTTCAATTATCATTTATTGTCTGACATCATTTTAGGTCAACTTACTAAATAGTAGTTCTCCTATATGTGAACATTTTTATGTGGAAAGATGGAAGACTTGTTTTTGCACCTAAAGTTCATTTTGGTACAAATCCCTAGCTTTCATCAGTCAAGACTTGTAAATTTAAGCTACAATTTGAATAATTTTAAAATTCAATTATTAAATATGCATATTGTTGTGCAAGTGTAAGAATCAGGAAGTCAGTTATGAAAGTCTACATTGTGTATGTGGATAAAAAGACTTGTCATTAGCCTATTCAAAATGATTCCTCTCTCAGTGGCTTAAGCAAAGCTATTAGAGGGACTAGGTGTCATAGTCAGCATTAAAAGAGAAAATAGAAAAAGTGTTTGATTGATTAGTTAATCTACTGAACAGCACTGACTCGCGTTAATAAGTTCAACATCTTATGTGTGGCCTCAGAAAACCAAGTCTGTGTTACGAGCTCTGCGTTTGGTCTACTGGATGACCTTGAAGAAATAGCATTGCCCAGTGCTTGAGTTTTCACTTTAAAATATGGTGGTAATATTTCCTCACCTTTGTAAAACTCGATGAAAGCAGTTAATGAAAAGCATTTCATTGGAGTCAGATATTATTTCTACTACTGATCTATTATTGTGGCAATTCTTGTAGTCTATGAGAGAAGAAATTTCCTCTGCAAGCATGCAGCCAGGAGGGAACTTGTAACTGCTGTAGTTACAGCTAATCAGTAGCTGCAGGATGTCTGAGGTCAGATCAGCAATAGCTATAGATTTTCACAAGTCTTATATGCTACTTCTGGCTGACAGGAGAGGGAAAGGCTGTGAATATCCCAAGCAAAAAAAAAAAAAAAAAAAAAAAAAAAAAAGTGGTGACAAACTTTCCTAGTAATTGGTTTACATCAGTCAGAATATCTGTGCAACACAAAGGTCAAGCAACTTATTTTTAAAAACCCTATGTGAATCTAAGATTAGTCTTGACATTTTCAAAACCTCAGAAAATTAGGGGAAGGGCTGCAGCCCTGAGGATTGGGGTCCCTTAGGCTGACTGGAGAAGAGATTATATTAAACATTTTGATACCTGAATGATCCATTCCGTATTAGAGAAGATTTACAAGATCCTCAGAGTATGCTTGAAACATCTGAGAGAGTCTGTGGACTTTCTGCTTTCTTGATAGGGATTCTCAAGGGCACTATTAAGGAATCAACTATTGTGATTGATGGAAAAATAAAGAAATTGAAGAAGAAATGAAGATAAACTATAATGTGGACTTTTTCCTGCAGTCCCATGATATCTTCAACATTAAGTGATTTTGGCAGATAATTTCTACTGTGAAGCATGTGGATAGCCAGAAGGCTGTTAAGAGAGAATGATGTTATAATATAAGCATGGAGGATTCTTATAAAGTGTATCTTTCTCTCATTCAAAGTACATGATGAAAAATGATACGTCCAGAGTGCTAACAAATTATAACAAAGTATAAGTTCTCCCTATATATATATATATAAAACTAAACTATCTTTATTATAATAAGTCACCATTAACCCCTGGACACGCACATATGTATTTCCTATTTGAAAAAAAATAATTTCAAGTATATCCTTTAGCTAACCATTACTAGCTCCATAAGCAGATTGACTATATGCCTGGGGTAATAATATGTCTGGCCAGTGAGATCAGTGTGTGGTAGATGTAAAATGCTGAAGTTGGAATGCAGAATTCTGACAGAGCAGGACTCCATGTTTGCTTTGGACTGATGAAAATGATCTCATAACACAAGATGATAGGGAATAAGACATCTCCTTTCTTCGTGGTGCAAATTAGATCTATGTGATGTAATGAATATGCACACACAACTAAATGAATTCTCTCTCCCACTGCTGTACATTGTTTACAGAGACTTGTTTTATTAGTTTGTTTTCTGTTGTTCTTCTATCAACTATTTGTGGATGTATTTATTTACTTATTAATTTTCTTCATAATTTTATTATTTTCTTCATAAGACTGCCTGAAGCAAACTGTGAGCCCTTGGAGAAGTCCAGAGCTGTGTTCATTGCGCTGTAAGTGGTCACCTCAGTTGGGCGGTGTTGCCTCCAATCTCTGCCTGAATAGTTGCAAATATAATGTAAATATAAATCTCCTATTTCTGTCTTAAGAAGAATGCGTGAAACATATTTTTTCACCCCCTCCAAGGCTTAGCAAAAGACTTTCCCTAACTGTCTAACTCATACTCTTTGATCATGACAATTATAAGAATACTTTAATAAATATTTCACACCCGAGAGCATGTTCATTTTCCACTTTTTCATTTCTTCCAAGCAAAAAAAGGAAAGTGCAATAGCCATTTGTGGAGTTAGTTGATGTAGACTGGCACTCAAAATGCCACTTTGCTTGTGCTTATTTTAAGCCTTGTTCTTCCCCAGCCAAATCGGACAGACTTCAGTCTGTAACCAGTTCCTTTCAAGGTGTATGTACTTGCAACTCTGCCAGTACTCTGGCCAAGAGGATTATGTGGTACTAGCTGCAGTAATGTCAATACTTATGCCAATAGTTTTATCTGCATTAATGCCTATGCTTTGGCCTTTCATTAAAAAAAGCAAAAGCCAAAACTCAGATCTTTCACATGGCAGAGATGACGTCAGACACTTTACAGAGATATTTTAAATACTATTTGCTGAATTTATTGGTATAGCTTTTTTGATCCTTGCACCATTGCATGGGTATCACCAGTAATGAACATACACCTAACGTGCTTTTTTGGAGGTCCCAAATGAGGACAGATCTGGATAGTGAATGAAGGCATGTCTCAGACCCTCTAATTGTAAGTAAATGAGGAATTTGGCTGAAGCTGAGGGAATATTTCACAGCTCCTTTGTTTAAATGTACCTTTTCTGTTCTATCTGTATATCTAGCTTTTCCAGTCAACTTCACATGCCATGAACAAAAATGCAAGTCTTGCTGAGAAATGGCAATGATTTTTCTAGGTGCTGTCACAGAAGGAAGATGTTGTGTGCACACAGCTGGGATCAGTTCCTATCGCGATACAGCAAAACCGGCTTTTCAGCTAGTGCCTTACCATGGCAATCTGCTTCAAAGGAACAACTGTCATTTTTGATAAGGATAGTAGGAATTACTGTTGTCTGCAGAGATCAATATGCCTCTAGGTTATATAGTATGCTATAATGGAAGGGTTTATTATTTAAAAGATGAATAATTATTCCACTATAGCTTTTTGTTGTTGTTTTAGGAGAAAAAAAAAAAAAAAGTAGTTTGTACCCTGAATGATTATAGCTCTTTAGTTAGCTCTTTTCACACATAAACTTGTGACATTTATTTTTTTCTAGCAGGGAATCAGACAGAAAATGTAGCCAGTTAGTGGAATCCTGCATACAGCAAGTGGACAGAGATTGGGGTCAGCATGCATGCATGTGTGTGTATGTATGTACGTATGTGTGTGCACATACCTTTCCGCAACCAAGAGCCAAAGCAAAACTTCATAGTCTCTCAGGAGCTGCACTATCAGGTGAGTTATTGTGGGGAGTTTCTCTGTGGCTGAGCCAGTAAGAGCTGGGTGCTAAACTTGTTTCCGCTTGAAGTTGCTCTTTGCATACTTGTTAAGGCAGAATGTTCTACCTTTTCACCTCTGCAATACTGGGTGTGAAACATGAGCCTCTAGGTGTTTCCTGGCTGGCAAGAATTCAATGGTAATAAAATTACTAGTAGAATAAATGTTTCAGAGGCAGTTATCCTCTCTCACCTGTTTGTAATTTTTTATTAATTATTACAAATGTGTTTAAGTGCACTACCTGATTTTAATCTGCTGTATTCCCAGGATTTACATATAAAGGTCTTTTTCCCACAGAATAATGAATAATCACATATGTCAGGGTGTGGTGTTAAAATATTGGAGGTTGGTGATACACCTACCAGCAATCGTTCATTTTGTAAAGGCTAGATTCTATAAGGAGTTTGCTTTTTATGGCTCTGATCCAAAAATCCATTGAAATCAGACTCCTATTGAGTTAAAAAAAGCTACAGATCTAGTCCCAAATGTTCTTTTATGGGAAGCATTTGTAGTGCCATTGTTAGCAATGTATGCAGCACTGGGCGTGTGAACTGTGTAAGTAGAAATTTTACTTTTCCCAAAGCTCTTGCTCACTTTTATGCATTCTTTACTCAAGCAAACAGCAGGTGGCTTACATGAATAGTAGGGTTAATGAGACTACTTAAGCGAGTAGCGCTTCATCAGACCAAGAGTGAAAAAAAATCGAAAACTGCTCCTCCATATTAGAGAATTGAGGAGTTCTCAGATAGGATTGAGGACTGTAAAGGAATTAATATTATTACATATTGAAAGAATAATAGGTTGGAATAGTGGGTGGTGGTAGCTGTTCCAAGAGCAGCAGAGCTAAAGAGATCTAAAGCTTTTGTTTATTAATTCCAGAACTAATCCCTCTCCCTTCTCATGTGACGTCGCCCCAGGTGAAGGAAGGCCATGGGACACAGTGCCTGCTGCCTGGCCAACCAGCTGCCGCCAAACACAGACTAGGAGAACAGAAAGGCAAACTTGTCTTCTTCTTGTCATGCACACCAACCTTGTGCATGCTCTCCTTCTGCTTTCGATTCTTATGAGAAATACAGAAACACAGTCACCTCTGGTCTTTCAGATGGGATTGATGTAGGACAATGAGTACACAAATTATTTGGAATAATGGATGGAAAGGTAAAACAATCCTGTAGCTTCTCCTCCCAAGCACAAAAAGACATATCCTCAACTCTTCTTGAATGGGGCTGAAATTATCTTGCAGTTGTTCTCATTGAAAGCCCCAAATAAATCAAGTCTCTCATAAATTTCAATATACTTTACTTTCAGAATAATTTATCTCAGAAATAGAAAGCTTGAAAAAGATAAAAAAACAAGGATCGTTTACTTTCAGAGGGGGATTATATACGTTTTCGTGGATAACATTTGTGATTTCTCATCATGCCATCTTTGTGACGGTTAGCATACTATCTTTGGCCATTGTCAAACTGAGAAGTTGAAAACGGAATATTTTTTATGGTTTTAGATTTTGCTCTGTGTTTTATTTTCTGCCTTCAATTTCTACATTTATTGGTTTGTCAAAAAACAAGTAATAGAAATATCAATGCGTTGCAAGAGAGATACATTTTAAATTGGATGTAGTATTTCTGAAAGAGACAGTTTGTAGCTAGCAAAAGTTTTGACAAAGTTTGAAAAGAGTTGATTTTGAATATTGATGGATCTCAAATTGCAGCTATGCAGTCAGGGGCCAGTGTTATCTGAGCAAATGTAAGGTAGAATTTCACCTCATAATGTCTACTCAGAAACACCTAGCAGTCTTGTCTAGCAGACAAGGTTTATAAATATGAGCAGTTAGTGTTCAAAAGTTAAGGAACTCACAAAGACCCAGCAACAAAGCAATCCAACAGAAGAATCTTCTTCCCACTTTCAAACTCAAAAAGTGTTTTCTCTGAAGCAAAAGTGACATCAATTTTTTTTTTTTTTTTTTTTTTTTTTAGATAAAAGATACTACAAATAAGAAAGGTACTCCAGGAGAGACATTAAAGTGTCTTTCAAAATTAGCAAGCATAAAAAGCCCGTAGGTCAAGAATCAAGTCTGCTCCTATAATCGGTATCAAACAGATAGCATTTCAAACTCAAGCTCCTGGATCTGACCTTGAAAAAGTCATTTCTTCACAATATGTGTTATACTACTGTCACTATTCATTCACCTCTAAACACCTGGCAACAGCCAAAGTTCAAAGAAATCAAACAATGAAATGACCTTTGAGAAAAAGAAAAGTAGGAACAGCACTAGAACAGGTCGAAATCCTGGAAAATGGGCAGTGATACTTGAAGCCAGGGGTATTGTGTGGTAAATGATTTTAACAATTAAAAAGTTAGAAATATATTGTATTATAAAAATTAGTGGACTTAAAATGTTAATTGTATATATAAATATAAGCATTTTCTTGCTGCTGAGATTGGCATATTGCCTGGAATTAACTAATGTAAGAGTTAGTAGAAATTATATCCATAACTGTGCCTCCTTCAATTTTGTGCTTGAAAATAATTTCAGTGATTCATGAAGTGGAAAAGAACAATAAAGGTAACTAGTAAAAACTACTGACTTCCAGAAATGAACAGAGACAACGAATGATTTCTGAATTTTTATTTCTTGTATTCTTGACATGAATTGCTGCTTGTTTTTACTTCCTGACCTTCCTGATTACAGCAGTACAAACCGTAAGCGACTTGACTGTGGTGAAGTCCTGACACGATTCTCTGAAGGTCCCACAGCCTTTTACTTTAAATATCTCATTAGTAATGATCACAGTTATGATCTTTCCCACAATATCAGATTTAAGCATTCAGTAGCTATTAATAAAAACTTGATATTATTCTGGCCACAGTAATTGTTGTGCATGCAAAGTTTGAAAGCTTTAGGTTAAGATAGATTAAGATGGCAACAGAGATAAGTGAAACTCTGAAATTAGAAAATTCATCATGGATGAAATTTTGTTTTCTCTACAATTATTAAATGCAGTACAGAAGTGAGGAATCAAATTCATGATCATATAAACAATCCTAGATGAGATGAAGAAATCAGACTTTAGGTCCAGTATTTAGAACACGTGTGACTCTTAAGTTTGTAAATATGTGAGTCTCCATGCACATGTATGTGCACACACATGTATGTGTATACATGCACACAACCTCATAGAATTATTAAGGTTGGAAGGGACCTCTAGAGATCATCTAGTCCAACCCCCCTGCACACGCAGAGTCACCTACAGCATGTGGCTCAGGACTGTGTCCAAACGGGTTTTGAAGAGCTCCAGAGAAGGAGACTCCACAACATCTCCCAGCACCCTGTTCTATGCTCTGTCACCCTCACTGCCCAGAAATTTTTCCTTCAGTTCCTGTGGAACTTTTGGTGCTTCAGTCTGTGGCCGTTTCCTCTAGTTCTGTCGGTGGCCACCACTGAAAAGAGGCCAACCCCATCCTCCTCACTGCCTCCCTTGAGGTCCTTAGAGACACTGATCAGGTCTCCTCTCAGGTCTCCTCTTCTCCAGATGTTCCTTCTCTTCTCCAGGCTGAACAGGTCCAGCTCTCCCAGCCTTTCCTCATACGGCAGATGTTCCAGGCCCCTGATCATCCTTGTAGCCCTGCGCTGGACTCTCTCCAGTAGCTCCACATCCCTTTTGTACTGAGGAGCCCAGAACTGGACACAGTACTCCAGATGTGGCCTCACCAGGGCTGAGTAGAGGGGCAGGATCCCCTCCCTCGACCTGCTGCAGACGCTCTTCCTAATGCACCCCAGGATCCCGTTGGCCTTCTTGGCCACGAGGGCACTGCTGCCTCATGGGCACCTTGTCATCCACCATGACGCCCAGGTCCCTCTCTGCAGTGCTGCTCTCCAGAAGGTCAGTCCCGAGCCTGTACTGGTGTCTGAGGTTATTCCTCCCCAAGTGCAGGACCTTGCACTTGTCCTTATTGAATTTCATACAGTTTCTCACTGCCCACTTGTCCAGTAAACTTTACTTCAAGACTGTTAAGATTTTGGGAATAGATAAGGTGAGCAGTCTGCTTCTGGTTGAGCAGTCTCTAGAGCATTTAACCTTATCAGTCAAAATTGGAGCCATGTGTGGTATGTGCTCTTCAAACTCTTCAAATGGGCACAAAGAGTGAAATTTAGCTCATTGACTTTTAAACCATAGTACCTCGGGATGGTTCAGAAATTTCACTCTTCTACCATTGCAGCCATGCCTTACATTAGATTTACAAAATATCTGTGAGTCTTGTGGGTCTTCCTATGGACTTATGAACCTAGAAGAAAAGATCTTGTCTTGAATTAGGGGCTTTTTATGCCCTACCACCGTGATAGAACCTACTTCCTCCTAAAGTGACCACACTGGAGAATTGTCAGATAGAGGAAAACAGATGGATGTCTCCATCTTCTTGGCTTCTTTCCACTTCTTAAATGAAAGATTGCACCAGGAACAAGGTAGTGTTAGGATGGTGGCCATGGTGTGCTTATTGGCATGTCATGGCATAGTAGAGTTCTGTTTGATTTCTACTCTGCTGGTAGAGGCCTTGGTTAAAACCTGCGGAAGGAACCAAGTTAAAATAGTGGATTGGGAGATCTCAGGCTTGCCAGTTTGACGTAGATGAATTCAAAAACTGAAGACTGAGCTGTTCTTACTTTCTGACTCGTAACAAGCAGACCTTGGGCTACAGAAGATAATATAGCTTGGAATATTAAAACAGGTTGCTGGCTGCCAGATCTGCCTTCTTCTAATGTTGCAGCAGATGTTCTGGACATGAACACCTAGAGGCCCCTGGAGAATAGTCTTTTAAAATCATCAGATATTAACTTTAATTTTCCTTTCCTCTCTCTGAAAAGTTATTCATACCCTGTGGGAATTTGGTGATGTTCATGGACATGACTCTGTTTTATTAATAAGATGGGTACTATCAGGTTTTCATCAAAATCTGGTGCTTAGTTATATGTCTCAAGACACATTTAAAGGACTTTTTCCAATGGTGCAAATGGTATTTTGGTACCTATATTCCTGACTGAGTAATGCATCTGAATTCTCTGTCATTTACTGAGAAATTAATGTTTCTGAACTATCGTAGTAGTTAATGTGTCAAAACAGATAAAGCTTAATGGAGACCAATCATTTTTATGGACATCATATATCTTCAGATATGGATTATGCACTAATATAGTCTTATGAAGTGTGGATTAGGTGATTTAACTCAAATTTATCTGTGAAAAATATAGAGAGAGTATATAAAGAAAATAGAGATATATAGGGGAATATATAGAGAAATAAATAGAATCGGATTTCTGGATAGAAGTTTAAGTACAGAGTAAAGCTGCTGTGTTCAAAGAAGTTGCTCAGGACTCATTTGGGTGTAAATGGAATCAGAGTCTGGCTCTAGGAGTGACTTAAGGGTGACTCAACATGCTGAATTGTTGCTCCAAATAGTAGCTATCAAAGGCATCTTGCCTTTGCGTAAATGACTAATATAATTAGCTTATAGCATCACCATAGGCATTGGCAAAAGTAATCATCATTACTATCCATTGTGTTCACAACATCTGAACCATTCATTTGGAAGCCTGTAAAACAGAAACTTCTATCCATCTCAGGAGAACTTTGTTTTCACCCTCAACTCATTTTCTGCAGGGGCCTGTTTTCCATGCCTCCCCATACTCCTGCCCATTCTTAAGCTCCTTACAAAATGTAATTAGCATTGTTCCTGCTTGCTTCATTTTTTTTAAACAGAGGCAAAGATGGGGAAAACGTGTTTTTACAATTAAAAAAAAAATCTGTTGTACACAAACCCTTGTCCTGCTTGGTCTGCTCAGTTGAACACATAGAGAAATAAACTCATCAAATAGGTCCTATTTTGTTGTTCATTTCATTCACACAATTCTGAAGTTATATGAGTGTAACCATGATGAGAATTTAGTTCATTGTTCGCTTAAAAAGAAAAAGAAAGTAATGAAGCAATTTGATGTTTCACGATATGCTTCCATAGCCACAAAATATACAAAGACATGACTTGAATGGGCTACCCACTACCACAATACCCAGAAAACTAATCAGACAGTGAATTTCTCTTAAAACAAAACAAAAAAAAAAGATCATAATGATTAATAACATGTTGGCAGCACTATTATTTTACTCTGTACTACTCTTTACTATGTACTGAACTACTATGTGCTACTACCCTTGGAACAGGTTGCCAAGAGAGGTTGTGGAATCTCCTTCTCTGGAGATATTCAAAACGCACTTGGATGCAATCCCGTGTAACATGCTCTAGGTGACCCTGCATGTGCAGCAGAGGTTGGACTAGATGATCTCTAAAGGTCCCTTCCAACCTTAATGATTCCATGATTCTGTGATTCTATGATTCTGCTCTTTCAATGTCATTAAATGTTTGTGAAATTACAAATAAAAACTTGCCTTATTTTCTGATACCCTCTATTATAATACTCTCTTATTTTGTAATACCCTCTGTTTTCTTCTTCAATAGGAACAACTCTTGCTGTACTTTGTCATTTTTGAATTGTCTCCTGTGATGTTGTGGAGGGTTTTGATCCTTTTAGGCCCAGAGACTTCTGTTCTTGACTTGCTAAAATGTTTACATCACATCTGAATTAAACCTGGAACACTCAGCACCTTGCGGGATCAAGCATAGTCACACCTTCCTGTTTCTGATATCTGTGTAATAGAGATAGTAGCAATAGTAGTAATGTAGTAATTAACTTTCAGTAATTACTGAAAAAGCACCTCTTCAAATAGCCAAACAGGAACTCAAGTCTAGTCACTCTACCAGAGCTGACAACAGAGCGACTGTCTTTGTGCGACCATCTACTGCCTTCTGCCTTGGGTAGTGATCTTCCACACTTCTGGAGTTCACTTCAGGCTGGGGGTTATCCAGGAAAGTAGCTAGTGTCTTTGTATAGATGAGACACAACAGATCTGATGAACTGGGTCGCTGAATAATTTGTGGATCTGTCTGTGAGTATTCAGTAATGTAGGATTTGAGAACAAGTTGTGCTAGTTATGTGTTGTCTGATACGGACTTCCTGCATGTGCATAGATAGACTGCAAGTATGAAGTTGGTCTTAGTAGTCTTCTCACAGATCTTTTGATTTTAAGGCTGTGTCAGCTTCTTCTGCTCTGGACTCCCTTTCCAGTGACAGGTTTGTCTCCCCTCCCTCCTTTTCCACTATCGTTTTGGACCTTCCATAAAAGGATGATGGATTTCTATTGTACAGTAATCCACTCTCTTTCTGCGGCATCGATCATCCACAGTGACCTTCTGCGTGCAGCTTCTTTTCCTCCTGTGTTCTCCATAAGATAGGCATCAGCTTTATTTCTTTGAGATTGGAGGATGTCTTTCTTTTCATTATTTATGGTACATGTGCTTTGAGTAGGCAAACAATCACTGAGGTGATGCTTTTTTATTAATAATGCAAACACTGTACAAACCTATTGGTTTGTTTATAATCTGGTATGCGTTTTTTATTTTACAGTCAGATAAAAAAGAGACTGGAAAAAAAATTCTGAAAGTTCAGAGAAATGACAAACAGGTAGATGACCAATGCCAAATTCATTTCTACGAAGTTATTACATAACCTTTCCCTCCCCAAACCACCCACACACAAACACCTACGCTCTTAAAAATTGAGGAAGAGATAAAAACAGAAAACAAAAGAAAAAAAAGTTACTTCCAGACTTGCAAAGCGATTCACAGTCCATGATTTAAATCTGCCTAAAAAGAGGTCAGCAGTCCTTTCAAAGACCTCACTAAAACCTGAGAATTTAAAAAGCTCGAATTTATTTATAAAAGCAATAGAAACTCTAGGATCCAGAGCTCCTTATACTCCTGCTTTTGTATTTGCATCTTTGTTTCTTTTAAATAGTGCTCCAGTTCTGTAAAAATTTATTGGATTATTTGTCATTTAGCCCACCCTGTTCATTGCTGTAGTCTTATAGTGTCAGCCAGCTAAGGGAAGGCTGAAGGATTCTACCAGTTCTTGCTTGGTGCTGAGAATTGTTGTAGTTCTACTCATGGTTCTTTATCGTGGAACCTTAAGCTGTTCACGTGGGCTGATGGCAAGCAGTTAAATTTCAAACAATCTGAGTTAAGGGCATTCTGGTGTTGGTTTAAGCTTAATAGTGAGAGAATAGCAGTTTGGATAGATGTGCTTATAAAAGGTACATTTTTTAGTCTTTTGGCTTGTGTATCTGGGTACAGGATCTGGTCTTATATATAAGCTCAGCTGCAGAAGTTTAATGCATCAGCATTTAAAAATAATGATCACCAAGAAGCAAATTAACATAGGAAGAAACATTTGGAGGTGTTCAGAGATGCTTTACACCAGAAAGGATATGCAGTTTTTATAGACAGTAGCTTAGCATTTCCAAAGGGCATAAGGAAATGGAGGATAAAGGATAATCTTATATCGCTTTGAGGTATGTGAACTTTATGGATGCTAATTTCCAGTTGCAGAACCCAAGCAATGCCAGCTTTCACTCAGTTTTTCCTTTACTCGGAGTTTGCTTTAAAGTGTCATGGCAGAAAATTGACAACATTAAGAACATAACTATTTATGTGCTTTTTAAAAAATAAATAAATTAGAAAAAATAATCCACATCAAGCTTTTGCAACACCATGCACAATTTATGGCCCTGATAAAAAATGCAG
Organism: Nothocercus julius; assembly: GCA_013398735.1. NCBI lineage: Eukaryota > Metazoa > Chordata > Aves > Tinamiformes > Tinamidae > Nothocercus > Nothocercus julius. The sequence continues at coordinate 436,330 of VZSV01000109.1, read as the reverse complement.
AGTTTTGAAACCAGCCCAAAACAAGTTGAAGAGCTGTGCTGCCATAGATTAATGCATTTATAACATATTTTACTCATATTTATCTCTGTTTATATGGAATGATGTGTTTTTCCTTAAGAACAGTACAGATAATACAGCTGAAGATTGCAGTTTGTGTTAGAGTGAGCTAGCACAGATAAGGGTATTTCTCTTTGTGGAAGATGAAACAAGTAGAAGAAGAGTCCTAGAACAACAAAGACACTCTTTCACAGCAGGGGAGATATTTGATGACCTACAATAAATATTATAAATGCCTGGAAGTGCTTTTATACACAAGTATTACTTTGTAGTAGGCACTTTGTAGTGTGTATTTGCTATTCTCTTCCAACACAAATAAATAACAGGCTAGAGGAGAGTTATGTAACTGAAAGATTAGGAAGATGATGAAAACGTAGCATTGTCATTAGTTACTGTCAAAGGAGACAAAGATAACAGTTGTCTAGCAAACAGCCACAAACTCAACATTAATTTGTTTGTTACAAATATGCTTAGGACTAATGTAAGTACTGAAATAGGTAAGTTGATATAAGCAACTACTGTTAATTACTGAGTGTAAGTTACAGAGGAAAAAAAATATCATGTGATAATGCAGTTCAGCAGAATACTCCCAGTTAAAAGACAAATGGGAGCTCAAATGAAAAACAGAGACTTGAACTGCAGAATGAGTTTCTGTCTTTGGGGTCAAGTTAAGACTGGAAGATCCTAGAAATAATCCAGAAATCTGCGCGTTGGCCTTGAAGTCTTTTGGTCTACTTCAAGGGATGCTTGGAGGAAGAGATACTTCTCTTTAGGTTTTTACGTTTTCAGTAATCTAGAAAGAGGAAGCAGGCCAAGATGCGAAGAAAGCCAGCTTGTGCTGGCCAGAGTCTCATTTTCAGGGCTCCAACCTAGATACACGTTGAAAAGCAGCACACAGAGCAAACGAGAAAGGAATGTGCTCCTTTCGGTTCACATGTGCGTTTTTAAATGAAGTCACCTGTGGCCTCTCTTCCAGCTTCTCAGGCTGCAGTGCTACACTTACCATACCCGAGAGTGCTGCAGTGCTAAGGGACCTTGTGTTCAGGTGACTGTTTCAATACGTTCTTCCTTTGGCTCCTAGAAAAAGACGGGATTCTGCTGGCTTTCTTTTGCGGCTATTAGGAGATAGGAGAGTTAAAGAAATGTCACATGTGGAGAAAAGAGGACAGGGTAACAGAGAGAAGAGGTAGAAATAAATGCCTGAAATGTGGAGCTGTCGGAGTAGCCTTTACCTTAGCCAGCCGTTAGCAGTAGCCCCTTCTTCCCCTTTGCCTTCTGAAGCAGTGTCAGTGTATTACATGTTTCTTTCTCCTTCCAAAACAAGAGATGAAACAGCTTCTTGGACAACTTTCTGATTATAGTGCTAAATATAATCCAGCCATTCGGTATGGGTAGGGGTGATATAACCCTGGAACCTTCTCCATTAAGGGAAATAACTAAAGGCTCATTCAGATATCTCCGTGGAACATCTTGTTGGAGTAAGTGATCCCCTGCAGGAAGGGCTCTGCACAGAAGTTTATAACTAATACATGACGAGATTTTATAACGTAGGTGTGATCACATATTGGCAGTGAACATAACAAAGATGTCCCAGTCAAATTAATAACATAACTTAGCATTAGACTTGTAAAAAGAGTCAAAAAGGTAGGTAAATCTTAATTATAGGTTTAGGTGCTTCTCTCTCCCTCTTTTTTTTTTTTTTAGTGTTTGTCTTTATTCATAATGTATGAATAACAGCATTTACTGGTAGCTTGACAAACATTTGCAATTTATTTTCTAAATTTTAAATAGAGCTAAGTGGTCAGTAGCCAAACCCTTCATATTAATAATATTTTATTTCTGCTCTAAAGCATGTATTTCTTTTTAAGCTAGATCCGATCAACATACACAATTCTGTTTGCCAAAGATTAGAAAAAAGTTTTATTTAAAATTGTCAAGATTTTTCATTAAATAAAATGAAAAAATGTATCAGGTTTATTCTCACATTGGGAAAGGCTTTTCTCCATTTTCTCACTTCTCTTTTTTTTCTTTCTCTTGATGAATCCTAACTCATGTTCTACATTTAAAGCCTATGAACCTCGCACAGAGTGGGAAGCATTTTGGGCCTGCCAATACGTAGCACAGTGCATAACCCTGCGACTGCTCTGTTCTCTACCCGCCCACTTTACGACACAGGCTCCTGGCCTTATAGTGAAAAGTGTTGAGGCCCTGCCAGTTTCTAGTCTGGGAGTTGTTTAGTACCTCTGAATACTAACTAGGTTGTTTTTACCCAACAGTAATATGTGACAAATTAAACAATATAAATTTTATCTTGATCTTAATTAAGGCAACAGCAATGTTCCCATTAACTTCAATGGGACCAGGATTATATCAAATATTATTTAAACATTTATAATAGCATTAGATAATGGGTTTGGAATAATTAAGAATCTGTTGAAGAAATTTAGCTTCATGGTGGAAAGGCAAATTATGTCAAATGAACAGGAACTGTCTTTTATAGAGGCCTATTGAGATAGTCTTGTTTATGGAGGGAAGAAAGTGAAGCTCATTGGAATATTTTGAGTCTTCGTCTGAGGGTCTTTGGGGGGCTTAAGATGAAGAGTTTGAATATTAAATACATGTATGAGGTGGAATCAGTGTTTTTTATCATCACGCAAACTTAGCAATCAAGAGTTCCCAAAAATTAGTTTTTGATTGGTAAAATGAGATCCTAGATTCAGTGTAGGCTGTTTCAATTGGATCTCTGCAGATACACAGAATTAATGGGTCAAACAGTTGATTAATGATATAATGATATAATGATATAATCACTTTTCTAATATATGTCTGAAATGAGTCAAGGGAAAAAATCTAATAATTAATTTGAAAACTACTATGATGCTTCAATTGATGTTAAACTGGGAAAAAAAAGGAATAATTACAAAGAATCAGAAAAACAGTATCACTTTTAACACTCCACTAAATAGAAATGTGATTGAAGCATCATTTTTTATCCTTGTAAGGAGATTGGGAATGTCAACTATAATAGAAATTTATCCTTTTATTTATCTGCACAGTTCTTACTCCTTTGGAAAGTCACGTCAACTCAGTAAGGAAACAAGTGATTGTATGTGCTCTAAGTTAGATCCTTAACCCAGAGTTTTAACATTTTAAATAATAATATTCTAATTTTGTTGTTATAATAAAATAATGATGAACTAGTACCAAAGCCGTAAGTATCATTCAGTGTCTTTTTAAGCGTTTATAATTCAGTACAAAAAGGTCACTGGACAGGATGTGAAAGGGAGGGAGCATTGGAAGGAAGTGTGTATCGTGTAAAAACGTGTTGTGTGCAAGTTGTTTTGAGGAAATCATGGAGATTTGAAATGTGTTCATTTTTTGAGTAAAACATGCTTAATGATTACACCTGTGGAGATGCAAGAAATATAAATTTTAAAGAAAAAAGAATCATAACATTTCAATTGGGAAATACTTTGACCCTGCCACTAGTGGGTTACAATGTTATATTTATGAATCATAGTTCAGCACTGTCGCTTCAACTTCTTCCTGCCCTTTTCCTCTCACTGCCTCAACTTTAATGATGGGTTTGTTCTGTAGGATTGAAATTATTCAGCAAGGAAAGTGAGGACTGCAGAATCAATTCCAAATTTAGTAGGTTTGACCATGCAAACTATGGAATGTGAGGCAGATTTATCAGCCAACATGGAAACTAAGTTAGCAGACAAATAAAAAAAAAAAACAACAGACAAAAACTTTGGCTACAAAAATCGAGATCCAGCTACCTCTTCCTTGCAAAAAGAGCTTATATGTGTATAATACAGACAAATAATGACCTCCCAAAACTATTTACAGAGCTAAGCTTGCTTTAGATGATACCCTAAGATTTTGAAGAATAGATTGCGATAGAAAGTACTTAAGAGGAAAAAAACAAAAGCAAATGCGAAATAAATACGTGTTTTTGATGCTATAATTCTTTAACAAAAGAATGTGGACAAATATTATTTTTAGGTACTAAAAAACAGCACTATGAAAGTAGTCACCTGTGAAGCTGAGATATAGATGTTGATGTAGAGATATGAAGCAACAAAGAAGTATTAGAAGGCACATAAAGCCAGCCTAAAACAAGTATATACAGAAAAGTGGAATGATGCTTATTAGATGACTGAGAATTCTGTCAGTGGTTCCTCAACAGACTTTTGGGGGATATGAGCAACTCTGATAATCCAAGGCTTTTCAGCTAGGACTTCATCTTTCTTTCATTAGAAATATTTTTTCTCTCTTTATTTTACTCTTTCCTGGAAGTTTCTGTGTAATACAACATTCACCCTTTCCATTTTTTGCTGTATCAGGTCCTCCTAATCTTTATTCCAGTCACAACTATTGGGCATGGTGTAATGGATGTTGTGTGCAGGAGAGTGATCTTATTCAAAGAAGTAGTTGTTGCTAAGTAGGCATTTTATTAGCACTCATGTGGAGCAGCAACTTGCTGCGGAGTGAAAGCTTTCAATCTACAAAGTGCACCTAAAACTACATCTTTCAACAGTGGACCAATGAGTTGGAAAACACATTTGGACTGCCTTAGACAAAATGCACTAAGTAAACAAGAAAAAAACAGAGAACTGTATTCCAAATACCATATGGGTAGATCAGTGTTCAATAATTTATGTCATTTTTTGTACCAAGTGTTTCTTATAGTGATACCCTATTCTCTTTGTTCAGTGTGTGCGCAAAACTACACAAAATATATTAATATTTCTTAAGATTAGTCAATGTTCCTAGTGGAGGGAGCCCCCGCTCCCCCAGCAGCAGCGTTGCTTTGTGTTCTCTTGCAGTCTTGTGCACAGTCTTCAGTCTTTGTGTAGTGCTGACATCAGTCGTTGCTGGTACACCAGCAGAGATGCTCTGGCATGATAATGCACTTCACAAGCTCAGTTTTTTGCAGTTAAGCAAATATGGCCATTTTAATTTCAACTACATTTAACACACAAGGAAAAATACCCATGTCAAGAAAAAAAAAATGCTTCTCTGGGCCTCAGAGAAGATACTCTAAACAAAAAGGAGAAACAAAAACAAAAATAAAAACCTGAAAACCTTACAAGCTAAAAAGCTTTAGAGCTTTCTTTTCTTTCAGTTCAGTGAATTGATTCTCTTTCATGGTTCACTAAACTGTGACTAGCATATACTCAGCTTCCAACTGCTATAGTGAGAGTATATGCTAACGTGTCTTTGGCCAGCTTTGCAACCCACACTGAGATCTAGCACGCCACAGCTATTTGGGTAGGGATATCCGAGTTAGTTTGTTGAATATGATTGCATCAGATACATAGCCCGTATCAGAAGATTTGAGTGCCTAGTCACTGCCCGTTGGGCAGAATGGATTTTAATGGACACATTCACTGGGATGTATTCCCTCCGTGGGATGTGTCTGCTTGGGGCAGGCGGGTTGCGGTGGCTCATTAGAAGTTAAAAGACACTGCCTGGTTTGGCACAGCGCAGAGATCACTATACCGTTCTTAACACAGATGATAACATGGAGAACAAATAGTTACAACACGTTTTGTATAAAATTACAAGAACACAGAAATGCCCTGTGGGATCAGTCAGGTGGTCCATCTCTCCCACGGCTCTGCTTCCAACTGGGGCAGTAGGTGTGCACGGAAGACACACGAGCCTGCCCTCACTCCACAGTCTGCTGCCCTCCCAGTGACTGTGATCATGGGATTAGGGAGGTTAGAGGATACATCCCTGCCTGATCCCTTATCATGTCTGCTAATGGACCTGTTATCCATGAATTTGCATGCCACTGATAAAATCTGCCTCTATAGCCTCTTGTGGCAGCAGGTTCCCAAAATTCCTATGCACTGGTTAAAGTAGTACTTCTTTTCCTCTGTTTTAAGACTATTTCTTTTCCCCTATTTCCTGATATTTTCACTGTATACTCTCTAGTTCTAGTAGTACAGGTCTTGGTGAAAGATGGTTCTGTAGTCACTTGAGCTATCACCTTCCTGATCTTCAAACCATCCTCTCTCCAGACTGGAATCCAAACCCTTCATCCTTTGTTCATAAAGCTATTGCTACATCCCCTTAATCAATCTCTCTATGTTTTTTCTAACACTACTGTGCCTACCACTCTACTCTGTTTTAAGGTGCCCAGACAGGAACTACAGTGACATGAGACGCAGCAAGGCTTTACTTAGTGGATTTTCTTTTTTTTCCAGTGAATATCTTTCTTAACATTTTTTGTCTGGTATTGCAAACTAAATTCATAATTTCAGAGCTCCCTCAGTGATGACTCCAATAATCATTGAAGCTTATCTGCCATGAAGTGTTTTGTGCACTCATTGAATGTGGCTTTTGAAGTTCCTCACTGTCAATGAGGCTCCTGACTATCTGAAAGAAGACTTGGTACTATATTCTTCAGATCGCTGATGAAGATGTTGAATAATACTGATTCCAGCACTGATCAGTAGGAATTCCTGAGATTTATACAGACACATCTATGATATTATATGAATACATTTTATAACAAAACATTTTTTTAATAATTATTTGTTGGTTATAATGTATTCTTAGATGTTAATAATATTTAAGGTATAATATAATAGTTACTTTAGGCTTCAAATACATCTGCTTTCGTTCCAGAGTATTTACTGTCTTAGTTTTTAATACTTCCAAATAATTAGACTTCTTAGTTAGTCTCATGGAAATGCACCATTACTTTCTGTGAAAGGCTATCCACTTCTCAAGGTCCCAGTACTAGCAAAAAGATTAAGGAAAGATTAAAAATTTTCAAATTAAATGTGACTCTTGTACGAATTGAAAATGCCAAACATTTGTCTACTTTCAGCTCAGCTTGTACACTGTGTGATATCCCCCTGCCCTGGCAGTAGAAGTAATAGCAGAGAGAGAGAGAGACTCATTTGATGGTGTCTTTTTTGCCTGGAGTGAGAAGACTGCCTTTCCAGTATGTTACTTGTTGACGGTCATTTATTCTGCGGTTATATCAAATCCGTTCTTGGACCCATTCTTTCTTGGAAAGTGGCAGTCTGTGAAGGATATTTTCAGAGTATACCTCAATCCAGTGATTTATTGAGGCAATATATCATCCAAAAAAGGGGCTTTAACAAGGTTTTTACTCACTAGGTGATACCATCGAGAGAAAAGAAATCTGAATTGCTGCTTAATTGTGTAATAAAAGGTATGTCAGGAAGCAAGATGCTCTAGAAACCCTAAGCATGTTTGCCTCTAGGTATACTGGCATCCTTGCACCTTCATTCACAAGCATGTTAGTGTCTTGAATAGGCCTCCATACCTGGTCGCTAAGGTCTTGGTCTCCTTGACAACTAAACTTTTGAAAGATTACATGAAAAATGTTTTCTTTAGCCCTCAAGCTGTTTTAATGCTTTAAAATGTCAGAGAAAAGATCCTTCAGTCCCACGAGTAAGGAAGAGGTGGTAATGGAGAGGGAAAGAATCTTTAAAAACATGTTTACAGAATAATTCAGCACTGCAGGACAGCTCAATAGGAATGCCTTCAAAAAGTGAAAATCTGAAATTAAACATTAATAAAAATATTTTGTTTCAGAATGAATAATTTTTTTTGGTGGCAAAATTAATTGTTTCACCTGTAACTTGCTTTTCAGAATTTGGCTGCGTTGGGCAATAGAAATGTCATCTTAAGATGCTATCTAACTGCTACGGCATGGTAAAATTAACAAGGAATGGGTTTCAGCTGCATCCTCCTTTTGGTATTTTTATTAATGTCTTTTCGGCTTAGTACGTTTGCTTCTCTGGTGTATAAATGAAGATTCTGCTGCAGCTATGAGTTAGTTAAAGATGAAATGGAGAGAAGGGTTTGGGCTTATTTCTATGGCTCAGAGATGGGGAAGGCAAAAGTTCTGTGTGACAGGAGTGGAGGTTGCAGTAAGGGACCAGCGGGTACCAACAGCCTGTGCTACAAGGAGGAGCTGCCTTTCCCACAGGACTTGTGCTCCTTACTATGGTGGAAGCTGGTGGTAACCTGGTGTTTTGTAAGTGCTTGCCAATACCTCAAATGGCCTTCCTCTTGACCCGCATATATAGAGCTAATTAATGAGGAGCTGGTGAGGAAAACAACTGAAGGGAAGTTTTTCCCCAGGGCTCATTATTTACAGATTTAGAAGACCCTTTTATATATAACCAACAGAAGACCCATCCATGGCAACAGTAACCTCCCCTACCTGACTGTTGCTTTCCTGTACAAACTAGTGGTTTATCTCAGATGGTTATTACAACTTTGTATCTAGTCTTTTATTTATTTATTTGTTTGTGTGTTTGTTTGTTCATTTGTTTATATTTGCCACTCTTCCAATGCTGGACTGCAAGTGAAAAGAAGTTCTTTACAGCTTTTTCAGATTAAGGGTCAAGGTCTGAGATCAGGTAGAAGAGGAATGGAAAGGCATGTAGTTGATGATACAGAATTTTTGAATGAGCAAGAATTTGCTCATCTTCAGCCTACTCATTTTTTCAGATAATTCTCCATTCTTCAGTTAAACTTTCCCTCTTTCTGCTTTTCACATGGGAGGCAAGGTGATGTCATTTCATGTACAGTTGAAGTTAGACATTTGAGAGAAGACTACTGTAATTCTTGTTTGGTTCGTTGCCTCCTAACTCATTGCATAAGCTGTCATGATTCAGACTTGTGGAGTGCCACCCACTGCGTAAACAGAAAAGCCTGGTAGGAATGGGTCATATTGCACAAGATTTGTGATGACTGATGGCAATTAATTATTATGAGAGAAAAGTTTGATTTGCAACACAAGGTACCCTGATGAGCCTTCATTTAAGAAACCTTGCTGTGGCTAGGCAGCTAGACTTGGTTGATAGGGAACTTCAGTATATTGGGAGTTTGATGAACCTAGACTGAATTTTTGTTTTCACTTGTCCAAGCTATGACAATCTGTCTTTGTTTCAAGTCTGTCAATAGGATCAATTGACGGCTCTCCATTCTCCTCTAACCTGAGACCTGTATTTCTTGATTCACCATTCAGAGTCATAGTGATTCACTACAGTTTGAACAGTTACATTACGGGTACTGCCCCAGCATGCTAAGCAATTCTGCGTTAATCCACTGGTCCTACCACAGAATCTGATTCTGTTCAAAATATTGCTGTCAGAGTTGAATTTGATTTGACCATTTTGTCTGAGAGACTTGGACTCCATCATAGCAGGCACAAGAGGCTACTTCTAGTGCCCGCCTTCCAGGAACCCTTCCAGTGATTTCTGGTGTCCCATGCTGGAGCCACAAGCTACTAAATGAGACTTTGTATATGTGAAATAGGATATTTGTGATCCTTTCGATAGGGGAGCGCAGGCAACATAGCCAGAGTGTTGAACTCCACCTGAAGCAGTGATTCTTTTTGCTGTAGAAAATATCTGCTGCCCAACACAGAAATTGGGGATGCATGGGGCTACGTCAGGGAAAGATTTTCTAAAGAATTCACTCACCCATCAACAACTTAAGTGGATAGCCACGACTTCTTCCTCAAGAAATGGCTTTGTGCGGGAAACTGAACCCTGCTCAAAACAGGTGGGAGCTGGTAGCCCCAGCACCTCATTAATGAGCTATTTAAAGCACTTGAACAAACATGCCTTTTCAGAGAGCATAAAAACATCAGACAGGGTGCTGAGTGCAGTTCTTTTCTCTGCAGTTGGTACAGGTATATCCTGTCCTATTCCTGCCCTTCTGATGCTCTAGCAACATTCCAGAATTTTATTTACAATATTTAGAAGGAGATGTTAAACCAGGATGTAGTAGCATGTCTGGATGACACCCACATTCATTTTGAGAAGTCAGGGACAACACAGTTGGCATGTTCAACTTGTCCTCAAATGCCTCCACCATAATAACCTGTTTGCCAAGCTGGAAAAATGCAAATATGATCAGACGGTTGTGGAATTTGTGGGCTATGCAATTACCCTTGGAGATGAACTGGGGAAGATTCTTTGTAAGGTTGCTGCTGTGGCTGGCTGAGCTTCCCCAGGTGTAAGTGAAGGACATTTTAGCTATGGTTTGGAGACCTTTGACAAATTTAACATAAATTTTCACAAAATACAGAGGTCTCAAGACTATTTCATTCAAAGAGAAAGCAGCCACATTGCTCACCCTATTCAGGACAGGGCATACTTCTTTCAAGATAATCTCAAAGTTCAAGCACACAGAGGACCAAATTTAATGGATTTTGTTATTATGGAACCACTTGTTCTTTCAGAGTTTTCCAAGTCTTCCTTTATACAGGAATACAGAAGACAGTGACAAAAATTGCGATGGGGTTTCTGGAAGAAAAGAATAAATTGATACGTATTAGCAGAGAAGCTGTTGTCTAATATACTGTCTTTACTGGGAGATACAGAGCACTGCTTCTCATCTTTGGGAGTTCTAAGGCAGTGCATAAAAACATCTAAAATATCTCTATATCTAAAAACATTTATATATCTTTCTGTAATGTGGTCAGATTGCTCAGTACCTGGGTAGAAAGAAAAGGATAGTGGGGAAATTAGGGATAGTGGGGAAATTAGAAAGGATTCTATTTCCTGATGTTTCCTGTATTTCCACCCTTACTTCACCACATTTCTTTTGAATATTTCCTACATTTCATTTGAAAGCCTCTGTAGAGGATGCGCTGTGGGAAGGAGAGATGACAGAAGCTGTCAATGTGCTTGACTGAAATACCTTGCCATTCACTATTTGCTAGGACTTGAGCTCTCTCATAAGCCCCCAGCCCCTGCTACACTCCTCTGCCATTATTTTCCACCAGTCCTGAAAACATCAGATTGTGAAAATGGGTACATAGGAGGATAATCATTTTATTTCCTTATTTTTGTTAACTTTGATATTTTGAGTGGAAGAAAACTGAGAACCCTTAAAGGGTGGGAAGCATCAGTAGGAATACGGCTGTATCAGGAGTTGCCCATGCTTCACATCAATTTACATCTCGTTTAAAGTCCTCTGAAAGGGTTATGGAGTTTATCTGATAGAGACAGAGGGTAAAAGTCTTCTACGTCTGAATTGCTGATTGATTGCATACAGTAGTACAACAAATAATTCTTATTATGACTCATAATTCACCTATGGGGTTTCCCGTGAGGCTTCATGTTAGATTTATGTGGGTTGCTTGGCTTTCCTTTTTACCTCTGGTTAGGAAGAGGGAAAAAAAATTCCCATCTATGTTATTGTTTTCACAGAGATATTTCTTGTATAAAACTACTATTAAAAACAGGTTTTGAGTTTATAAAAAAAACCCTATTTTATATTGTTGTGACATGGAAAGCTTTTACTCCGGCTTTGTGTATCCATCTTTCTCAATATATGCTGTGCAGCAAGGGACCCTGCCCCAGCTACAGAAAACCAGTAAAACGAGGCATATTACTGCTTATCTACAAGCACTTCATGTCACAAAGAAATTCTCTGTCTGATTAGCACCCAAGTATTAACTCCTTCACTGCTACTGGCATTAGAAAGGGAGCTGGCTGTAGCAATTAAGTAATTTTGTGGCTCTGGCATTTTGCACGTCAATAAAAGCATTGTTCTCCTAGGGATTCTCTTTCTTATTAATTTTCTTGACACACCTTAAGCTTTTCATTAACTCAAGCATCTTTGTTGCCTTTTGGTAAAGTGATAATAAAATTACAGATGAAGTGGTAGCAAAATGACTCAGCTAAAATGCAATTATTGTTTCTTCTGCACCTTTAATCAATAACATTTATCTCTGAAATATAATCATATAATGGACTCTGTTAGTAACTGGTGGATGAGCATGGCTCCTTTTAATGTCAATGGTTGCTCCAAGAGGTGTCAAAGGAAGAATAATACCCACCAAAGATGACATCAAAAGACTGGGAATATACTTGTGTTCTTCCCTTTTAGTCTGTCTTTTTGTCTAATTACCTGGCTGATTGTACTCTGCAGATTAGATTATATCTCACTGCCATGTTGGAGGTGCGTTGGAACCGCAGCACTATAAAACCCTTCAGGAGACATTTCCTCTGACTCCTCACTTTCACTGGGAAAATGCATGTTGTTGTGTATTTCTCTTCTGCTGATGGCCAGCTTTGCAAAAAGGGAATAGGAATAGTGAGCCCACTTTGTGTATTATTTTTGTCTTCCTTTTAAGGACAAAAAGTGAAGTGTGATTGATCTTTGCATAATCTATATACTGGGAGGAAGTAATAGAGAGAATTCTTCCTAATCCCCCTCTCTCATACTCCTAATTTCATGGTGACCTCAGGGGTAGTAGCAGACTTGCCCTTTACAGTAGGGCCTAGGTTAGAGTTCAGGACTACATTTATTTCAGGGCTCAAATGATGACTAAGCAATGACCAAGGCTTCCAGGCTGAACAAGTGGACCTGCCCTCTTCTCTATCCCTTCGTGTCTTCTGAGGGAAAATCTGGGAAATCTATACTTATCATAAGTGTGCGCCACAGTTCATTCTTCCACTGTGTTTGTGCCTCTCAGCAGGTTATAAGCAGAAACTTACCTTGCGGTAAGTTGCAGTTAGTAAGTTCCAATTGCGGTTGGAAAAAAAAAAAAATCTCTTCTCCTCAGCTCTGCTGAATGCTTAAAGCACTACACTGGAGAATGGATGTGTTTGCCTGATAGTCAGATGTTGATTTACACCCAAAGAATTATTAACTAAGGGTTAAAATCCACAAGATCCCAACCACCTAATTACCTACAGATTTATTTTTAGTGGTTTGGATTTAGCTCAAAATGATGACAAAGGACTCAGTTATTGGAAAGATTCTCTTTTTCATCCATGTGTTTCAGTAGATCCTAACAGGGTGTTATCTTCTGGAAGAGATCCTCTTCTCTCTCCTCTCTCTATCATAACTCTCCATAAAATGCACACCACAAAATGCGCTTATAACATACAGCTTTTCTGTGTTAATAAAACCTGCAAGTTTTTCAAAGGGAAGGCGAAATGCAAAAGGTCAGCATTGCTGATATTTAATAGCCACAGAGAAAAATCTTTGATCAGATCCCTGGCAGGTGTATACTGTGTCCACAGGAAATGGCCAGTTTCTATCTTCAGAGGTCTGTAGAGCTAAAAGACCATTTCTGAGCCTGGTTGTGAAAAACACTCAGATTTCGTCACAAAGTCATTGCACCTACAAATAATAAACAGAAACAATGTTGATATTTCATAGCTTCAACATCTTTCTCTCCTTGAACTGAAAGTCGTCCATCAAATGATTCCCAGTGAAGGGTGCTGCCGTGAGGAGAGTTTGCCATTTCCATTACTGAGCTTGTTCCAGATCTCAGGGTTGGTCCGTTGCTTGGGCTTGGAGTTGAAAACTACTCCCTTGACTATTCCCTGCTTGTTCTAACCAGTGCATAGGGATACCTGTCTCCAAGCAAATGTAAAAGGAAACAGAGATTGGTCTCTACTCACAAATGTTTGTATAGTGCAGAAACTTCATAACTGAATGGTGGCCAGTGAAGATATTTTACCATAAATATAAAAAAGCTATTAAGATAACAAGAGTATTACTCTTTTCTTGTGAAGTTTCCCTTTAAATCACCCTTTCTGTCCATCCTCTGATTCAGCCACTGTGGGCATGTGTGAATAAGGTGGAAAGTTTGCTACAATTGTCCCTCCTCTCACTTTCTCTCCTCTGCCCCTGGTTCTTTTATAGTCCTTTTCTTCTCTAGCTTTGTGCCTTATCCCATTCCTGTATCTGCTTTCTCTCTCACTGTTTCCATTATCTCTATTTTCTAACAGCTGTTGTTTCTGTGACCCCAGTCACTCCCAGTCTCTGGTTCCCTTTTTCCCTCCCCAGTCCCATGATTTCCCTGTTTCCAGCACTAGAACTTTTAACTATACTGTAAAACCAGTCCTCATATAAATGGTGCTTTCAGTGGGGTACAGGTCATCTAGGTGAGCAATATGTGCAGGAAAATATTGTGAATGCTTGCATAGTTCAGGTGTCTGTCAGAAGGACATTTGCTGAAGCAAAAATGAGCATTTTCTCCAACTTTAAAAAGTTCTTGTGCTATGCCAAATCTGCACGCACATTTCTTCATTAGTTTTTGTGCACGAACCGAATGAAGAAATGCTTTACCTTTGGCCTAACACGGAGAACAGTGAGCTCCCCCCTCACTTGTCACAGAGTTGTGAAGAGGCATCGCATAGAGTGGTCCAGAGGGCAAAGAGCACGGAGGCACCCTGTGATGCCTCCTGATTACTGGCGAATCCTCCTTGCAGGAAGTCCCGCATGCACAGGGCAGGACAAGCAGCCCCCTGCGAGGAGACACAGGCTGTGCCCGCACGGCAATGAAGAGGTTAAAACAGTTCTTCAAGCTCAGGGTGTGACCCATGTGGTGTCATATTAACACATCTGATACCTGTGCATTTGTATGAGCAGAACAAGTAAAAACTTGCTTTAGACAAACTAAATTAAGCAGCTGAAGGAAAGTCATTTTAATAAGGAGCTTCTATATAAAAAATTCCTGATACTTCATTATCTATTTATTTCTCTCAGTCACTCAGTTTTATTTTATTCTTCATAATTAAAAAGGAGACAAAATCAAGTCTTTAAAAATGATCTGATGCCACAATTTTGTGTAAACAACATTGGCGGAATGTAGAACTGGCTGTCTGTGTTCCTAGGCTCTGATAATATTTTAGCTTTCTTTATTCAACCTAAAATATTTTTATGCTGTCTGTAGAGATGTCTGTTAACAGTTATGTGGAGATATAACAGCTGGTTTTCTAAGGAGGCTTGTGTGTATGTCTATAAATATTTCAGAATTATGTTAAAAATAACATGATGAAATAGCATGAAAGGCCACATTTTCATCCCTTTCCTGTGTTGAGTTGTGTGCAACTGGACATATGGATCTAATGACTAGAGCAGTGCCCCATAACAGACCTCGAGGTAAACAGAGGACCAAAATCTCCGGAAAGAAGATCACATTTTTGCACTATCATCTTTACCATATCTTGTCATCCGCACTATTGCAAGGGCAGAGCAAGTCGCTCAAGGAGCAATGACTGCTTTTCAGGAGAGTAATGCTTAGCAAACAAGGGGAGAATGGAAAAGTTAGGCCGGAAGCCCTTTTGAAGATAGCCTGTAGCTTCCCCTGAACCTGTCCTGCATGTGCTGGAGCTGTTGGAGCTGCAGGCTGGGCCCTGAGCTGGAGTCTGAAGAGGCACATAAGGAGTGACAGCAACAGGAGGACAACTGAGTCAAGATCTCATGGAGTTTCACCTTCCCTGAGCTGGTGCAGTTATGGAGCTACATCAGTTTGTAGCAGATGAGAGTCTGATGAAGATTATCTGTCTATGCCAGAAATACAAATCAGACACAAGGACCCAGACTTGACACCACTTGACAGTGGACTAAATGCAAAAGTCCTAAAAGCTGGTGGGAAAACCGAGGTTGGTCTCCTTGAGCCCAGGGGCAAGCTGGCTGCCTTCTCAGAGTTACTGCAGCAAAAGTACTGAATATTTGCCCTTACAGAGCTCTGATTTGTTCAGGAACAAGATTGTTCCTTTTCACAAAGTTAATATTCATCAAATGTTAATGAAAATACGTAACAAATAATTATGACAAACACACCATCAGATTAAGATAAAAGAGGATGACAATCCTTGTGAATTTTTAATTTGAAAAATAAAGAACATTACATTAATAAGACTTAATTATATCATAAAAATTTAAGTTTACTTTCTATAATCGATTTTATTTTTATTTAACATATTTTAGTTCTAAATATTTCTAACATTTTTATGAGATTTATTCACAGAACACATTACCAGTTATGTTTTTGTAAAGCAAAATGAATTTTAACATAATGTATTCATTATATTGATCACAATTTCAATTTTATTTATCTTTTAAAAAAGCTAATAGAACCCTTTTACAGTTTATTATAATTCACACTATCTGCATCTACAGATAAACATCTACAGATAAATATTTAATAGTGTTACTAATGCATCATACACAGAATTTTTATTAATTAGAAAATATGAATTACTAGTTGTACATTTCAATAATTTACATTTAAAATTAATGCTACATTTTTCCAGGAAGCTATAATTAACTTTAGCAATCTGACTCCAGCTGACCAAAGCCAGGCAATTAAAAGTGTATGCTGTAGACTTACCTATTAACTCATGGTGACTGTGACTAACTGATGGAGAGGCCTCTAAACAAGAGGTGATGCCTTGTCACAGACAGTAACATGTGTCCTACCATGTTTGTGCATAGTGTGACTGCGGAGAAAAGGAGAACTGAAAGCAAAGCGTTGGCATTCTCCAATTTTTCTTGGTAAAGACAAACTTTTTCATTAGGTAGATTTGACAATCTGTTCCTTGTTATGGTGCTGCTAGGTAGTCCTAGGACTAAAATGTATTCAGTTACCTTCAGGTATCAAGCATCCCTAGGGAGCAGAGCCCGCTCAGCTTTGCTGGGCAAAAGAGGGGAAGAAAGAGTGGTGAGGAAGGAAGAGTGGTGGGGGGAGATGCTAGAGTAGAGGGGAAGAGAGGGAAGGCAAATTGGGCGGAACAGTCTAGCTTTGCTGGCCAGGAAAGCAGTGCTAGGGATTCAGATTTGGAGTCTACCTTCTTGTCATTCTTTGCAAAGTTATACAAGGTACCATGAGACTTGTTCCTCCAAGATGCTTGTTTAATATGTAAGGGAGATATTTAGGTCAGGTGTTAGACTGTGTCTTTACCTTTTCTTCAAAAATGCAGTATCTGCCAAAAGTCCCTTTTCTGTGAAACAAGACTTCTTTTCAAGACAAATTAATCTTAACTTTTTGCAGAATAGCTTTTTTTCTTTTTTTTTATCTAAAATTTCCAGAAACAAAACATCTTCCTGATTTGAGGTTTTGTTAAATTTAGAAAAAAAAAAGTCTACTTTTTCTAAATGAAGAAATTGATGGCACAGAGAACCACTTCTCAGTAAGGTCTGTTATATACAAATAACCTTCCTGGAACTGTTTGCCAGGCAGATTTAGACATGACAGACCAACTAAAGACCTTGCTCTGAGATATCAGTCTGTTATGCTCATCTGCCATGTAAGAGTGTGTTTTACCATGTTATTTAGCAATAACAGTATGAATTTTTCACTTAAGGCATGAACTGAGTAACTATTTTTGAATCTCAGAGGTGGTTCAGTAAATAAAGAGGTTAGAAGCAATAACAACAGTTATCATATATGCTATCTTTCAGCTAAAGTTAAGGTTGCTTAGTTTATATTTTTAGAGTATGTAGAACCTTTATTGTATTTTCTGACAAAGCCACTAACACTCCCGTATGCATTTTTTTTTTTTTTTTGCTTTTGCTCTACAGTTATGGAATAATATTGAATACAGGAATAGAGTCTTCCACAAATAGCTGTACAACTAGCCGTAGTAACCACAGCTCTACTACAATAAATTTACAATTATGCGCTCGTACTACCCTGTGTGTGTGTGTCTGCTTACAGCACCAGAGCACTGTAACCTGTGTGACTATATGTGTGTAGCGTATATATATCTATATATATCCATGCATGTGAAAAACTACTGATAAGACTGTGTGGCAATAATCCTGTATATGATGGTCAACATTCCACTCCCTTCCCATAATCCCATAATTACGGTAATAAAAGAAAAAAGAAAAAAAAAAGAAAAGAAGAAAAAGGCTTGCACAGTCAGGAAGCAAAGGAGAAAAAAACTCAGATTGGTTACCACTTCACTTTTGTAGTGACTATATGATCACACATGCAAGCACACACATGCAGTTTCTGATAAAATGAGTTGTTTCTCAAAAGAGAGAGAGAGAAAAAGAGAGGCTTGGTGAAACCCTCATGTTGTTCTTGAAATTACACCTGTACCTGTTGTCATTTTCAGGAAATTCACTTTGTTTAGTTGATAAACTTGTTTTGACTTTTCAGTGGAAACAGTTTGCTGGCACTACTTCCTTAACTGTAGGCCAAATTCTGACCTCAGTTTCGTAGAACTCCCACTGCAGTCAATGTAGGTTGTCTGGGTAAGACGGGATAGAGCCTTTCTGTTTACAATTAAAAGAACATTGAAAGGTATTTTGTTGCTATTACTGCTTGCATTGCTACAACTGCTTTTGAAGATGTCTATTTTAAGCAGCATTCAGACCACAGATACAGTTAGCCTGAAATTCTCAGAAATATCAAAGAGCACATGCAGAAAAACAGAGCAGGAGGAATCAACAGAAGGGATTTCATTTTAACTGAATACACTATATGGTGTCTTGATATCATACTGACGCCTCATAGTATTGACATGTAACGATTTTGATGTAAATCACATGCTTTGATGTGCAGAAAAGTTATGGAGCATTTTATACGAAGTGATAATATTAAATAATTCTATTGAACTAATTACTGGTTAATCTGACATTTAATGAAATAAGTAACACTAAATGTGGCTTGAGGGCAGTTTTTATGGACTTAAACCTTAATCAACTGTATGGGAGTCAAAGGTGTCGCTTTTGCTGATGGTGGGGAGCAGAAGAGGATGGCATTTACTAAAGAGTTTCTTGTCTTCATTATTCTAGGTTGAAAGATTGCTCCTAGGCAAACTGAGAGAGGCTGCCTGTGTTCTTAATGACAAGAAGACTGATAAAAACATATCCATATTATTTCTCACTGCAGCTATTTGCTCTCAGTAAGTATATACCTATCATATAGGGTCCTGGCTTGCAGTCCCGCAACAGTTGCTGCACTTTCGCTTTTACAATAGCTTGGGATTCACATTCACGCTTGATGCTGAAGTCATTGCCTGCTCACAGCATCACATGTGCCTCTTAGTCTGATTTAAGCGGGGAGAGAGGCAAGAACTCCTCAGGCAATTCAGGGACAGATTTAGGGCTGGTTTGCCTTAAAGGCAATATGAATGTAAGGGGCTCAAGCAGCTTGGCTGTGCAAATACATGCCCAAAGGCAGTATGGATCTGTGGCTCATATTAGGTCTCCTTGATTTTGCTACAACACTAAAGTTACTTTAAAGGCCAACAGATCCATACAGAAGATTTGTTTCCATCCTTTCTTCTTGTTAGTAGCTGGGATCTTTGTGTAGTAAGATATTTCTGGAATCTAATGTCTCATCCTTGGCTCCTGTCATTCATGACAGCTTCCTGGTCTAGCTTTATGAACCTTGGTTGTAAATCAGAATGGCATGACTTGGGCATTTTCTAGTTTTATATAATTTGTATCATAAGGAAAACATGTATACACTGCATGTGAGAGTGAGTAGTCTTGTCCGAAGTCAAACCTGTGCTATTCTGATATCATATTCCCTTCTCACACGTCAATAGAATTGACCCAAGTTACTCATGCTAGTTCCAGCACAGCTGTATAATAGTAATGAACCAAGAGAATAAAATTAAAAAGGAAAAGTCAATAGAAAATCAAGAGAATGGACTATCTTTCTGAAGTGTCATTAATT
This sequence comes from Nothocercus julius, assembly GCA_013398735.1. NCBI lineage: Eukaryota > Metazoa > Chordata > Aves > Tinamiformes > Tinamidae > Nothocercus > Nothocercus julius. The sequence goes on along the minus strand of VZSV01000109.1, from coordinate 416,820 downwards.
TACAGTTACTTAGTGTTACGTGACAGATCACTAGCACATCAGTGTGGAGAAGCTTGTATGCAAATTGTCTGCAAAAGCCCAGCCCAACTCACTGCTAAAAGTTAATAATACTTTTATA
>VZSV01000109.1:359195-416572 GCA_013398735.1 Nothocercus julius | reverse complement strand
CAGTTAAGGTTGGACTGGGCTCTCTATTATGTTCTTTGGCTTGGTCAGGCCAGAAAGATATACATTAATAACAGCAATAATTTCCTTTGTGCAGTCAGTTAGTAGATCTGGGTCCAATGTTACCAGGCCAATAGTTCTGTTACGAATGACTGTTTTGTGTGCTGAATTTGGTCTTGTAACGTGGCATTCTTGTACCATGCCGTTCCAACCCTAGACTCAAGCTGCTGCCAGCCAAGAAGGGACCAAGCCTGTAGAGAAAGACATGGCAGCTCTCCCTGACACTGGTTTAGAGAGTGTGATAAAAGAGAAGGGAAAAATACCAACTGAGCACATGGGTTGATGACTGCTATTTTAGTCCCTTGGGGCCATTGCCAGCTGCCATTAAGTCAAAGCAGCCCTCAGGCTCTACTTGGTTTCATGATGAATAATTTAGGTTCTCCTGGTGCAGAGCCAGATTCCATTGGCTTTGTGTGACAGATTCAGCAGATCTCCACTGTGAGCAGAGGAGTGTAAATACATGGTGGCACATACTGCTGGGATGCATCGACCTACTCTGTCCTCCAATAGCAACAGCAAGTATTAATTCTTAGGTACCACAGGTTCTGCATATCCTTAGAGATATCTACCCTTTGATACTCTTCATGTCTTGCCGAACTGCTTACCTATTGCTAGTCAAAATTTTCTTTGGTATCAATTTATTTTAAGGAGTTAACTAAAGGACTGGATATTTTCTACCCCCTGGAAAAGTAGTTCATATCTGAATAAATAACTGAAAATGGCTTCTCACTGTTCAGGAAGTACAATCAATTTGAAATTAGGATTATGGAAACATCTGTGAAAATTCAAGTGTCATCTCAATTTGGGCTCATTCAGATCCTGTATTTTTTCTACTTCCCAAGCAGTGCATTTAAAATCTAATCCTAATTAACACACATAGTTTAATTATAGCCAACAAAATATTCTCCTAAAATTGTGTGTGCTTGGTTGGGGGGTCGGGTGAGGAGGGAGGAGGCGAGGGGGAAACTAAACAAATGTTCACTGATTGTAAAAATCCTTGTTTCGTTAATAATATAAATCTTTAACAACTTTAAACATACACTGAAGTTTTTATTTCATGAATCAAAACGGCATAGAAAGCACGAAGCACGCACAGCGCTCCCACTTTCTCAATGCTCATTTCTTGGCAATTTCAAATTAACACAGAAACTCTGCACTGGAATTTAAAACTTTCCTTTTTGAGTGGATCTTCCTATAACTTATCACAAAAAACAAAAACAAAACAAAAAAACCCAACAATAACAAAAAAAAGCCCGCAATACAACACATCAGGTACTGCAGTGCAATCCATAACATATTGCAGGTGCAAATTAATTCCTGGATGTCATGGACAGACCTTGAAAGGATTTGGGCCTTTGGGTGAAGCACTGGAAAAGCCTGGCTGTTCAGCTGCTGCCACCATTATGGTACGACAGCAGAACTCCTTTGCGGAACTGGATGGTTTGGAAACCTCATGAGCTTTCCAGACATTTGTATCAGCATGACATCTTGACTGTATCATCATTTTATGCTGTTTCTCAGTGCTTTCACTCTTGGATTAGAACGCATCATATGAAATACTCCAGCTTAGGGATCCTGTAGCCCCAGAAGGGCACAGCTGAGTATCTCAGGGTCTCTTGTTTGCCTCTTTCCATGCTAGGTCTGCATACTGGCAAAATTGATTTCTGACTGCACTAAAGCACTTTGCCCTGGAGTCAGACCTTGAGTGTATCTGGGCCACCCAGTCCAGTTGTCAGAGTGCCCAAAGAGGTTTCAGGACTGCAGATAGCACCACGATGTTTGCATAGTCCACGTGTTTGCTTAGGCTGCAGGTAAGGTTTTGTTTCTGGGAAGCTTGTGAGGAAGTTTTGGGGAAATGTATCAAGGAATCCAGAAACCCCGGCAAGAGACACGTTGTTGAGAAAAAACTATACTGGAATAAAACTTTCTCTAGACCATCCTATTCCTGCTTTGGTCTGAGGGTATGTTCATATTTTTGTCTGAGGGTATGGTCATATTTCAGGGCATCAAGTGTTCTCCCTGTCTGATCATTCCTATGAGGATCTCAGCATTTTGATGACTGATGCCTCCAAGCCTTGTTCAGAGGAGCACCTGTTCTGATGCATTTCTTCTAATCTCTCTCTCTTTTTTTTTTTTTTTTGTCATTTGCATTGATCTTTCCACTACAGATTCTAAGAAAAGCAGTTTTTTCCTTTCGTGAGGTTGTGCAGCAGTACGGTAATAATAAAAGGTGATGGCTCCAGATTTGTTTTCCCTGGTGTCTGTCTTTCTTAGAGGTGCCAAGTTCAGCATTTTTCTTCTCCTGGCAGTTATCTAAAATACAGTTGAATAACCTCAATTAGACAAGTTTAGACATTTTTTCCACCTCCCAGAAAGAAGGGACTTTGATAAAGAAGAAAGAATTTAGAATATATTGTGAACATACCACATTCTTTGACACATTTGACACATACATGACAATGAAAGTAAGGAATATCCAAAATCTTCCTGCTCTTTGGATCAGATTTAGCTATACTTTCGGAAGGAATAGGTTATTTTTGGGTCAGCCCTAGCTGGTCTGAATTCCCCAAATCATTTTCCTTCAGAGTGATTTAGCAGATTAGGGATAATGCCCTCAGAAATGAGTTAAACTCAGCTCTTTATCCCACCAAAAGAATTAAGAGTGCAATGGAGCCCAAATTTGGTCCAGAAAATTTGAAGGGCAATTTAAATTGGGAAGTGTCTTTGTAAAAACGCTTCTTTTTCTCGTCTGTTTCCCATATGTGCCTTTGCACTGTATCCATTTACTTGATTGAAAGTAAGTTTTCCTACTGTGTTGCCAGCTCTGCTGACAGCTACGGAAGACTGAGCCGCCTTCTCTTTCACCTCGTGTTCCACATCCCATTGTCAGATCGGTGCTAACAGCAGACGCTTTATTGCCAGTGCTGATGTCAGAGGCAGCAAGAACAGTTTGATATTTAGATCCCAAAGAGATTTTACAGTATAGCTCGTGGCTAAAATCACCTCTTGATTTCTGAGCTCAGCAAAGCCATTCTTGAAGTCACTTAGGCAGAACAAGTATGGAGATTCACTTTTCAGATCTATGTCTTGATCTTAAACAGTTTTCTGAATAGGTCTGTATGGGCTGTCTTAATCTGAGGCCAAGTGCAATAAGTTTTTGTCCTAAATCCCAATAGCAGGCAATACAGTAGTAATGATGGTTTGTTTTCCTTCTTTTTCTGTCTCTACACTGTGTTTTCAGCAGACTTTCCTGAAGGTCTGTTAATAACGGAATGACTCAGGCTGGAGCTTGCTACATTATTTTCTGAATTCCACTCTAATTTTTGAAAAAAGAAGAAAAAACGAAAACAAAAAACATTTCCACACATCATTTTTTGTAGGTCCTGGTTTGAAAGAGAACTAAGAGGAATGATATCTGAAAGGAGTTAATAACTGCTTCCAAAAACAAATACCAGTAACTATGCCAGTTACCGTTGCATAGACAGGGAATTGAACTGCTTGTAAAATACAGTCTTTCTGCCTTCCATTCTCTCTGCCCCATCATTCTGGGGACACACTGGCACTAGAGATGGGCTAAAGTGCTTTTATGAAAGTCCAAGGAGAGTTTAACCAGCTGCTTTTGTGTCTGAATTCTGGATGGTGCTGGGTGAAAGCCAGTCCCATGCCCTCTGCAACACCAGTGCAAGCAGTGACTGTCACAAATCTTTTTCTAGAAAGGAGTGGCGAGTGGAGGTGAATGCCACTTGCTGCTCAGGAATGTCTAGCCTTAAAAATGTCTGCTAGCTTAGAGGAGAGCGGCCAGTCATTTTGCAAGCAGGACAGAGACCGTCGTTGTGGTCTGCTCTCTTTCCATGGAGATATCGGAGAGAAAAAAAACAAGTATTTTTAAAGCTTTACATGATATCTGGCTAAATTACTAGAGGCGAATGCTCCATCCTTCCTCATCAGGTTTATTCAGTAGAACAAAGGCAGAGATTCAGCAGTACATGAGACCTGAATTTGTGCGGACACTCTCAGGTATCATCGTGAAAGACTTGAGAAAAGAACATAGATAAAAAGTTAAGGCTTACTTAATTATCCATGGCAAGAGGATGAGATTAAAGGACCCAGGACATACCCTTAGCCTCCCTACTCTCTGACCAGAATCATTAAGGGAGATGTGTGGCAACCAGAGCTTTCCCAAAGCTAGTTTAAGGGACAAGCTTTCTCAAAGGTAGTTTCCTTTCCTGTACATATCCTATAATGAGGTGATTCCCTATCGTGCTTCATGAAGGCTTCAGCTGACCCTTTACATCTTTCCTATGTATTTTCCAGCTTTGCTGAGTTAATAGCTGTTCAGAGAAAGAATAATGTTGTAATTATTCTGAACTCTCAGCTATAAAGGCAATATTATATCCTACCTTCCCCAAGAATGGCATAGCCTAACAATTGATCTTGACTTCTTTTCTGTGACAAAATTTTGGTCAGATAGCAGAAAAATAAATGTGCAGCTACATAAATGAGCACTTAAAATCATATGAGCCATATTTAGTGTGAATGTTTTTGAACATACTAAGACATAACCGGGTTAAATTTATCACCCCCCATTTTAATTTAAAAGATGTAGGAGAATATGTAGCTGAGGATTTTCTAAAAGAAATAATGATTTGTGTGTGTTGAGGGTGGTGGTGGTATTGCTTGTAGTTTTATTCATTTAAGCATATCTTATCACTCCTCCTTTTCTTCCTTCTTGGAGGGCAATGAGAGAACCCAGATGCCAAGCTGTGGAACATGTTCTTCTGACACTAGCATCTGGCTCCTTGGCAGAATCCTCCAACTGTCACGCTGACAGCTTTCCTGTTGTGTCCTCGTATATTTTTATATAAGAAATTTGCAGATGGGTTCTCTTCTCAAACTAATACGCTATTCTGTTGACCCTTATCATGCAGAAATGTGTTGGTTTTATCTGTTTGTGAATGAGACCTTGGCCAAATATACTTCAAAAAGGATACTTCTCCGTTCGTCTCTGAATTTGTCTGCAAGCTGTCTGGGAAGATGCCAGAATCCTATTACACACCCTTTTTGTGCCTTTAAGCAGTAAGTCCTTCATTCTCTCTGCTGTACAAATAGATTGCACTTTTTGCAGCAAGCACACTTGTAAAATACAAGCATATTTATTTAATAGTTTCAGTGGAAAAAAAAAAGAGGAAAAAAAAAATCTTTTCCTTGCAATGGGGAGAAGTGTGTTTTGATTTGCTATGTTTTTTTAATTGGACATCTTTGCTTGTTTATTTTTAATTTGACATTACCTCATATGCTACTGCCTTGAAGGATTTTTTCCCCCAGAGGTTTGCCAGAGACCTCCAATGCAGAATCTTTACAGTGTTACAAAGGTAGTTCAGTTATGTTATTAAGAAAAAGAACAAAACAAAACCAGAAACATATAGTTCACATACTAATGTCCTCTCCTAGTATTTTTCAAATGTGCTTTTCATAGCATTGCATTGTCCAGCATTGCATTTAGATTATCGTGATTAACCTGTCTGACCTTACAGAGAAACACAGTTGTGCTTCAGTTCAAGGTTGTGCTCAGAGGGTGCCTGAAGTGCCCTATGCCACCAGGATGGCACTATACTGAAATACATGAGAATATATGAGAATACTGAAAGTTCCTATGTCACTTTCTACTGATCTCCTCCCCTACGGACCTCTTTTTATTCATTTGTGTTTTTGCTTTCCCTTCTTTGCTCTTCACCCCCTGCCCAATAAGAAGAAAGCCCCCCCCTGCTGCCTCTGATCTCAGGTCTCCTTTTAAATGAGTAAGATGAAATGTAGACACAAAAAATCCTGAAAACACACACTCCAAAAATTATCCCAGGCTCTGCTCAGTGGACACTGTAGCTGCCTGGGTGTTAGGTGTGGAGGCTCTGCAAGCCCTTAAAAGCTGGCACTCACTGGGAATATTTCACCATGATTCATGAGCCCACTCAGTCCCTGACCTTGTACCCAGCTCCACTCCCTCCTCAACTTGCCTAGCAGAAACTCAGGTACATGTGCTCCTTGATGGCAATATGGAAGAGAGCCAAGTCTGACGGAGCCAGGTGGATTCCACCGAGCACGCGCGCCGTGTCCACACCAGGGGAACATCCGCCGAGCTTGACGGCTGTAAGCTTCTCTTAATTTATTCTCCCAGCAACAGATATTAAGACTTGATTGACACTGGTTTCTTGTTTTTTGCTTTTGCAATGAATAAAGCCACAATGAGTAATTTTATTATTCTCCCACCCTGGTTGGGGGTGGGAGAGCTTCACTTTGTGCAGCCCTTCCAAGAAAAAAAAATCGAGTCAGCATTAAAGGAAGAAGAGGTAAGTTACTACAGGTTTCTTATTCTTATTATCACAGAAAAGAATCTTTATAAATTTCCAACAAATGCAAGTGCACAAACAGGTATGTGCATGACTATTACATTAACTCTTACACTGTCCCATAAAACTTTCTCATTTCAAACTTTGTCATAAATAAAATAAATGGCATTAGAACTATCCAGGGAAGATCATAAATATGAAGAATGAATTTTTACTTTAAGTATGAACTTTGATGAGGACAGGATTTCACTCCAGTTTCCCAGCCATAAACTGCAAGTTATTTCCTGCTGTTCTCTTGTTTCTAACATTCTGATTCACTATTGGGTTAATGATCTACTAAATACTCTCTCTGGGTGATTTGGCTGATATCTCCATGGCCCTGAGGGACTCTATCTTCCAAAGAGCCAAGGGGAACCCAAGCAGCGACATTATGCAAGAAATAGAGAAAGAAACAAAATACAACAGCAATGTATCAACATGTTTCATTTATGACACTCTCTGATTTGAGCCTACGTGCTTTTTAAAGCATTTATCACACACCCTCAAGTTCCCGGTTGTTCTAGATTGCGTAAATAGTTAAAAGTGGTATTTGCTAAAGATGCTCAGAGAGTCAGGAGAAAAAACTCTATTTTGAAGTAACATCTGGAGTACAATTACAAGAATCTTCACAGGTTAAGGTTTTTATTATATATCTAGTTGACTATTATTGTGCCCAGTACATACTTTCCTCCCATTTTAACACCAGCTTTAAATGAGAATTATCACACCCATGATGTTTTGAAGAATGGGGTTCAATTCTTACATGAGCCATGTAATTTGTAGACAGATCACTTATTTTACTTTATCCTTCCTGTAAAATAGTGATAATATTTTCTTGTGTTACAGAGGAATTCCAAGAATGAATTTATAAGTGTTTAACTATTAACTAGCGATGAGGGCCATAACTGAAGTTTGTGATTTTAGGTAAGTTTGAGACATGCAAGAGGTTAGTTAGCAGACTGAAGACTTAGATTCAGGGTTTCAGAATTTGAATATTGAGGATCGTGACAAAATTTGGAATTACTTTAGTTCAAAAGGGCAAAAGTGGGTTTTCCAGCAAGAGGAAAAATTCTTATTATAGATTAAGTATTATGTAGATTATGTAGCTTAGTTGTATAAATATAGAAATCTTGGGATGAGCAAATACTTTAAACATTAAAAGCAAACAGAGCCTACCAGAAGAACTATGTCTCAAATGTCATCCTGTGTAGAAATCAAACTATATTGGTCTCAAATCTTTTTGAATTAGCACAGAAAAAAAAAAAGTCCTGAAGTTTGTTAACCTTATAAACAAAAAGAGGGAGGAATTGGTTCATCAATATACTGATTGTGGGGGTTAAGGGTTAGGGTAAGGTTAGGCTGACCTAGGATTCGATCAGCTACTGCATAGATACTTTGCATCGCTTTTCAGTAAAGGTGATGACTAAATGATTCCATGTCTATTCAGCGTCAAAATATGTCGTGCCCAAATTCAGTCATAGACTTGAACTGTTGTCCTTATTTGATGTGTATTCGATGGGTCCTCCGAGGTCATGCAGATGAGGAGGTGTCCCATTATCTGTTCTCCCTGTGGCTTCTCCCCCCGTCCCCATTTTTCTGTGTCTTTGTGTCATCACAGTAGACCAGTTGTGCAGATTCTATTTTTATCTTGCTTTTTTAAGAGACAGTTCTAATGTTTTCAAGCTGCCCAATCTCTTCCTGCAAATACAGATAAGAATCAAGTTCTTTTTCAGCCTTCTACTGAAGATAACAAAGCGTGAATGCAACATTCTTAAAACTTGCTGAAGTTTGAAGAGTTTCCATTGCAGCATGGTTTATTCAACAGTTTAGCACAACAAAAAGTAACTAAGGAAAAACAGGACAGAACAACAGAAAGCATCTAAAAGCATAAACAAAAAATAGATTATCTATACCTCAAAATCAGAGAAGGTAGTAATATCCAGTCTTAATACTACAGAATATACAAGCCTAATAGCAATAATTTTTAAGTAATATGCATATTTAGAAGTACTATGAAAAGATTAAGAACAGCAAATGCAGTAAATACTTACAGGTAGGAAAATGAAGCAAAAAGGTGATCCAAGCAACTACAGACCTGTTAATATGATTTCAACTGTGGGTAGTCAAGAGATATTGAAAGTGTGTTAATTATACCATTAGTTTAACACAGGTAGATCATGTTAGATAAACCCAGTATCATTTTTAAGGAAATAATAGATTTCTTAGACAATATAAATGGATTGGACTTTATTCTAGAAGATGGAAATAATTCTTATAGGAGTGGTAGAAGAAAAGAGAATTGCCAAAAGTAGAGACTTATGATCTTGAAAATGATCACATTTAATATATTAACTAGCGTTATAGTATCAAGAGGTATATGTGTATTTGTGAAATTCACAGGTAACATTAAAAGAGGAAGCATTGCTGTAACAGAGAACCTGACCATCAAATGAGGAAAAATAGATTATTTCATTATTAGAATGATGAGGTGAAATTTATAAGCTATGGATTGCAAAACCAGGCATTTACGGACCAGTAACTGGAATTATTCTTAAATATGGTATTTATTTATCAGTGGAAGACAATGAAAAAGAAATATGGGTATGCTGGTTGTCATGGATGAGGACTTTCTGTTGCCATATAGAGCAACACTGAAAAGGCTAATGTAATTGTAAGAGGCGCTGTAAGACATTTGTAGTACAGAAAGTGTTATTTCATTGTTCAAAGCATTGGTGGGGCTCAAAGCATTTCAAATATTTTATTAACTTCTGGTCATCTATGTTCATGTAAGATGACCTTAAAGTGTAACATAGGCAGACAAAGACTACTTGTATGCTTATGGAAATGGAGAATCAATCTTATGAGCGAGATTAAAGGAGCTGACTTATTAAGCCCAGACAAACATAGGATGAAAGGAGATACACTGATTCTTCCTAAATACATTCAGGAGTATAGGATAAGGACAGAGAGCAACTATTTAAGTGAAAAGGTGATAGTAGCACAAGATCACTGAATCTAAAATGATTATGAATAAATTCAAAAAAATTAGATAAATTAATATTTGGATATTATCAGAAGGTGTTCAAACTTCTCTTGCACTGAAACTTTTCCACACAATAGCAGTCTAAAGAAGAGAAATTGCCTAAATAGTTATGGTGAGTTACAGAAAAATTTAGATACTTAAGCAGGGTGATTTCCAGAGTAGGGAAGTTTGTCATGGAAGCATTTGGATACCTAGTGTGTTGTTGTAACCATGGGAGACTGATATAAGACTAAATTGCAGTTTGCTTGATTCCTTTTTATGTTGTAGCCATAGCATATTTTAGAGTTCCTGGTGGTCTCTCAAAGGAGCCAGGAAACAATTTCCTTATCTCCCTTCCTAAGCAAAGTTTGGTGTCTTTACTTCTATGAAGCACAGGAGATTGGCTAGAGTTGAGAACAGAGTGTAAGGAGAGCATATGAGCAGTCCTAGAAACGTTATCAGCTGCAAATTTAATCTATGTCCAGATTTGGACAAAGTTGGAGAGGTTCTTTTTGTTTGTTTTGTTTTTGTTTTCAAAGTCAGAGTTTTTTTGCTTTGTTTTGTTTTCCCTTTCTCTGAAGTTTGGGTATGATCCACTTGCTGGGATCACTGGGATTTATGAAGTATCATCAACCTGCTCTTGCAGAGATCCTTTCTGGTCCTCCTTGCAGGGGCTTTACACCAGTTTTTGGCTATGAATTAAAATACGTGAGGAAGTAAGCGTGGCTTTCTGGTGGCATGTTGCATAGAGGTTACATGAAAACTTCCCAGAGGAACCTTGGCTATGCAGTTGCATCTGATGGTAGGGGCTGGACTTTTACAGACCATGGCTCCATGGTCACGTATATCTTAACAGAACTGCCACAGCTTACCTGGTGCTGGTATTGACCTGCTGTGCTCTGCTTGCTTAAGTACCTGAGTATCAACATACCAACAACATGCCCTGGTCAGATTCAAAACAACTACTACAGTAATACAGGGCACGTGTTTCTGGAAAGAAAAGAAAAAAAAGAGGCTTTACAATATAAGTATTAATTTTCTACTAGTTTTACAATGTCTTTATTCTTTTTTTTTTTTTTTTTTTTTTGGTAATGAAAAACAAAACTAAACTGCTTGGGGTTTCACATATGCTGGAAAAACCACTAAAGATGTATGCAAAATTTTCATGGTATTTGTTTCTCTCTCTCTGATTTCCAACATAATTTTTACCCGAAGACAGTAAGAATTTGACAGCTCAGAACTGGCCATTTTCAGAGTGAATCACTTGTAAATTAGTGGTTTTAAAATGGATCTGAGAAAATTCTAAGTTTCAAACTGAATTCTGGCTTCTCACAGACTCAAAAGGAGATTGGTGAACTATGAGAAACAAATCTGCCACACAGATTCACTCATCCTCATGTAGACTGAAACCAGTGGATTTTGAGTACTGGTAGTATAAAGTTACGGTGATCTGTCTGGTAATATTTAGCAGAAATGGTTGAAAATCTCTTATTCCAACTCACATAGTCTCATAAATACCATATCCATATCTCATAAGTATCTTGCCTAATGAAACCATTGGATACTTGCAAATTTCACTTGCTTAAGCAGTTGTCTTCTAGGTATTCCAGTATAGTCCTCTTTAAGTCCTATGAAACCTGAGTATTCTATTGTGTCTAAATACTGAATGGTTGTGTTTTTTTTCAACATATAAAGCACACAATGCAAATAAACCCTAGAAACACTAGGGTTCTAATATGTCAAGTTATCCTATATGAAAGATAACAGCAATGTATGTATATATATAAATATATATATCTGTGTGTGGGGAGGTCCAGCTATAGATAAGACTAGAGAATAGGAAATAAAATTTTGTAAAGAAGAAATCAATAATAACATGTCAAATTAGCATGTAAAGAAGAAGATAATGAAAGCAGCTGTGTTTGGAGGAAAAAGGAAAACACTTTTTTTTTTTTTCCAGAAAAACTTCAAAGATTTGACTACTATAGTTTGATAGTCTTCTACCCGCTTCAAGATTCTACAACTGTCTTATCTGTAAGATCTACCCTAGCAATATATGTCTAGGATGAAATATTTTATTTTTAGTTATTATTTTTTTTAAATTATAGAGACTACTGTAGCAAAAATGAAAATTGAAATCTTTAAGATTTATTGATATATGAAATACAAATCAGTAGGAGAATCTCCTAAGCAATGGTTACATATCCATATGCTGTAAAGTCTGGCTAAAGAAAATGCGTTACACTGCCTTACTAATTACATTACATTATTAATTATTAAAATGTGCTTATTATGCTACATAGCTTGAAAACTATTTTGGCTTGAATAATACACTAGTAGTTGGTTTTAAAGAACTTCATTGTATTCACTGAATTTTGCATCAGAGCAGAATGTAGAAGCTTGGTTATGGATATGATAAATAACTTTAAAAGGGAGTTAGGTGCACTGAGATTACTTCCCAACCCTGAAGATGCCTAGATTTACTAGTCATCTAACTCTGAGCTGTCAAATTTACAATTGTGCCTAAATTTATTCCCATGAGTGTATGAACACCCTTTGCTCAGACCTCTCTCTCCAGGTCAGGAAATCAGACTGGATAAAATTACCTGATTTTTGACTGGTGAAACCTAAATCCTTTTTTCAACATTTTTTTCAGCAACTCTGCTTAGTTTGCTAGTTTCTGAGAATCCCATTCATAGGTGTCAAGTTGCTTCCATGCAACTAAGACACACCAGACTGCATAACTATATAATACGTATACCATATTATGTTTAAAAGTTAGGTATCAGAATATTTATGCCATTTAGAATTTGTCACATCCCTTTGCTGATCTAGCTCCAGGTTTACGTGAATTTGCCTGGCAGTGTTCCTTCTTGCTGAAGATCATTTCAGCAAAATATCAGTGCACACAGTCCCCTGGACTGAATCTTTTCTAGGTATTGAAACAGTGTTTTTCATGAAGTCAGTAATTTTAGGTTAGTGCATTTTTCAGGAGAGAAAAATGAACAGTTTAGTAATTGCAGGACATTACACTGACCTTGATAAAAGTGCAAATCAGCAACGTGGTAGGTACTTTAAGATTTACCTTTAAGGAACTGTTATGATAGCACAGATGGATAATGCAGAATGAGAGGCAATCATACTATTTTGCTAATATTTTTAGCCTGCAACACTTTCTCAGGCACACAAGTTGAGCAAATATAGCAACATACAGGTAGCTAGCCACCACATAGCACCAACTAGGCAGTTCCTTGGGTAACTCACAGTGCATATCTGAAGAATAAATATACTTTTCCCTGACATACTTGTGTGGATGTCTTTTTAATTCTCAGACTGTCTCCTGCTTTCATTCACACCACTAACCTGCCAGTCTCTGTTTCAGTAGAATTCTTCATACCCAGGACAAGGGCAGAGTAAGAGCAAGCACAGTAACACAGAACCTAAGGGAGAAGGAATAAACGGCGGAGGGATTGAGAAGGACAGACTGCGTGTTGGTGCAAGCAACTGTGGAGTCCTGTGCTCAGCACTAGAAGACAGACTTTGCAGGAGTTTGCAGTTGAGAGCAACACTCTTAAATGCAGGCTAGCTCTATGTCAACACATGGGATTTAGGGACTCACTAGACACTTCTCCTTTGTCATGCTAGCTCAGGCTAGTTGACTAAAGCTCACATTCAAGCCTAAGGTTTCTGGCTACTTAAATGTCTGCAGTTTGGCTTACCTTTTAGACTGATTCTCCAGATGTGAGATGTTATGTAGGATTAACTTTGGTTTGAATCTTGCCCATGAAGGAAAAATGTATGCAACTGGCACCAGGTCAGGCTTAAGGTTACTTACCCAACAGCTAAATAAGTTGACAATGTGAACCTCAGGACTTTCAAGCCAGTCCTCAGGAAAGGGTACCTAGGTGTTACAGACTCATGACTGCAGGTATCCATCCACCGTCATTCCTCCGAAGCAGGGAGTTGGCTAAGTTTTGATACTCAGGTGGTAACAGCTGGACCACTGTATCACAGAACCAAGCCTTTGCACAGATGGCTTTGGCAGAAAACTTTCACTCTTTAAGCAGACTTGCTGAGCTTGTAGAAGCTGAATTACAGCGTGAATTACAAAGTAAGAAAGGTTAGTGGATATATTTATGAAGCTGAGAATGGCTGAGCTTAGAAACTAAGAGCTAACAGAATCTGATGCATCTGGTTGTGGAAGTTGCATTTGGTTTGAGAACTATGATATACCATGGGAAGAGAAAAAGGACTTTTTATTTCTTAACCTGATTTAATAAAAAGATTGCTGGTCAAAGGGCAATCCTGTTGTCCTTCCCTCTTACATGTTCCCTTTATTTTCCTTGCCTCAACTACATTGTGCAGCTGAGACACATCAGGAAATTAACTGTAAACATTTTTTGGTGCGTTAGTTTTCTGTTAGACCACTGAAATGAACGCACTGTATTGTGTTTTACTGTATTGTATTGTATTGTATTCAGTTCATTGAATACAAGTGAAATAGGAGTAAGATATTCTTTGGCAAGGGGAAGGAGAGATGCAGCAACATTCCGTTAAACAGAACTTAGGCTCTGAGGTGAAACTGCACCCCTAGATCCATGTGACCAAAGGGACCAGAATAACAGCTAGTTGAAAGCAATACAGCTGTTCTATTTTTAATAGATGTATTCTAGCTTATGTCTCTTGGTTTAGAAGTGTAAGTTCACAAGTAGTAAGGAACCAGTTTCTATGCCTGCATTTTCTGTATGCAAAGTTCTGATTCACCTACTCTTTAGGGAAATCTATTTCAAAAAAAATAGAAAATCTGCTATCAATCCATAAAAGAAGTTTGAAGTCAAGCAAAATAATGTCTTGTTAGATAATTCTATGGTGATATTTTGAAATTTGATATTTTGAAATAAACTCTGGACCTTATGTGTATGAGTGTTTATGCACATATATTTATGTAAATGCACTGGTGTTGCAATAGAATCACAAATTATCTGTTCATTAATCCCTTCTTTGGCCTTGCAGTAAAATATCTACCAGAAATGAGAATTAAGGGTGAGTTCCATGGTGAAAAGCAAGAAAGATATAATCACAAAATACTTAGAAAGCTACAGGCAATCTTCTTCTTCTTCTTCTTATTTTTTTAATAATGAAATCCATAGACATCATGTACTTTCACTAGCACTGATATTCTTTTGTCTATTACAAAACTGTATGGTTTGTGTAAGGAATTATTCCTTATGTAAGGATTAAAGTAAGATGCAGAGATAAGTAGAAACCTCTATAGGATTTCATTTCTGGGTGGAGGGAAAGGTGTCTCCAACCTTGGCATATTCTCTAGAAGGTAGAGTTCAGGGATGTTAGTCACTGCTACTTTTATCAGACAGCTTTATTAAGATCAATGTTTTTTGTTACTAAATTAGAAGGGACCTAGAGCAAACTTCCCAGTGGTTATTAACACAAGTCCACGTGTGCTGGAAGTACTGGGTACCTTCACGTGCACTGCAATAGCTGGAAGTTACACAATATCTATATCATTTTTCATAGCTTTGTCATTAGCTGGTAATGATTTGATTATTTTGCAGATGAATCACAGTATAAATCTCTTTCACAAACACTACCTCCAAGTATTAATCAAAACCATTAAGGCAAAGCAGTCAGTGCAAATTAAAAAATTTGCATGTCTAAATTAAAAATTACAGTAATACATCATAAATAAATCTTTTAAATTCTCTATGGTCTGTATGAGCATCCCCTTTTTGTGCCTGTAATGAGCCCATGAATACAGTTTCTTTTCCCCACCCCCCCATCTTTTTAATCAGGCTGTAATCAAATTTTATAGGTGGAATTCAGGTCTTTCACTTTGAAGTCCATGTTGGATCTTATTGGAAAAAGAAATTATTTTTGTCTTTTCAGCTTTCTGAAACCAAGCAAGAATGAAAGACACAGGCTCAAAGACAAGTGTGAAAGACAGGAGTTCAAACTGATCACATATAATTTGCAGAGTCTTTGGCTTTAGCAGAGTAAATATTTGTGAAGGGTGATATATCTTATGCAAATAACTTTGAACTATGAAGAAAATGACTGAGTTGTGTTTTAGGTACTATTTCCTTTTAGAACTATTAACATCTTACTTCCAGCATAGAAAAAAATAGAGGAGCCCTCATTAATATAAGCCACCACTGAGATTTAGAACACACTCTTACACTAAAAAAAAATCAGGAATGTTAAGGAACAGCTCAGCAACTTGTCATTTTTAAACTAATTACTGTCCTTCATTTGGAGATCTGTGGTCAGGATGCAGAGGCTTGAAGTCCTGTTGCTGCCCTTCTATTCAGAAGCTGATCAAGTTGGCTTGTACAAAGACTTTTTTTTGTTCCCTCCTTTCCCCTAACCTCGGAAAAGGACATTTTGTGAAGAAATTCCTTGTAAAGCAGCAAATACAGATTTCAAAGTGTTTGCCTGCTGACACTCTTCAAAACAATGACCTTCCCTGCATGAAGTTTGCTGTGACCAGTTCCACTGTCAGCTCTTGTTTTGTCTGTGATCTTTTGGCTTAACTGCCTCACGACAGTCAGATGACAGAACAGCTAGCTCCAAAACAGGACCTTTATACAAACTCTGGACTAACACTGAGAAGGACTCCTAGGATCCAAAAAATCTTTCCCCTCCAGTGCTTTCCTTTTGAGGTCACTGGCTTCACTTTTCCTTGAGGGCACACAGTAAGAAATCACCCATACCAAAAAAAAAAAAAAGAAAAAAAAATTGAAAGCAGAGTAAAAACTAAGCAAAGACTGCTTGTTTAATGCACATTTACACATGAGCTACATAAAACATAAATATTAAAACCAAAAGTAAACTTTGTATGTCTTTATGTCTCCATGTGCTTATGTAGATTTATCAATTGCTTGCTCTGGTATTTGGGTTTCTGAGGACACAAAGAACTCTGCAATAATTAGCAGTCTACCTTTCAGAGTTAACAGCACGCCTACCTAACAACATATTTCAAGACTAGTCTGAATATCTGCTCCAGCCAGTTTCTGTGAGGTTGATTAAATGGATCATTTCTCATTTCCTTTGTTTCATTCCTCTGCACATACATAAAGAGTTTAACTTTAGATATCTAAATTAGGAAAGCACCCCCAAGTTTGCCGATGAAATTGCCTTTAAGAGGATTTTATTTCATGGATGATTGGATTTAGCCTCCAGCCTACAGATAGTTAAAGATAATTCCTCAGTCTAAACTTCTCACAGGAATCTCTAAGCTTCTTCAGGAATAGAAAACGAAGATCCAACATATTGGGTTGGTGCTTCTAGAACCAGTGAGACTGTTGTACCACCTTGCTACTACATAATAATTAGTGCCTGTAATTTGGCACTTCTACTTTCCATTTATGTAGATCAAAAGGCTTTCAAAGCATTAAATTTCAGGACATTATTGTTCAAATATAATGATCACATCTTATTTGTTTTACACATGAATTTCAAACGAGTATACTTGATCTTAATATCTTGTGTTTCAGCTTTGGAGCCCCATTGCAAGATTTAGACCTAAACTCTGATATGTTCATTCATCACTTATACCTAACAAACAAACACCTTATCAAACAATGTAATGAATATAGTAGCTATGAAAGATAACAATTCCAATTTTGCAACTCTATAACACAATTGAAACAAGGATCAAGAATGGGAGAAACTTTTTTTTTAATTACAAAAAAAATGCACTGAATATATCACTTCAGTTCTGCTCTAAGGACAGGCCATGTTTTTATAGATCCTGTCTTTTTATATCCATAGTTGAAATGTCACTAACATCTTACTTGTTTTTTATTTTGGAGTTTGAAAAGAACTGAGACTGTAGAACGTGCCACTACCAAGTTTATTTTGTTTTATCAAGGCTCAGAGGAAAGAAAAGTTCCATTTCTTCCACTGTGGCATGTGTCAGGACGTGTATTGCGGAGATGTACAAAACAAAGTATTTTTTGAGCCTTCAGAAAATGTGAAAGTATGTAGTACGCAGCAACTGTGACCTCTCACTCCTGGAGTATGACTAGAGAGAAAGGAATTTGTTACACCACTGACCTAACATTCACAATTTTACCAGCTATGAGTATTATCTGGTATTTCCTACTCATAAGGATATTTTGATGCATGAAGATCTCCAGGTGTGCTAAACTTGTGCTGCAGACAATATATCTTTATGGAAAAAACAAAACATATATTTGCATAGTTTTTCCCCTGTATAAGATGAAGCTTCTAAGTTCTCATTGTTTTATCTGTAGAGGAGAATTAAGGTAAAGCTATTGTATGAAAGAGAACCAGTTTTCCTATTAAAAAAGTCTCCTAGAAAGCAAGTTCTCCTGCTTAATGAATTCCATTTCAAAGAACTGTGTGACTTTAGTACATGCATTATTATTTCTACATTTAAAATCAGGTGCTCCAGAGTTATCCCTGTTCCAATCAACTTACACATGTAGTAACCATCATGTCAGTGTTCATATATGTGGTTCTTAGCATAAGACTTCCAGTCATAGATTTATTTAGTTCACAGAGAGTCTCCCCTCGCTGTTACTTACTGATTTAAGAGCTTCAGGATTGCCTTCTATGCTCTATACATAGGCACAATCTGTCTACTTAATCATATATATCAGATTTGTTTCTTTAAATGAGGAAAGCAAGAGAACCAGACCTGTTTCGGTGTCTTTCTTATCACTAACTTGTGAGAGCACGGTAATGATTGAGTAGGTGGCTTAATGCATCAGAACACAGAAGTTCTTGAAGTGGAAGAGAGGGTAGCATGGCCAGGGGCTAAAGAGTGGTTGGGTAAATGGGTGGGTGGTTTTATGCTTAGGGAAAGGTTTCTATATACGACAGTAACAGCTCTGCTTGAGAATAATAGGATCATATATATCCAGAATAAAAATGTCAGGTTTCTAATTTGAGTCCTCTGGGGTCCAGCTGTTGGGAGCAAAACATAAAGACTTACTGTGGATTATTTTGACATTATCTTAAGCAAGCTTCTATTTGCAACTTAAGAGTCTTCACCCGAAAGCCTGACCTATCTGGGTCAGATTTGTTTTTCCATACAAAACTTTTCAGAGGTTTGTACTGTTAGAAATTCTAAATATGGTTTTACACGTAATGAAATGTCTGGGATCTCTTAGGCTGTGCAGTACCTGTTTTGGTTAAACAAGGAAGAAATTTATACAGATCTAACCAGGCACAAAAGGTTGAGTTCAGGATTTACAAATATTTAAATGTTATTTGCCATACCTAGATCAAGGAGCAGCTGAGCTCCCTGTTGTCTAATCTACTGATGAGATTGAGGACCTGGCAGTATCCCTACATTACAACTTGCTTCTAATCCTGTACACTCAGATTGTATTCCTTTTTGTGCAATATTAAGTGC
Organism: Nothocercus julius; assembly: GCA_013398735.1. Lineage (NCBI taxonomy): Eukaryota > Metazoa > Chordata > Aves > Tinamiformes > Tinamidae > Nothocercus > Nothocercus julius. The sequence goes on along the minus strand of VZSV01000109.1, from coordinate 397,710 downwards.
ACACTAAACTCAGTCCCACTGTGGAAACAGGAGGTGGCCATCAAGGACTCCCAGAGATAGAGTTTGAAAACCATTTCTGAATTCACAGACATATCAAAATGTCCAAATGATATTGCAAATCCAGAGCATATATACCCCTAAATAATAGTAATTCTTCACTGCAAACAGAAAGATAGACTGTTTTAAATAATTCCTCAGTGGTGAAATTCCTTTTATACAACTCTCTAGTAAACAGTAATCTAGCCAATGCATCCTATTTATTAAGTAGAGATGAGGTATTTTATAAAAAATCTGCTCAACTAGAAAGACAGTGAGGCTTCTCAAGCCAACATGGCGATACATGTTGATGTTTTGTTTTTAACTATCCAATAAGACTGCTCAGATTAACAGGTCACTCAGACTTTTTAAGGCTCTCTTAGTAATGGTGGGACAGGCAAATGCACCAGATAGGCTTTTTAAGAAACTGCACAGATAAAGTCTGGACAGTTTTACTATATATGACTTGCCAGCTCAAGCAGAGAGACTGACAGTGTGGAAACAGCTTGTCAGAGCTCAGGTCATGGTTAAAAACTGCTAATGTTAATGCTGACAGCCTGTAAAGTCACTGCTATCCATGATACCTTTAGTCAAGTTATAAAACAGACTTGGGGGCTATATTTATTTCCATCTTATGCACTATTTTACCCATTTCTGTGATTAGTGAAAATATTTAACTAATTTTGTTAATATTCTTTGCTTTAAGCTGTGTGATTCAAGCTAAAGCCTGTCAGTAGTGCCCAGTGCTGCAGCATGCTCCTCTGTAAAGAGAAAGATCTGCTTGTGCTTGCAGATTGTCAGGAGTAGCTATTGCCCGTATAGCAAGGATCATCTGCCTCTGTAACACTTTCTGGTCTCTATATAAATGCTTTCTGATTGCTTTAGCTGAGATTAGCAGATAAGGTCATGGAGAGGTGCAGGCAAAGACTGGGCTCAGGGGACATTGAGAACTTGCTCCACTGCTGGCGGGAAAAGGCAAAGGAGAATGAGCTGTACTATCTGTTTCCTAAGTCCTTTCTCACACATATTTCATAGAGGCTGGTAGTACTAAGACACTGGATAATGGGGACAAACCCGTATGCAGAGGGTAGTCCCTCCTTGCTGCAGGAAAAGCTTTATAAAATCAGCACCCTATTTACAAAGTAAAACTTCCTTTACTAAAGTGTTTTGTTATCTGTTTAATCTGCTATCAAGCCTTTGCTTTCTATGTGTGCCTATCTAATGCAGTCTATTATCATTAAGTGGTCCCTTGCCATTGGAAAACCAATATGGCTGTTGTTGCCATATGTCACAGCCAAAAGCTGTAGGTTAGAAAAAGATGATACAGAGAAGAATATTGGAAGATAGGCAACCTGGTGATATGTCAGGCATGGATTTAGCAGGGTAATTAAGGAAGTTCTTTCCTCTGAAAGCTCTCCCAAAATACTCACCTATAGCAATGTTAGAATTGCACATGTAAATAACATTATATCTACCAAGTGTGGCAGCTTCTCAACTGCTCTTCCCTTGTGCATGAGAGAGACTACAAACTCTGGTAAGACAGCAGAAGATGAGGGTTACTGAGGATGAGATGGGGAGAAGGAGCACTGCTCTCTCTGGGACTGTTCTGGGTAGTGTAGGACCTGGTACAATTCCATGACAGAAAGGACTCCAAGAGAACCTGTGTCCCAAGAGGATCTGACTGCCTAAGAGGATGCTATTTATGTCCCGTATTAGATGTTCATTTCACTGAGGTTATAAAGGCAATAGTTCTAACATGTCAGCTCAAACTGGAATATTTAATCAGAGTTAATATTAATGGGGGGAAAACAAACACCTACATGACTTGCCCGATTCCATGGAGTTCATGGGACCTCGTATATCCTTTGAATCACATTAAAGGGCCAGATGATCAAGACTGAATGCAAATAGGACTTACTCATTGTCATGTACATATTCCTCTTTGACGAAAGACATTTTGCCATTTGTTCCACCTGAATTTGAGAAGTTTTTTGCAAATGCATTGAATACCTTCTCAGACAAGCAGAAGAAAATCCAACTTGGAAATAATATCGTTGACTACAGAATAGTTTTACAAGGGAAAAAAAAATATAGGATACAAGTAGGAATACAAATAAAAATAGAATACAATAGAAACACAATCAAACAGAATACAAATGAAAGAATCAGAGCAAGAATTTTGACTTCAAGAGCTGTGTCTGAAGATATAGTTATTCTGGGATTTTCCTCCCCCAAGCCAAATCAAATAGTACAAGTACTACAGAAATAAAAAGCTCAGAAGATAACTCTGCCAAAAAGATCTTTCTATTAAATGCAAAGTGCAAGAAAAAAATTCCGCAGAGCACAACATGGAGTTCTAGGTGGACCACAAGTTGATCATGAGCCAGTAATATGCTCTTGTGCTAAAGGATGCCAATAGTATCCTGGGCTTCATTAGGAAAAGCTTTGCCAGTGGTCAAGGGATGTTATCCTTTCTCAGGGCTGATATATTCAACCCTGATGAGGGCACAGTGTGCCCAATTATGGGCACCTCAGTACAAGAGATGTACGTAGCTGCTGGGGTGAGTACAGCCAAGGATAACTACGATGAGCTAGACACCAGAGCATCTCTCTCATCAGCAAAGGCTGAGAGAACTAGCCTGGAGAAGACTGAGGGGGATCTTATCAAAGTAAATAAATACCTGAAGAAAGGGTGTAAAGAGGATGGGGTCAGACTCTTTTCAGTGGTGCTCACTGACAGGGCAAGGATAGGGTACAAACTAACACACAGGACGTTCTCTCCGAATCTAAGGAAAAACTCTTTAATGTGAAGGTGGTTGAACACTGGAACAGGTTGCCCAGACCAGTTGTGGAGATGTTCAAAAGCTGTCTGCATGCGGCTCTAGCTGACCCTGCTCTAGCTGACCCTTCCTGGGCAGGAGTGTTGGTTCCAATCTCGATAGTTCTGTGGTTCTGTATCAGCAGAGCTATTCTTTTGAGAATATCACACAATCATAGAACATTGTTGAGGTTGTAAAATACCTCTGGAGATCATTTAGATGAATGTCCCTGCTGAAAGGAGAGTCATTTAGAGCAGGTAGCTCAGGACCTTGTCCAGGGTTTGAACATCTCCAAAGCTGGAGACTCCGCAAACTCTTTGCACAACTTGTTCTAGCGTACAGTAGATAGTGGGTGTGTAGAGAGATAGAGAAGATCTAAGACATCATCAGTTAGTGAGTCTACTTTAATAAGCTCTTTGAAAACATGTTAGATTTCTCACTGGTTTGTTGAGGCTCCTGGATTCCAGGTCAAAGGCGTTCAGTCCCCAAAATAGCTTTCTCCTATTGGGATATTTTGTTATTAGCAGGCATTCTGAGAACCAGCTAGAACTTGCTCTCTTTCTTTTCTTGAAGACTTGTATCAATACCTTATGTATGTGTCAGTTTCTCTTTGGTCTTAAAGAATATTTAAACAGATTCTTGTTTTGATCAAGCCAGTTTAATAATCTTTCAATTTAGAAGAAAATCTGAAGTCTAAAAATGTCTGTTTTTCACAAACTTTTCTTTAGCCCTTTGTCCTGTTTTCCATTATAGGTAAGCATAAGACGTATGCTTGGAACATAGAGCAAGGTGATACTGAAGTAATTGCCCATACATGACAAGTTAAATGCCAATTGTTAAAGCATCATCCCATGTTGCCTCTCTCATCTAAGCAAATGACATGTAAATTGCTGAATCTTGACAAGTAGCTTCCTCTTTTGGTAAACTTTGAAAAATGTTTTATTTTAAGAATACTTGGTAGCATATAGAGGTTTGATTTTGAAAAGCCTCTTTCCTTTCTTTTGATTTTGTCAGGATGCCTTGCTTCTCCTCTTCAACTGTCTGACATCCTCTCTGTTATTACACATAGTGCTTGGAATAACATTTACTTTCTAATCATTTTCTTGAAGAGGAAAGATTAGAAGAGGAGGATCGTAGTCCTCCTTTTCACAACTCTGAAGCTTAAACAGATTTCATAAGATGCTTCACAGTTCTTAATATGTTAGAGCAAAAGAAAATTGCTTGGAATCTGTCATATAATATAATGTAAATAGGAGTGAGTCCTGTATGAAATCTGCAAAGATGCTTTGTTATTTGTTCTCTCCTCCTAACTAGAATCAACACTTGGATTGGATGAGTCTGAAGGTTAGAAAAACTAAGTTTTGATTTTCTTAGCTTTAGTTTTCTTTTTTCCTTTTTTCTTTTTTTTTTAATTGACAAGCATCACTGCTGTTTTCTGGTGTAACAAACATCTCCTTTGTAGGATGACAGTGTTGCACACGTTACACCACTTCCTTGGCTCACTAGTTCTGTTCCATTGATTGTAGTGGAATTACACTGATTATACTGACTGAAAATTTGGCTCACCTCATGCATCAGTTCTTTACCTAATCAGAAAAAGGGGCCCTTGGCCTTATGTGGGTATCACTCCCTAAGGTGAGCTTTGTCTGAGTAATCCCAGTTGCAGGATTTTTGCCCACAGGCAGCAAAACCTGTTGGATGCATGTAGCGGACACAGTTAAAAAGCATAGTAACCTACTGCCTGTGAGATGAATTACTGTGACATTAGGAGAAAAGAATGGAAGGAAAATTTAATGAGATCATTTCCTAGGATAGAGTAGTGATGAAGCTTTATAGGGAAAGAGAAGTGTTTCCAATACAAGATAACAAATTGTCTATTGGGGCAAATAGGTTCACTTATGTACACTTCTAGAGATTTTATCACAGTGAGCACAAATAAACTTGTCAAAGTTTGTAGTATCTGACAAGATAAAAGGAACGGTCAAAGTTATAGTATGCATAGGGCCAAATGTTCATGAAATTTATATTTCTAACTTAACTCTCTAAGACAGAATTTGGCACTGAAACTCATTTGGCACTGACATACTTCTATGGAAGGTCTTCATGATATCCTTACTATTTTATTGTAAGCTTTCTAGAAGGGGATTTTTGAAAAAGTCACTTCAGTAAGTTCTATATAGTAAAGTCTGTTGCTGCATATTTAGATCACATTTGCATTGTGGTTTTGTTTTTTTTTTTTTTCTTTTTTTCTTTCTTTTTTTCTTCTTCTGTGGATTCTCAGCTGTAGGTGACATTATTGTGATGGCTGCATTTCAAAGTCCTCACCTGCTCTGTCATCTCTGAATTTATGTTACACTTCATGGTATCAGCTCTAACGATCTCATTCTCTCGCTCTCTCTTTCCTTTACACCTCTACTCACTTCCTGACACTTAACACAATAAAACACTTTTTCATTTAGAAACTGTATTTAACCCCTTTTCACCTACAGTGTATTATGTAAAAAAAAAAAAAAAAAAGAAAAAAAAAAATCCCTGGGACACTACAACTTTGAGGATTCAAATTTTCAATTTTTTTAAGTTTTTATTTAGTGAGTAAACACACACACTTTCTTTAAAGACTGGCTAGCCATAAACAAGATGGTTACCTGTGCATATCTATTTTTAAAAATTCATGAATAAAATGTGGGCTCCTTTAACTTACTTTTTCCACCAGTCTTTTATAATCTGGCTTCACTTCCTGGCAGTTAAGACAATAAAACAGCCACAGTGCTGCAGACAAACTTAACCCTTGCAAGAGGATTCTTTCAATGATCCTAAAACAAAAAACTTCAAATATTTATGACTTGGCACATTTTCTTAATTGTTATGGCTTCATTTAAATTGACACTAAATGCTACTTCTAAAATAAAGTTAAGAGTCTTAACTCTTATCTACATCTTGTAAACAGAGAAACAAAATTTGTTCATGAAAAATTTCTGATGAATAAGCGAACAAAGTATTTCAAAAATATTGTTTTCAACATGACATCAGGAAGAGTGTTGCCAGCAGGTCGAGGAAGGGGATCCTGCCCCTCTACTCAGCTGTGGTGACGCCACACCTGGAGTACTGGGTGCAGGTCTGGGATCCCCAGTACAAGAGAGATGTGAAGCTTCTAGAGAGGGTCCAGCATAGGGCTACGAAGATGATTAAGGCATCTATGGTATGAAGAAAGACTAAGTGAGCTGGGCCTGTTTAGCCTGGAGAAGAGAAGACTGAGAGATCTGATCAACATGTACAAGTACCTGAGGGGTGAATGTAGGGAGGATGGGGTCAAACTCTTCTCCGTAGTGGCCAGTGACAGGACAAGGGGTAGTGGGTACAAGCTGAAACACGGGAAGTTCCATCTCCATATGAGGAAGAACTTCTATAGTGTGAGGGTGACAGAGCCCTGGAACAGGCTGCCCACAGAGGTTGTGGAATCTCCTTCTCTGGAGATCTTCCAAACCTGCCTGGATGCCACCCTGTGCCACGTGCTGTGGGTGTCCCTGCTGGAGCAGGGGAGTTGGTCTAGATGATCTCCAGTGGTCCCTTCAAACATTAACCATTCTTTGATTCTGTGATTATCTATAAAAAATATACATATGTATGTAAGTTTGGTAATAACCATTCACTGAAGTTTCATTTCTTTTGCTTAACAAATCACTAATAAATTTGTTATTCTTTGAAAGTAGTTAAGAATTCTAAGTGCTGGATGAATATTTTGAATGATTAATATTTAGCCTATTCATTATTCATGTACTGTTTACTTTGGCTATTTGTGGTTCATCACTGGTAGAATAGCAAGAACTCTGAATTGAAGTCCCACAAATATGCATTTTCAAATAGCAGAAGATTATTCTGTAAAGAGTAAAATTTTTATTTTTGGGGGGAAGGAGGGGAGGAGTATGTACTTATTGTATCCAAGCAGTATTATTTTTTTATTTTTCTCAACTCATTTGGCTGTATTTTTGACTGAGGAAGGACCATAAATACTAGTGGAGGAATTAAATATGGACTTTGCAAATATGGGTACAAAGAGACATGTAAAATGCTGTGTCTTCAGTGAACAGATGGACCAAGTTGTTGTTGTGAATCTGGCTAGGAACTATGGTGAACGATACTTCTTTAGCCTGTATCAGTTACAGATCTGTTGAACAAAATAAGATTCCAGTCATTTTCTGAATTACTCTTTTATATAGGTCAAATCACAGTTCTAAGTGCAAATGTTCACAGGCAGACACACTTCTGGGTGCCCCAGGTTTTAAATGGCCATTTTGAAACATTTTGAGTCCAATGGACTTGCAGGTTTGTTTTTGTTTTTAATTCCGGAGATCCAAACCCAAGGATATCTCAAAGCTAAGCCTCAGAATACAAAATTTCCGACAGAAACAGTCAGTTTTTAGAAGTGACGTGTCTTCATCAGGTGCTTTTTTATATCACATGGACATTACGTCCCAGGAAAGGTGATTCTTACTGTATCTACTGCGTGAGTAGGACTCACGAGACATGACTGCAAGTGACTGCCTGCAATGCCACAGACCTTTGTATGACCTTAGATAAGTCACTTACTATGCCTTTAGCAGCATTCTGCATCCATACAGTACGTACACCTAGCTGTAAAGCATGCAAATAAGTGTGGCAGTACTTCACATCAGTCAGTCACTTCCATTTTGAGAAAAAAAGTCAGATACAAGAACTATGCATATCTATAATCTAGGGCAATATGGCCTGAATCTTGAGTGCTACTGTGATACAAGTAATTAACATTTTCTTCCTGGAATGAAGGCTGTCAACACATTTTTTAATAGATTCCATGAATTAAATCATGGTTTCAAACAATTTGGTCTTAAGTTTTGCATTAAAACTGCGGTGAGCGATTAAAAAGAAGACTTACCAACTGTCAAAAGGAAAATAAGAATTAAGAAGGTGAAAAGAGAGAGAAAGTACTGTGTGACAACCACCAGAGACTTTTGCAGACTGAGTGCTCAATATCACTTTACACATCTCTATACTATTGGAAAGATTCAATGCCGGTACAAAAGTCACACCTGCATCTGAAGCAAGAGACCCTACTTTCCCTGCCAGTCTTTTCTTACCACCTTGCTAGAAAAGATTCTAGCAAAAGATTCAGATTAAGGTTAGTGTTAACAGCAATTTTGTTCTACTTACTGGAATAACAATATTGATATGCTATATTTTTCCAAAAGGTAGTGCATTAAGCCTGAAGTCTTTTGGTGATCAAAACTCTTCTGGTGTTAACTTCCTTTTAGGTAAACAATTAAACTCTACATTTAACCCTAACTTGGGATGCATCACCTATTTTTTTTATTTATAGAACTAACTCCCACAGCCTGCTCGATGATTCATAATCACTGATGTAAAAGGCTGTCAGACTACGTATTGGAGGGTGAAGGAAAGGGATACATTGTCCGTCACACAGAACTAGGGAATTATTTATCACTGCTTGCTTTTGGAGCTTGGTACAGCCTCCTGTGAACACTACTCTAGCTCTAATAAGCAAGCAGACATTCTCTTGTGTGAAAATCAATAATGTCTCACATGGGTGTTAGCAATGCCTGCAAAGTAGGAAATGAGTGCTCTAATTTACACTCAGCTGTAACTACTAAATGCTACTGAAGGAAACCCTCACTTTTCAAAGCTACAGGAAATCAGTCTTTTGAAGTGATCATTTCCTTTAACTGTTTTGGTGATCCCTGTTCATCTTTCCCCCTACTCTAGTGACGAATAAGTTATAGTGCACCACAATAGCCTTTTAATATGAGGTATGGAAAGCTGAAAGTAATTCAAAAGGCTATTTTTTTTTGTTGCAGTAAATAGCCTGTCTGAACCAGATAGAAGCTTCTGATGTAACGCTGTTTGTCTTCAAGTACCTTCAACAGAGAAAATCTGCTTTTGTTTTGACATTTTGCTGTCAGATTTCCCGAATGCATAATTACAGATATATTATAGAAATACGAGTGATACAGTCAGGTCTGCTTCCCAGTCATAGATAGATAATTCCATGAATAACAAATCCATTATCACCATTGCTACTGACAGCAACAATAACAAAATCATTGTATCAGCAAAGAAAATAAACGATGCTAAAACCTACAAAGGCAATATTGTATTGACCCAGGATAAATACAGACAGCCATGTAGATAAATATTTTTCTCCCAGACTCTTCTACATTTATATATATATATATGTATGTATTACAGTAGACAGGGAATTACTGTCTAGCAAGGATAAAAGTCACAGACCTTCCTACTTGTTTTTACGAAAAATAGATGTGCCAGGTTCTCAATGGGAACAAAACAGAATAATCAAGCCCTTGTTTGCAAGAGCTACTGTACACTTGATATTTGTGGCAGGTTATCCTGAGTCACTTCATGTTAAAGAGGTTTTTCTTCACAATGGATGCTTACTTCATGAGAATCTTTGGGCATTTTAGAGCAAGGTACTAAACCAAGTTTGCAATTCATTTTACTGAGATGTGGGATATACTGACCTGCTGTGAAGTATAAATAGATATATACTCATCATGGAACAACTGATAGATGTCTACGTCCTCCTAGCTTACTCCACACGACTTTGCTGAGTACTGCTGGGGTTAGCCCTTTGTTAACCTGAGTGCCCTACACTGCTCTGAGACCCAGCCAGCAAATAACCTTGTTGTTTATATGCTACAGCTGAGACAGGAGCTGTTCTTTTTTTGTGATTTCAGTGTCAATGTGTAAAGTGTTCACCTACTCATGCCACACTTATTTTTTCAGCAGTCATGCCTTACACTGAATGAAGGTGCTGTGCAGAAAACTCTATACTAGGTCACTCTCCAGCAAGGCAGAATCATCCCAGATGGGCTACAGTGTACCAGGTACAATGTCATCTAGGGGAAATGCTTAGCAAATATTTATTTATTGCCTCAGTTTCTGCAAAAAAAGCCTTCTCCTTTGCTCCTATCAAAGTAATTCAAAGAACAGCAAATTTTTATCACAAGAGAAAAATATTTCTTTTCAAACTCTAGATGCAGTATTTTTCTTCTATTTCTAAATCTTTCAGATACACCATCTATTTTTATTCCTCAGCCACTTGGGGTGTAAAGACCTTCTTTCTTCTATGCAGATAACAGATTGAAATCAAATCAAGAGGAGATACTTTTTCACACGGTGTATATTTAAATTGTGAAGCTCCTTGGCACAGAACATTCTGGATGTTAAAAAACTGTATAGATTAAAAAGGCAACTGGACAAATGCATGAAATTAGACTCCACTGAGTTTTTTTTTCCTAACATGAAGACATTCCTAAGTTGCAAGGGGAAATAGTAATGTAATTTTGTTTTGTTCTTATATTCTTTCTTGAACACCTGCACCTTGACTTTGTCAGAAACAGGATGTCTGCCCTGATACAGATATTCCTAAGTGTACATGAGTCCAGCAAACGCTCCATAAACCAAGGTTGCAGAAGAGCATTTGGATGTTTAGTTTGACTGAAGGAAAAAACAATGCCTAATCCTCTCTTCCATCACAGCAGAAATTCAATTTCTCATATTCAAAAACAACTCAGACGTTCTAGAGATCCTGATATCGAGAACCTTTATTGAATGTCCACATGTGTAGTAATCTAGCACTGATTAAGCATGTCTTGCAGTATCTTGGATAACATCCCACGTGTATCTGTGAATTACAAGGGCCTGAAGGAAGTTACAAAGAAAAAGTCTGTGTTACATCAGTGGTTCCAGCATAATTATATAATCCTAACTGTACAAACAGTTTCATTACTACCCAAGTATGAAGCTATGTCTGCCCCTGTGCTGAGTCTTCTGATGTAGGAGGATAAGGTCTTCTTCAGAACTGTGCTCTTTGGCATGAAAAATGGTAATAACTGATTTTCATGCACTAAACTAAGCACCAGACTAGCTACTGATAAGTAGCAAAATAATTTTGAGGGATGTACATGCAATTCTTCAGGCTAAGGGGAACTCATATGCAGATTTATGCTGATACAGCTCCAGGAGGAACTCAGCACAATTCTAGGAAACTGGCTTTTTACATCCTGAAAGTCTGAGACTGATGACCTGCAGCACTAGTCAGATTTAGCTGGCTGAGTCTGTAAGTAATATACCATGCAGTACATTTGCCTGAAGAAAATCTGTAGGAGGAGGAAAGATACGTTTTCAGTGATCTTGTAAACTCTTAGTGCCCTGAGGTAGAGACCATCATTTGACTATAGATTTGCTGGTGGCAATTTGTTTATGTTCATTCAGGGAGACTGACATTCACTGGTGTTCTCTCCATGCTATTTAGCAGCTTTTTAAAACTGGTGCTAACATAAATGAAGCAAGAAGAATCCTGGGAAATATTTGACTTCATCCTGAGCTACATGACTGCACTACTCTCTGAAAACTGTTCAGAATACAGCACACAGAAAATCCCGAGGTCCATAGAGGAGCAGGGAGCATGGCAGCAGAACAATGTACCTGGAGGTGTCTGACTCCAATGCACATAATCTTTTTATAAATATCACTGTCCTCTAGTTTAGAACTGCAAGAGGTTGCAGAGCTGTAAATGAAACGGCACAATGAACTGCCCAGGCTACTGGGAGTGTCATGAGAAGACATGATCAATCTTGAATTTTTGTACTAATATGGGAAATCCTACTATGTAGCATCTCCATTTAATTTGACATGTATGTACAGAATCTCTTTTCAAAGAGTCATGAAGGAAGACTGACTCCTTTTGGCTGAAGACTGATTCCTTTTGGTTGATTGGAATAAGGGTATAACCCTGATGCGTGACCTAACAGTAGTTTGTGTTCCCCAGTGACACACAAGCCATTATTCCTACAGGATCCTCAAACTGCATGGGTTCACTATCTGTATGTATCAGTTTCAGTACAATAACTGATGTTCTCCTAAGTCAGGGAAAGATCTATTCAAGCCATTATGCCTTGCTGTATATTGGTGAGATAGTATCACTTGTAAACCTAAGCATGTATGTATATAAAGTACATGACAGAGGTATGTGTGCATATGTAATATATGTGTGTGCCAGTTGTAAACATCTGTCTGTATGAGTGTTTTGAAAACGAATTACTTTGGTAGACTCACCTTTTTTTTTTTTTTTTTTTTTTTTTTTTGGTGTGAATTAACAGCTTCTTGACTTGTTACTACATCAGGTGCTAATTAGTTCCTGAGTGTAGTTCAAGGTGTTGGCATTCATTACAAAGCTTTCTGTGGTGGTTTGGATCTTTATCTGCCTCAAAGGCAGAATCTTCGGGCAAAAAGTTCTTCAGCTTATACAAAGCAGATGGGAGCAGGGAAAGAAGAGGTGGGCTGCTAGGGTAGGACCTAGGTTAAAGACAGCATGTCATCTAGATTTGGCTCCAGTAACACAAGGAGTGCTTGGTTTTAAACTAGGATGGTGACTTTAACCATCAGGACTAAAGGCAAGGTGAACAGCTAGAATCCATATTTGCAAATTAGAACTGGGAACTTCAGGAGTTTACTGATCTCATGTAGAAATATTCCCAAATGTCCATCCCTGTATCCTGAAGGAACTACATGCAATTGTTGGTGTGGTAACAAAGACAACAGACAATTAGAATTACCATGTTAGTGGGTGATAAGTTTAAAGGATGACAAGTGTAATACCTATATTTAAGAATGGTGAAAAAATCTGATCTGGGGATTTAAGCAAGTCTTTTCTTAACAGTATTAATGAATTCAGATTAGAATTTGTAGGAGAAGATAAACACATGTAAGCAAAGGGAAAACAGGATATAATATATCATGGTATTACATGCTGGATAAGAATTTCATGTTTTTATTGGATAACTGCCTTTTGAGATAAAGAGTAGTAGTATAATACATCTCTCCTAAAGCTTACCAAGTAATTCCATATATGAACACTATAAATAATTCAATTTTAAAAAATCTTTAACACTTATCTCCTAAAGAATTTAAAAGTCTAGATTTTATTTAAATCAGTTTATGAAATCAAGTTAGTTTCAGAAATAGGTGATTAAGCATATGTTTTGGAAAGGAAAGACAGCTTATTTTTCCTTACCTTATTCATAGCTTATCACTAATGTATCAAGTCCCTCTAGATAGATACAAAGACTTGTACCATTTGCACATAAAATATTGGGCTCTATCTTTTTCACCAAAAAAAGATGTGGCTACATGAAATCCTAGAAGAGACGAGATACATGATTTTTTGTTCCAGGATGTTCCTTCTTCATGACTTGCAGGAAAGAATTCTTTAAATACTCAGATCAGCAGACAAAACAAAATAAATGGTCATTTCTGAATCCAGTAACTTTCTAACTAACTCTTTCCTTTTGTAGACTTGATCTGCCCTCTGCTAAAGGAGTCTTCCTCTCATAGTTTAATTGGTAATTGTATTTCTTTGCATTTTTCTGACTGCAGTACATTTCACTCAGTGAGCTGTCAGACATCTTTTTCTGGCAGATATTTATTTTACAGAAGTTGTTCACTGCAGAGTGCAGCCTAGTCGGAAGAACTGATGGCTACTATGCATATTAACATGCTATGCTAGAGAAAAGCGGCTTTCTCTGCTGAAGCTATGGAAAAAAATGTGGTATGATTTCATGGTTGACAGTATATGAGGTTTTGGATGAAATAGTGTGGACATGTCTTTATGCCACCATATTCCTTACTGTGGGCAATATTAATGATGGGTGCTTCTTTCCAGCCAAAGTGATTGAAAAGCGTTAGAACCTATTTCCTAACCTGGCCTAACTTTTCATGGGAGTGTTTGGTAGAGCTGTTAGTTTAAAGTTCCTTTTGGCGCTCCTCAGCATCTTTTTCTACCCCTATGTGCGTTTATATTTTATAACAGAGATATAACGAATCCATCTGAATTTTGTCAGTCGTGCCAGGTGCCTGCAGATGACTGCAGGATACTCATCAAAAGCAGTGAAGGACAAATGAGGCCAGAATAAAGAGGATTTCTGTTCCTTTCTCTGAGGTAGTGAGATTTAGCCACAAAATATTAAGATTTTAATCTATGTGTGAAACTGAGGGACTAATGTTAATCCCAGATATAATGTCTGACCCGCGCATTTCCCTTCAAACAAAAGAAAAACACAAATACGACTGCTTCATCTTGAAATCAGAAATATTCTTATTTTAATTCATTCATTATTCTGTGAATAACTAATAATGTAAATATATGTTTTGCAAGCATATGTACCGTGCTGTGTAACATATGTAAAGTTTTCAGTGGATAAAGGAATAAGGAAACTTCTACTTATACTGCTCTATATACCCATATCTGTATCACCCAACATGGAAACAGAAGGATTATGCTTTTACCACATCTGTGCATGCACAAAGAAATGACTCCCTTCCTATTACTACTGCTAATGTCCTGATGTTTGTGACTGCTTTGCAGCCACGTATCTGGGACACTGTGGAAAAAAACACTGTGGACACTGTGTCCTGGATGTCCTGGATAACCACACAGGCCTGTGAGCCCCTGCCTGGGGCTACCACCCCAACCCACAGAGCAGCACTGGCTCCTCCATGGCCTGGCACCCCTGAAAGTATCGTGTGATGCTTAAAAACACCCAAATCAGATGCTCGCTGGGCTGCCTGTACTGCCACTCTTGCGTGGGGCTCTCCAGGAAGGACACGCTTCCACAGAGCCCCTCGTTCTGCCCTTGGGGAAAGGCCGCGATGGGACCGTAGCCAGAGGGAGGAGGGGAGCGACACATGGACGAAGCAGCACAGCGGCAGCACGGTGACCGCCTTGCCTTTGGCCTCGAGATGCAGCAGGCCTTGTCCCCCTCCTCACCCTCACTCCCTGTCCGGCCACGCTGCCTGGCGGCGCAGTGCTGCCCAGCAAGCGCCGCCAGCAGCCAACGGCGGATCCCCCTGGAGCTGCGCCCTGCCTCTCCCTGGGCTGGGCGCCACTGGGTCTGCCAGGGGCTGCGGCGGTCGGCCCCCGCCCAGCGGAGACCAGCTCGTATACATCGTTTCTGTGCCGGGAAGAGCTCTTCCCACAGCCACCGTCCACGGATAGGGATACACCGGTGGAAAGGGGCAGTTATTGGTGTTTAGGATACAGGGCCATACAGTCCCTGCTCATCCCTCTGTCGCGTGTCACCTAAGCTGCTTCTCTATTCCCCTCTTTCGTGTAGATCCCAGGTGCCGTGATGGCCCAATTTCCCATGGCCTGTGTCTTATATCCTGGCTTGCTGCCCTCACAGGTAACTTAGCTCTGGAATTCATGCTTCCTGCCTCACAGAAAAACTCCAGAAGGGGTGTCCATCTCTCCCAGACTTGCCAAAGGAATCTGTGAGCGCTGGTAGTCCTGGCCAAGCCACTGGCCTTTCTGCAGAGAGATGCCCGCTGAGGTGAGGAGTGCTGGCGGATGACTCCAGTGGGAAAGGCCATCGTGCTGCACGTAGGCGCCAAGGCAGGCCAAGCCTGTGGGGCAGGTGCTTGTGACTGTGTTTCACTGCGTGCTGCCAGCCACAGGCACAGGCAGCTCTGTGGAGACTGGAAAAGACCGACAGCCTAGAGGTCTGAATTCAAGCTCTCTCCCTCCTTCCCACATTTTCCTGATAATCAGGAGAACCGGCAGATAATGGTGAGAGGCAGACAGCCTCCTCCGGGCAGACAGCCCGGGGGACCATGAGCGGGACACCACTCAAGGGCTAGGCGAGATTTCTCAGGGGTGCTCTAATGGCTGATCAGCACGTCTGAAGCAACCTGTGCCCAGGTCGCGCAGCAGATCTGCGCGCAGGCTCCCTCCACCTGCACAGTCTTTGGCTTTGCTGATGCCTGAAAGTGGTGGTGCTGCCCCTCAGGAGCAAGCTGCAGAGCCGCAGCGACGGCGCCCGTAAAACCCCTAGGTAGAGCGGATTAAATCCGCTTGTGCTTATGAGCTGTGCATCAGGAACCAGGTCCTGGCAGATCTCTTTTCTCATGACTGTGGTAATGGGGACAAAATGTATCAATTGACTTATCTGTACACTGCATTCCAGAAAGAAAAAGAAAAAAAAAAAGGAAAAAAAAAAAAAGGGAAAGTGTCCTGGAGCATATAAATGGTACCTGCTAATGTGCTGTCAAATGCATAGTCTTCCACCAAACCATCATATTATGATTTAGTCCATCGCATTGCTATCGTGGTGTACCATGAGAATAAACAAAAGACTGATAAAAGGGATCAAGCACCCTTTTGTATTTCTGTAGATATTTGGATTTTTTCTTTAATTCACTATAAATCATAATCAGTCACAGAATATTTATGCAGCAATGAATAAAAGGTATGTACAGTAGTTCATACTGATTCATGCATGATAGGATCCATTTGTTTCATGCTCTAAAAATTCCATATTAATAACTAAAAACTGTTTCCATTTTTAGATTTTTAGTTACATAACAGACATTTTCTCTCTTTAAATGTTGTTTTAAATCCACCTTCCTTTACAAATGCCAATCAAAATCCATTTCTTTAAAGAAGCAAAACAACTGCAGCTGGAAAATTGTTTCATCAAAAGTAATTAAAAAGTAGCATGTTGAGGTAAAGGCAGAAACTCAGACTGTGAACCTGGGATGGTAACAGTATGAGTAGAATACAGCTGTCCACTGTTTTGCTCAACATATGGAGCTCTTTCAAAAGATAGGGTTAACCTTAGCTCAGTATAAGTAATGAGTTTTTGGAGTTTAGTAAACCTGGAAGGTTATGGAGTGTTTGCCCAGCTTGAAAAAGAATCTAAAGTTGGAGGAACATCCTGGGCTCACAGAGTGCAGTACTTTTTTTTCAAGAATGAGGTTTCTGGGAAGACCACCTGAACTTCCTGTCTTCATTTTGCCAGCAAGTAAGAGGCAAGAATTTGTTAGAATAAACAGTGAATAGTGAGAAAAAGAAGAAAAAAACATAGATTTTTAAAAGGACTGAGATTAAGTTTATTATATATTCTAATTTTATGCAGATTATGGTTCCTATTCCTGTATTTTATCCCCACTAGAAGGAAATAAAAGCTGGGCAGTTTCTGCCAAACTACCCCATATTGCCAGCCACAAGTGTTCAAAATCACAAATCAGGCCCTTAATGAGATCAGCGTAAAAATGGCATGACTTTAAAAAGCAATGCATCTGTCTGTGTATTTGTATGCATGTGTATTCTTTTATGTTACCCTTCCAGTATATAAGATTTTAGCATTCCCAAGCTCTTTTTTTTCTCCTCACAAAATAAGAGGGCTAAATATTGTGAAACTTGCAATAAAATGACAAATATTGGCAATGTCATATGTTCCTCAGGGTCCTGTTAATAAAATGCAAACTAGGAATAACATAAAATAAACTCCCAGGACAACAGCAAACCTTGTTTCTCTGCTGTGTTACCCCATGGGGTAGATAGTGGGTGGGCATGTAGGAGGGTGCACTGTAGAGTACAAAACATGAACACAAACTCATTTCATTTGAAGGAAAAAAAGCCCTAAACTGCTCTGTATTTAGTGAGCCTTGAACAATGAGTATGGCCTAAGGACTACAGCAGCACTGGTGATAACGGTTGCCTACTGCAGAGCATATTGCAGGAAAACAGAAAAATAGTTTTTGGAGGCTTATTTATTTATTGTCCATCACCAAAGGCAGCTGGCTGTTAAGGAGCTTATGGCAGTGCCATCGAAGGGAGGTAGGGTGAATCCAATCAAGGTGGTTTTTATTTATTTATTTATTTATTTTCAAAATTAAGGAATTAATGGATTTTTTTCTTTTTTTTTTCCTTAGCTTTTTTTTTTTTTTTTTTTTTTTTTTTTTCCCCTCTGGACTTTCAAATTGATCCCTGGGTACCTATAAAAGTCTGTTGCAAAGTTGTGATTCTGGTTAAAATCATTGGCAAACTTTCAGCTGCATGAGAGTGTAAGCCAATTACTACGATAACCTAGAATAAATCTAAAAACTTATATAAATAAAGTCCATTCCTTTTCCCATCAAAACTAGGTGGTTTTGCTCCAGTAGGTTCACAAAAGCTAACTCTGAGTGTTTTTTGGTCAGTGCAGGGTTTCTGTGGAGTTTCTCAAGGATGTGATGGCTTGGACAAAATGATTTTATTGCTCAGCAGCAGGCACATGAAATGAAGGTAGTCACTTTAGCTGCCTGTAACCATGCATTAAGATATGCTATAATGCTTTTTAGGCTGATAGAAAATACCACAGAACTTCAGAAGAAATGGTTACACCTGATTAAATTATTTAAATTCTCTAGAGTTATATCTCTTTTAATGGCTTTAGATTGACTTACCTGTTAACTTAGAGAGTGTTCAAAATTGTACTAAAATTTTATTATACTTAAACTATAGAGGCATCTAGAATGGCACAATGAGTTATGAAACAGCACAGAGAGGCACCATTTCTCATTAAAAAGCCTTTACCGCAATTAGATAGATCTCAGAAGCATTCTTTCTATCTGTTTTGCTGCTCAAAAGCCATTTTTACTATTCAAATGTTTTGAGAATTGATTTTAATTTCCATTACCTTTTCATGAATTTCTTCTGGGCTAAGGGACTTCTGGGAGCAGAGCAGAAGCAGGCCGCAAAAGGGGGCTGGCTTAGCATTCAAGGGTGACCAGCTTACTGGTCACTAAGAGTTTCCAAGAAATGATCTTTACTATTTCTGCTGTCCAGTTTCACTTTTCAATGTAAAAAAGATCTTCTTCCCTTTCTTAAGAAAATTACGAGCTGTATTGAGTCCACTTTGATTTCCTCTGTCTAAATGCCCATAAACACTTTTTTTGCGGTCACTGAGGAGTGACTTCTACTTGATATAAATTATTATTGGGGGAAAACAAAGACTGATTCCAAAGGCCTGTGTCCATGTCTGAGCATGCACCTGTGGTGTGCAGGTCCTCTTGCTAGGCCTCATTTATTGAGGTGTTGGCTATTTAAGGGATGATTTTTTTCTCTGTGATTTTCATTATGTTTTTGTGCAAAGATTAGCATTCCCTCAAAAATTTCTGAAAACATGAACATTTTGAAAAATGGAATTCTATTTTCTGCCCAATCCTACTGAACATACTTTATGAACATTTTATATTCAGGTAACCATTACCATTACAATTCACACATAGGGAATCTGCTTTATTTATTTGTTTGTTAATTTTGTTAGACTGGTGCCATAGGACTGAATTCTGCCCTGCACTGGGTTGTCAAGATTCACCTTGGTCGCATGGTCTGGAGTCTAACAACAAAGCCAGGCTTCTTAGGTATTTCCCACAACACATCCTTGGTTCCAGGTTAAAATCTTCACAGCAGCTTTTGACTGCCCCTAATACAGGAGATACATGTATAAAATAAATCACCTCATATTTCAGGACATGGATGTCTCTTTCATTTACTTGTTTTTCAGTGTTAGTCATGGATACTTGCTTATTTGCACATATATAGACAAATATCTACACCCTCAAGTAGGCAGATGTAAATATCTGATTTGCATGCATATATCATATATTTGCAAGAATGTATGAGACCTTCATGTCTAAAATAGAGAATCTGGCTCAAGGTATTTTTTCAGTCTGAGAAAGTTTTATTTATTTATTTCATTTCTTTGATAATTAACATAGACACTTACAATGCCTTTGACTTGGTTCTCATTGATTTCAGTTAGGAAATGTTTCTTTAGAAGGGATATCTTAAGAAGAATACCTTAAGACCAACTTCTTCCTCGAAGGCAGTAAAATTCTTGGATGGCCAACTGCAGGTGCATAACAGAACTTTTTCAGCAAGCATTGGAACAGTCTGTTCTACGTGCAGAGATCATATGCTGCTTGAATTAGAGAGAAGACAAGCAATCATAGTATAATTTGGTAATGGAAAAAAGAAAAGGAAGTGGCGAAAGACTGTGGAGGAATTGGTGAATAACAGCTGAGTTGTGGAGCAGAAGGCCAGTATTTGGATGAGGTTGACTAATAAGGGGCAAGTGTCCTTCTGCTCTTACTGAAAGCAATATAGGTGTGATGATAATCCTGTCATACAGCAAGATTTAAGGTTAAATATAAAAATGTAACCACATGCAAATTGTTAATTAGAGCACTTTTACAGAACGGTTATTGGAAAAATATTTATAAACACTTAAATAAAACAGTGACAATTAAGAATAAATATTTGTTAGCACCATTTATAAGGTGGAATACATATGTAGTTGGTAGATAAGCTTTTGCTTGGTACATAGAGAAGGTGTATGCAAGACAAAAGACTGCTTGATGACTTTCCAATTTGCAGCTCTAACTAATTCTTAAAGTTAGTTTACATGATTTTTGTTGTTGTTGCTATTAAAACGGAAATTTATTTTAAGATATTTTCCTCTGAAGTTATTGAAGCATATCTTTGACCTTCACTCAAAACTAGTGGATTTTTATCATGTAGTTGCAGGTGTAGTAAATGTGTTTTTCTGTCTTTAATGAAATTCAGTTGTCAGTGAAAAGATGGTGTTATTGACAGGCACATTGTTTCACTTCAGACCTGGATTTCTCAGTGTTTTCTTTCCAAACACGCAGTAAATAAATTTGTGCAAAATATAAATAGGAAGCTCAGTCGCACAAATTCAAAAAGCATGTATTTGCCATCTATTATTAGTATGTTTCCTTTCTGTTAACACAGGAAATCTCACACAAACAAGTGCACTGATAACTGTGATAAACAAGGTGGTGTGGTGCTTATTTTTCACTGCTTACAGACTTGAAGGCTGCAAAATATATCTCTGTTAAAATGGAAGGAGAGAAAACTAAACCTAAACAACAAAGGGCTTGATGTCTAAATTTTAGGAATTAAATTCAGAAAATACTAAGTGGTGTCATATTGGTACTGGAACTTGAGTTAGCAAAAACAACAGTCATTTCCAAGATGCAGTTTTTGGATTTGGATTTGAGATACTCATTCAGCAAAATACTTGAGTGCAACATATTTGGCTTGCAGAGACTGCCCAATTTGAAGCTGTCAACTCCCTGCTGCACAGTATGTGGGTACTTATAGCTAAGATTTCATTGAGATTCAGCTGAAGAAGAAAATGGTGAGAATTTCCTTCCCAGGTGTAATCTCTATATGAAGTGTACCTAAAAGCTTCCATACCTATGGCACACTTCATACCTTCCCCCTTGGCTGCTTGCCTCCCCTGCGTTTGCCTCCTCCCAGGGACAGCAAGAGAGACTTTCATTTTCTCATACTTTGTGATGTTTGATTAATTATTATGTGTATATCAGCAGTTCTTTTTTTAGCTGCAGTGATCTTGATCTGGATGAGAAAGTCTTAAGTACGTGAGACGATCCTAAGGTTTTGCCCTTGTTCTACATTTGCTTTATTCTTAAGTACATTTCAGGAGTGTAAGAAAATTTATTATACAGGTTCTTGAAAATGCTGTAACTGGAGTGCTAATAAAAAAAAGCTGCTTCTTATCCTCCTCCCCACTTTCTTTAGAATGTTTTAACTACAGAGAAAGTAAGAAGAAGCATCACCAAATTTTAGTGCCCCTAGTAGCAAAAGTAGGGGTAGCATCGTTTATCAGTTTACCCTAAAGAAGTGAAAGGTTTGCCTACCCTGTGAAGTGAAGAATAACAATATAGGTCACATAAGCTAACTTCCCTTACCTTTTCTGCTCAAGCAGTACAACTGGTTGGAAAATTTTTCACAAACTATTTTTTTACCAAAAAGTGGTGATTCATGAAAACAAACTACAAAACAGCTTAGACACTTTCCAAAGTCATTAAAAAAGAAAAACAACAATTTTTGAAACATTTAAAAATGAAGTTTTTGAGGAGACTGAACTGAAATGACAGTTTTCTCTATTTAGATTTAAAAATGTTAATTTTTTTAAATGATCAGACTATGCAAAGTATTTTGACTAATATAAAATATTCTTGGTGTCACAGGTCATGAAAATGTTAACAAATGGACTTTATTTTGTGCTGATTTAGGATGGGAACATTTCTCAAAATCAGAAAAAAACAATAGATTAAGAGTACCAGTTCCTTTGAAAACGGCACTGAAAAACATACACCTCACTCCAAAAAGAACACATTTTTACACCTAGGGCAAACTGAGCTCATGGATTAAGAAGTTTTATAAACAACATCTCTCTAGGTTTTAGAATTTGACCATAACATTTGTAAGAAACAGCCCCTACAGTTATGCAGTTAAAGCACTTGGGTAGGCTCTCATGTCATGATCAATGGAGACATTCAATTCCTTCTCACATCCTTTTAAGCATTTCTCTACAAAGTTATTTTGATGATGACACCCCTCTCTTTACATCTTTCTATTGCCTCTCTTCTTCCTATTATTAGAGATTAAACAGATGGCCTGGCTTGGCTAGAAAAGTCCAGAAATATGGGTTTATGCAACTGTGTCTCAAAGATTTTCTTTAATCGGTATTTTGTTTTAATTTTTCAGAGAGGGCATAAGATTTTCCCCAAGTTCAATTCTTAATCAGTGTACCAAGAACTTATGCACAGCAAAGAGTGAGACAGGGCCTTACTACAGCGTGCTTTGCAATACTGACTATCACCAAGAGCTCCAGCCAGTCTGTGATGGAAGCTTGCCCTCTGAGTCCCATCCAAACGTTAATTAATCATTTTCTTTTGAAGTCTTTCATGGTCTGTTCTGATCTTGCCTATTACGTTTTCCCATGGTCTAGAGAGGTCTGAAAACTGAGCGAGGCTGATATAGACCTGCTGTGTCAAAGAGACTGCAAAATAGAGATGCATCCCAGGAGAGATGTGAGCTGTGGTCGTTGCAGAATGCACTGCGATACTGTCCATTTGCATGATCTGAACTAAGAGATGTCCTGAACTCGGGAGAACTGAAAGTTTAAGCAGAGGGCATAAAATGAAGACAGTAAGATAAAGCAAGAGTTTTGGTATTTTACATTTTAGAAGCTGAGTCATAGAAAGACTAAACAACTTGCCCAAGGTTATACAGATGTTTAGCACCTTACCTTAAGCTGATCAGTCCTTAGTTATTTATCTTACTCTTCTGTAATACACAATACTGACCTGGCATGAAGCAATATTTTCTCCACATCTGAAAAAAAAATAAACTCACTAAGTTTACATTTTTTGGAAAGGATTTACTATGGCCACTTTAAGAGCACTAGCAGAGTCACAAGGGAAGGCCTCCAGGCTTCCTCTAATGAACTGAGTCCGATAGAAGCAGCATCTGCTGTTACAAAGGCCCAAGCATCTTCCACAAGCACAATGCAGGCCATGATTTATATGTAATAAGCACACTTTCATGGCCCTTTCCAGTAACTCTAGTACTCTAGGTGAGCAGAAAGATCTCGAAGCCTGTACTTGCCGTTGCGAATCCTCATTAGGCAGGTTCACATGGCAGGTTCACACGGTGACCTTTGGCTGCTGGCTGAGCTGGTGCGGAGCAGCGTGCTCAGCAAGCGGAGCATGAGGAGCCGCTCGCGGGCAGCACGCCGGCTGTCTGTGGATAAGGCTGCCTGTGGTGCAGGAAAAGCAGTTGGGAGAAGAAAGTATTTGTATGTCGTTTGGTGGAAGAAAGTTTGTGTGTGTATGTGTGTGTGCATATATTGTGTATGGTAAGAGGAGCTGGGAAACTGGGTGAGAGATTGGGATGAAGGCTGTATTAGTTTTGATTTCTCTTGTGTTAGCACCAGTTTTCTTAATGTATTTATGCTAACAAAAATATGATCAGAAAATAATGAAATAATTTTGAAGGAAAAATACTGCCTACATGGAAAGGTCACACTCCTAATCCGTGATTTTGATCTTTGTACAGTAGCAAGCCAATGGGGTTTTGTAGGATGTGGTAAGATATACATTGGTGACAGATAGTTCAGTCAGTAACAAAGCAAATGCTGTTGGATATGTGAACTTTTCACCTAAAATTAAAACCTCTTTTCCAAGTTTTGTGTGCATTGTTTCCCTGTTCTTCCTGAGATACTCCTCCTTGTGCCCTAGTTAGCTTGCCAGAGCTTGCAAAGAACAGGGATGTGGGAAAAGTGAATTATTCTATTCATTTATTATTCTTGATGAATAGTAAATTATTCTAATAACATTTACTATTCTATTCATTTATTACTTTAGAATAATTAGCCGGGAATGGCTTCTAAGGACTTTTTCCGAAATTAGACTTTAATGGTTTTACTGTGTTTATCTTCACCTGTATGAAAATATCTTTGTAGCTATCCCCACTTAACTGTTCCCACCTCCTCCCCCTCTCAGACATGTATCCGCTTCCCAAAGCTACAGTATTGTTTAAAAATGCTAATCTCCTCCTCCCCTTAAGACCCAGCCTCTTCCTTCACATAGCTGAACTCCCATTGCAGACGGAAACCCTTCCTCTAGTCAGATGCATCTTGTCTGGGCTAAGGAGAAGTGGGAGCGAGTTGGGGAAAGACCTGAATGAAGATCAAAGAATGGGTGCGTCTGTATGAGAATAGAGGTTATAGGTAAATGAAAGGAGATGATTATGGAAAGATACATATATGAGTAAGGGCGAGATGCAGTGTCTGAGCAGGTGGTATATTCAGTGAGATTTTGAAGTCAATTGGACTACTGAAAGGCTACTAGTTTGCTTCCAGTAAGAGGACTCTGTGGTGATGTCCTGGCTTTGACAAGTGCTCATGGCTGCAGTGTTCACTGTTGCTGGATTTCAGATCTCTGGGTGCTTTTTTGTTTTCTTGGTTTCTCCTGGTATTTCAGACCCCTAAGTCTGAAGAAAAAGATGTATCCATGGCTGATGCCCAGATACCCTTTCCCCTTGTAAGTCAGCAGGGGCTGAACTGTGTCTGGTTGTTTTGCTTTAGAGCTGCTGCGGAGGAGGGCAACTTTTCTGCATGCGGCTACCTACCCCAAGCTGAATATTCCTCTATCTCTGTGTGATTTGCATATGTGGCTGAATTATATATTAGTCCAGAATCAGTGTTTCCCCTGAGAATTCTGCAGCTTCCTTTCCTTCCTTTTAGGGAAAGAAGGAACTTTCCCTCCCTCCCTTCTTTGTAGAAAGAATATAGCTTCTGTTAATGACTTAACATATAGAATTTACTGTGATTATCACACCAAATAATACATATGAAAACTTCATTACTTTGCATTCAGTCTGCCTTCTTAGCCAAAGTTTTTTTCACTTTACAATATAATATTGTTATAGGTGATACCCCTGGCTGAATGTATAGCGCATGGCCATTTGTATATTTAAATTTCTTTGGATCCCACTAACTTTGCAGCCCCTTTGGTGGCAGAATATCCAATTAATCTTCCTAATGTTGGGTCTGTAAGGCACAGCAGCTACAAATATCCTTCCTTGAGATGTTCAACTTTGAAGTCTAAAGTGGACCAAGCCCAGAACAGCTACTGCACTGGTTTGTACCTGGCTCCATCCAAATTGCATATTCTGTCTCTGATAGGGCCCGGTAGAAAGTACTCTGGGAGACAGAAAAGAAACTAGTCATGGTACAGAATCACTGTTCTTCTGGTCTCTCTTCTCACATTGCAGCAAGCAATGGCTTTATTTAGCCAGCAAATACTGAGTGTTATGCTCTCTATCCAAATATTGTAGTACGTGCACTCTTAAGCACCCATATGGCTTGGAAAAACTTCTCAGATCCAGCACTGAGGATCATGAAGTCTCATCTCCTGTGTCTTCACCAGGATCTCTGGACTTTCTCACAATCCACTCAAGAAGCATGCCCTGCTTCTAATAATTCTGTAAAAGTGCCTTCCTTTTTTAGTCTAGCTGAAAATATCTGACTCTTATGGCAACTGAGGGTGGAATTAATTTTCACCAATGGCAATAGTAAAAATATTTATTTACTTAGGTAAAAAAAGGGCAAATGGTGGCCACAGTCTGATTCAATATTTTATTTATTTATTTATTTATTTATTTATTTATTTTTCTGTAAAAGGACTCTTTAGGAAAAAAACTCACATAATTAAACTAAAACATGCTATTTTTACTAGGCAAAATGCTATTTTCCTAAAGAATTTCTGATTCCCCAAATGAGACGGCTTTGGCTTGTCCCTTATTGGAGATGTAGACTCAGTAAATTGACAATAAATAAAAATCCCCTGGGACTTTATTTTCTGCAAAGATCACTTCAGTACCAAGCCTGGGGTAGAAAGTGTCTTGAGAAGTAAAACAGTAGAATATTATCTGCACTGGCAGATCTTCTTGGTGGGAGCATTTCTCTGCCCCAGTACTCATATTGCACAACTTGCTTGTTTGCACGTACGTCCTCTACATTTTAAGAATTGCTTTAGGCTGTGAAGAGAGAAAAATAAGCTAACAAGTCAAAGGTTGTAATGCTTCCGACCCTTTGTCTAGGCAGGTTGATAAAGATGGTGAGAGATGTGTAGCTTTGATTTGTTTGGCATGTAAAATGGGCTTGAGCTGATAGTGAAAGGAATCCTTTATGCAGTCTTGTCACTGTCAAAAAGAACCGGTTGGGGCAGGGTGAGTGTCTTTTCTGACATTGCAAAAGAAAAAAAGAAAAAAAAAAAGAGATTGAAAATAGATTGCACTTATCTAATATCACTAATGAAACCACAGTGATGTCAGTTCTGATCAAGCTGTAATCGGAGTTGCTGATTGTGTGATAACAGGCTTCCTTTTTACGTGTTTTCTACATGTTTGCAGTGGAAAGGCCATAAATGATTAACTGTGGGTGAGTGGAAATAGTGAAGAAAAAAATAACTTTGCCACAACAACAACAAATGAGAGGAGGCAAGGACTGCAGAGTGAATACAGAGGGGAAGAGGAGGAGAAGAGAATTCTGAGTATTATTAAACATGTGAAAGAAGACTCATTTACTTTATAAGAAGTGGATCACTCACACAGGCACATTCACAACTTTGTGGTCATTGAAATTTGCGTAAGTGCTATTAATCAGCTCACCACAGATTATCATAGCTATTTCTTTGGAAATGACACTCGAATTTAAACCCAGTGTTGAAAGGGAAAGCAGTAAAAACATGAATCAGACAATAAGAAAAAACACAAGCTCTTATAACAAGTTTGCTTAAATCCCTTTGGATGAGATTCTGCCACCTTTAGTCATACTGAGTAGAACCTTACTCAACAATAAGTCCTTTCTAAGGACACTAGGGTCAGGAGAGCAAGTACTGTTCCAGGATAATACAAACAAAAAAAAGGCTTCCTTAAACAGAAGTATCTCATGTTGTCAGGATTCTGTACAAAGATTGCTCAATATCCTTTTTGCTAGGTCCAAAGGATTGTGTTGCCTGGCTTGAGTGCAGCTGCCTGTCTGTGTAACTGCTCCTGTTCACAGCTTAGCTGGATCCATCCCTGTTGTCATCCATGGGCAGTTGGACGCCCTTATGCCGACTTATTAACACTTAGAAGAACCTGAACAACTGACTAGCTAAGGGCATGTGCACAGAGGGGCGTGCAGCCCTGTATTAGTTACCTGAGCAGGCTCTGCATGAGCTGATAGGATATTGTGCAGAGATAAGTAATGAAGTGCCCAGAAGTAGAGCTAATGACCTGTTGCTGAAGGCCACTCAGAGGTTACTATGTATTCTTGTCTTCAAAGCAAACTGATTTGGAGCTCTCTGCATGATACTATACTGCATGAGAGTGACTAGGATGAGACTTCATATGAATTCAGGTACCACTGACCATGAAAAAAAATGTTAGCAACTGACCAATGAAAAATATACACATTTAATTGTGTTGTTTAAATTGATGTGTTGAAAGAAGAGTTATAGAACATACAGCTTTTTAACTTGCCTTTTGCTTGAAAATGTGTAGATGTTCCAAAAGCTACCTCTGCAATAAGTACTTCAGGGAAAAAAAAAAAAAAAAAAAAAGGAAGACCTGCTGAAGTTAAAGTTAACATTTAAAATATCTTTTTGTGATATACCATGTGATTTCATGGTATTTAACTCCTAGAATCTGTTGACCAGGTGTTAGGCATCTGATGCTTTTGCAAATATGGACCAAACATCCACAGGCAGAACTTGCTTCCAAATATCCATCTCTAAGAGAAAGAAAATAAAAGAATCAGGTTTACCTAGATGGTGCTTCTCAAATTACTATTTCTGTTTTAAAGTATTTGGTTGCATTGAGCTACCAGGGTTATGAAGGTGGCAGACTGGTAACAAGTAATGAACATAGAATTAAATAAGCATTTTTTTTTTTTAGAAAGTATGCTCAGATATGGCAAAAGAAAATATAAGCAGGGTATCTACTTATAAATTACTATAACTGCAGAATACAGTCAAGCTAACTATTGACAAGATAGTCAATAATCAACTCTATCATTTTTTCTTCAGCTGGATCCTGCTGCTGTTGGAAAAAAAAAAGAGAGAATTGCCTCAGTAAACTATTTAATTAATATACATTCTGAGCTGGCTGATGCTGGTCTCAGACTCTTTAAAAGAAAATAGTTTTTACTTTATGTGTAAAATATTATATGTAATTGCTCCCTCCTGCAGCACAGATAGTTTCTAGGAGCCAGCAGGTGTTCTGAAGGAAGCAGGTAGGAAGCTGTTGCTAGTAATCTGTCATGCTCTCTTTTTTATTTATTTTCTCGCCTAAATTTTTGTTTTATTCTTCCTCCTCCTCAGGGCAGGGGGTGAGGGTCAACACATAGACAGACTGGCCTGAGTGTTACCAGCCATATTTTATAACAGTCAGATAGATCATGATTAGTGTAGAAGTCTTCACAGACACATTACTGGATACACTTTGGGCAGCCGAGATGCAGAGGTAGTGTTTTCCAAGAAGCGGATGGAAGGATAGCAGCTTCCTACTTTTGATAATTATTGTGTGATATTTGGATAGCTTTGTCCAAAATGCCTTACTTCTTTAATCATGGTATATTCTGTCCTTAAAGTTCCCAGTCTGACCAGTAATGGTGCTAGTTACCAACATGAACTGTATCAGCTGAAGTATATATGAGCTGCATGAGCAGCAGGCATGGATGTATTCAGGATAACAGTTGTTACAGTCAAGATTTATACCCAGTTTCCACTGCTCTTTGTAGTTTAATTCAATCCTGTTTACTGCATTTTTTTCTGTCCCCTGAAAACTGCCAGTTAGACAGGATATCAAGATATGGGTGGCTTTTGTTTGGTGGGAATGCATTTGTTCCTCTTACTACTCACAGATGATTTGCAAAGATGTAAGGGGTGCTGACACGTCTGCCTCGCCTTTGCCTCTCTGCAGCTCTTGAGCTTGCTGGGGTAGCTCAGGTACCTTGAAGCCAATGAAATGAGGCAGCCTCTCCAGGATGATAATTCTCTCCAGAAGGAAGAGGTTTTCACTGTAGGTCACAAGTAAGGTGAAGACTGTCTCTAGATATTTAGTGTTTGACAATAGGTGCACATATACTTATGTATATATTTTTTTATATTCATACATATTTTTGTATACTTTATGAGTGTTATCTTACAGAATTTTAAATGTACAGAATGGAAAATTATGAATCTGCTTCTTCACATTCCTAACAAGAATGGTAGGATAACTGAATTCTGTAAAACAGATAATTTCTGAAAAAAGAACTGATGCCTCAGGCAAATATGAGGCATAGCTGTGAAATCCTTTTAGATGTTATCATCTAGAATTAAAGGCTATAAAATGGGAAGTGCTTTTTGTTGGCCAGTGTTCTGTAACCATTTGTCATATCAAAAGCTGTGATGGATGTTATCATAACAGCTTACTATCCAGGAATAACTTCTTCCCAAAGCAACTGAAAAACAAACAAAAACAGAACTTCATTGATTGATTTTTAATTTAATATTAAAGCCTAAATATAAAATGGTTTGGAGGACTTGTACAACTTGCACAATTAGATAAAAAAAAAAAACTCCCATATATTCTCCCCTCTTCCACAAGAGAATGGGCATGTTAAAGTGATTAATAATTGGGTAGCAATATACTCTCCATTCAACATTCTAACATGATAAAAGAACTCTGAGCACCCTAAAACTAGCTTGATATGACTGTCATCATTAAATCTTTATAGATCTAATATTTGTGTATTTAATATATATACAAGAAATATACTAATTTCTGCTGATTTTAATGATGAGAACTTTTCAGCCTGGTCCATGCTATATCTTATACACTTAATTACTATCAGTAATTATTATTACTCTTTTGTGTTTGGGTGATAGTGCCCAGCAAACCTGTTAGGGTGAGTGCACTCCTATGCTGTGCCCTGGATGTAGTTGAACGATAGACAGCTCCTATCTCAGTCCTTCATCTGAACTCACCTCGTTTCTGTTTTCTGTCTTTGACGGAGAACTTGAAGTGCTATTAAGAAAAGGGCACTATGTGAAAAAAATGCCTTGATTTCTCCTGTCATGTGAGTGAGATGATTTTAAGACCACCTCAGTCCATTGTCCAGATGATTAAAAAAGCTTTAAATGGGCACTTGGAGGAGGGTCAAGTGGCAAACAAATGACTGGGGGATGGAAATTTAATTTAAAGATTAAATGGGTACATAACCTGATCCTAGGCTAGGCTCAGGAGCACATAATTAATTAAATGAGAAATTTCAGATTATGGAGAAAAAAGAAACTCAGAATCTTCTCGTGCTTCTCAAAGCATGGACAAGATTTGCTTGCTTCTCTAAAGCTGAAAGAGGGGGTTACTGACTGGAATTTGGAGAGCCTTGGAGATTTTACTGCCCCTGAGAGGAGGGGGTAGCACATGCAACTGCTGTACTTTTAATATCTGATTTATCCTGCTTATAACTGGGCCTCATATTTGATACAGCAGAACATTATATTAACATGCGATAGGCAGATGGTTAGAGAAAGTTGAAAAGTTTCTTAAAAAGTACCAAGATTTGGGAACATATGATTTCATTTTTAGATCGCTTATATATATATATATTTTTTTTTCCTTTGGTGTTATTTTTGGGGACTAGGTAAGAAGTCTACTAAGGGCTATTTTCAGTTTATTTAACATTATTAATAATGTGGCATAATAACACTTATAAATATTCCAAAGTATATAAAAATCAAGTTTTAGGAATCTTGATTCTTTACTACCAAAATTTTGACAGCTGCTGATTCATCTATTTAAGATGTTTTAATAAAATTTACATATCTTCATGTCTTTGGCTAGCTTTTTACCAATGAACATGTTTTAGTATATCCTGGTAGTAGCTAGTCTTTCAATATAAGAAGAATATTCATCTACAGCAGCTTTTGGAATGTTTTTCAAATCTGCATTTCCCTGCATTTCTGACAGTTAGTATTGTTAGCTTGTGTTTTATTTTTTATCACTTAGTTTTATTCCTTATTTGTTTTGTTTCTTATTAGCAACCATACAAAAAAAAGAGTATATTAATATAAAGATAATTTGGGATATTTAATGGGGGCAGGTCTTTCAGGACTGATGAAAAACAACATTCTGTTGTAAAAATCATTAACATTTTCAGAAAATTTGTGATTGTAAAGCTTTTTGTTTATAATGTTTTTCTGTTTCCGCATACTCTGTAAGCAAGAGATTTCTCTCTTCATTTAGATACCTCTTTGTAATCATAATGGAGATTTGTTCTTGGAGTATGTGCTTCATATTTTATTTATAGTGAGTCCTAATAACAGCAGAACAGTTCCCTCTGGGTTTCCATATTTCTACCATTACGTCTGAGCCAGATATGTTAATCTGTACAAAAAAGCCTAGGTTTGCCTGGGTTTAACAGAGACTGTCCTATAATATTAGTTATTTAAATGGCCCTCTTTTTTTCTTCTTCCTTTTTTTTTTTTTTTTTTTTTTTTTTTTTTTTTTTTGGTAATCTTCAGCTCCTATGGGAAAGGCTTTAAGTAAGTGGTGTTAGGTTGTTAGGTTAAGGAAGTTTGTTATGATCAACTAATAATCCAGAGGAAACTCTATTTTTAGATCTCTTATCACAATGAAAAGGAGCCCATTTTCTCCCTACTTCTACAGGTCATCCCTTTCAAGATGCCCTTTTGGTGATTCTTTTACTCCATTCTCCCTGGAAAGCATATCGGTTTTCGAGCACCTTGATTTTGACAGTGTCTGTTTTCACAAAATGGTTGTGTGTTTGCACTTTATTGTCATATGGGCAGGGTTGAAATATACATTGGGATGTTAGAATTTTATAGGATGAACATTCTGATCTTTTCAGTAGTTCTACTTTTACAGCAAGCCAATAAAATTATACCTCATAAAACATCTATGGTAGAGGCATGTATTAATATCCCACTTTATTGCATTAGTCATATGGCAATTAAAAGACATGGCAAAGATCATCCAGTAAATAGTGGCGGAGTCAGTCTACTGTTGTCAAAACAACATTACTAGTGGTAATAATGGGATCAATTACAAACTTGTGTTTTAGCTCCTCCTTCTCTCAAGAGAAAAAGAACATGAAATAACACAGCAGATTTCAACAGATTCTGAAATAAAACAGTGAGTAAAAATGATTACCAAAAATGTTGAAAAACACTTTGACTGTCATTTAAAAACAATTCTGTTAAGAGGCTTTTAACATATCTCACACATTTTTGGAAGCTAATAGATGGGTTGTTTTCTGGAGATAAAAAACAAAGAGCAAGAAACAAGAAGCAGGGCTGATTCTGAGGTTTAGTTTTTAAATTCATGGTGGCTATAATGGCATCAGGAAGTTATTCCAGGTAACTGTTTTAAGCTACCTGCATGCATAGTGTGTAAAAATAAAAAGATCTAAAACCAAGGTGTGCCTTACACATCATTGCTACCTGCTGCTACCACTGTTCTTGCCAAAGTCAGGAGGAGCAGCAGGCGCCGCAGTACGTTTGGCTTTGAAGTATGTCTTAATATGCTGGTGTCTCTTACATACAGGAAAGTAAACTGGTCAAAATTAAGCTGGAAGATTTTGCTAGAAATTGTTGGAATTATCTAAATCTATTCTCTCAAAAATGGTTACAAGAATAAAATTACATTTAAAACTGCTTTAGCAATTCTAAATTTAAGAACCTTTTCTCTTTATGTCATGGAGAATTGCTTGCAGCAAAGGACATCACCCTCTGTGCCACCCCAAGAGGTGGCCTTATGTGGCAAAACTGGTAATCTCTCATTTCATTACAGTTTTATTCGACAGGTACTAGTGATGATTCCATGTGCATCAAGCTCTCTTACTGTGCAAGCCATTACACTCTCAGCATTCGCCACTCCACGGTCCTTCCTGCGCGTCGGAGACAGTGCGTTAATGCAATCACAGCCGAGTGGCAAGTGTCGCGCGTTAGATACCTGCTGCCGTCTCAGTGGGCAGCCCTGTGCCCCGAATATTAAGCGCCACCCGCTGCAAGAGGGCAGCTCCGCAGAGCCCGGGCAGCGGTGCCAGGCGCCGCTCGCCGCCAAGCTGTCCAGCCCTGCCGTTCTGCCGAACTTGGCTACGCATCTGAAGTACGGGCCGTTCACCTGGCACGAGGACAAATATTTACACCAAAACACTGCCCTTAATCGCACGTGCAGCAAGTAGAGACATGATTTTCTCAAATACAAAACTTTGTTATTCCTCTCATTTTACATTGATGACCCTTAAACAGCCTTTTTTTTCCCTCTTCTAAAACTGTCTGAAACTTACTGCTCTGCTTTTACTTCTGCTTCAGTAACATTTTGTCCAGCTCATGTCCTCGGGTGGTAAATCAGCTGCTTTGTCTGCTAGTGCCTCTGACTTGAAATTTTGTTCATTTTGTTTATCTTTTCTTTGCTGCACATTCTTCAATTTTTATGCCTGGAATCTGGCATTTTTAATTCTAATTTATTTGGAAATACTTTCGTGGAATCCATGATTCTACCGCAAAAATATTTGATCAAAAATTTGCATTGTGATAAAAGTTTTTATTTTTTAATAAGATGCAGGGAAAGGAAATAAAAGAAACAAATATTCTCTCTTTGTTAGAAATATTAAATAGGAAATATCAGATTAAAGAAGACTTGAATGAAATACCTGTATGGAGGGTAATATATCCTGATCAGCAGCCAATATCTGGCTTGGGGGATGGCACCTGCAATTGCAAACAATGTTGGTGTTTTTGCTTGCAGCTACATCAGTATTTTGCCAGGGTTTATTTTCACCTTTCAGATTAGTGCCATTCTGCTTATGCCTTTGAGGTCATTTGAATTTACTTTGCTATCCGTTATCATTTTGAACAAATTCATGATTTTATCATGGCTAAGATGATTTTGCCTTTTTGCTCTTGCAACAACCTAACCCCTGGGCTGCGCTTAGGCTGTGGCTGTAGTTCTAGTTTCAAAAACATAGTCTGGTCACCAGAGAGGAATGTGGGTCTCCTTTTAGCAGGGTTAGAATCCATTCCTTGGCTGTAGCCTGAAGATCACTTCCTGACATGCCATTTGGCTTAAGGCAGAAACAGAAAAAAAATCCAAGAGATGAACCAGTGAAGAACTGAGTAAGAATAATCTTAATCAACTGTTTTAAATTGCATCTTTGGAGATTCTCAGAGACTTTTTTTTTTTTTTCAAGAAAGGAGCTGTAGGTGTGATGGAAGAGCGCAGGTTATTCTAAATGAAAAGAGTACTTTTCATTTCACGTTAATCTTTAACCAAATAAACAGCCTAATACCTATTTGTCAAATCTTGGTTTATGTCGGTCACTGCATAGAAATTGTTTGCCATCTCTTATGCGGTAGTTTGAACACTTTAATTAAGTGTTATAATATGCTTACAGTCCTATTATGTTGGTATTGTTTAGTAGTATTTACAACTCACCTGGATGTTTCAAAATGGATGCTTTATTGTCCAAATCTTCCATTGTGAAACGCTGCCTATGGAATGTCTTGTCACAAAGCAATCTACGCAGAGCGGGACTTACTATTTCCATAACATCTGTCTTTTCTACTATAGAACAGATTAACAATTATGTCTTTAAAAAAAAAAAAAAAGGAGGAAACAAAAACCATGCAGCGTAGCAGTAGCTAGCTGTGCTACATGTATGTCAGAGGGAAAGGTCTCTCCCACAGTGCAGCTGGTAGGGTTCACACTTCCCCTTCTCTTTGTATGAGAGAATGCTATATTATTTCTATTACAAAATGATTGTCTGAAGGAGAAAAAAAAGATAGCCAACTCCCCCGCCCTCCTCTTCCCATGCATGCAAGGCTTTTCAATTGTGTTAAGCAGTATAGCAGAAGGATTTTTTAAATTAGTGTTTTGTTTTAGCAATGGTTGCTGATGTGTACATGTAATACAGTTTTAATCAAATCCCAAATGCTGAAGACCTTTCAGCAGTATCTTAGGCTGCACTGTGCAATGCTTATTCCACTTGAAGTGGCCACTAGGGAGGTACAATTAGCTGTTCCCATGGAGAAGTTTGTTATACTAATAAATAATAAGTAGTGTAGGTAGAGATGGAATCAATTAAAGATATTTTTGACCACCTAATGGTTTATGGGAATACTAAATAATTGACAACAAGTTTTTGACTATGTGTTCCATAAGCATGTTTTATTGTAACTGAAGTGTGAGCACAGAACAAGGAAGGCCTGTGTTGATAGTCATAAAGGTTAACTTATACCCCTTTCTTACACATCATTGCTGATAATATTTACTACTAAAGAGTAAGCTGTTACTTTTAAAGAGTTAAAATGTAGACATATCTGCATATTTACTCCATGTTGAAATACCAAAGCTGCCACAACAAAGCTCATTTTTAATATAGTTTTCAAAAACTAAAAAGACATTTGAAATGTTAGGAATGTGGTAAGTTTACTGCTATCTATATTTTCACATGTATTTGCTTGAATAACTCAGAAACCGCTTTGTTATTGAAGGCTGATTTGACAAACTTATTCAAACCATAGTTTAATCACTGTTATTTGTCTTAAATAAAAATATTGACATAGACTCAAACACAAACCAACTCTAGCCATCCCTTAGGGGGAAAATGGGGATTTGTTCAATAGTATTTGCTGAAGGCAAAATTCAGCAAATATAAAATCAGATTCAGCAGCCCTTTAAGTCTGATTTGTTCCACTCCAACAGACAGTTTTTGAGATTTCACTACCATCAGAGAATTCATAGGTGACCTAGACACTCCTTCATAATTATTATACTACCTTCTCTTTCTTCTTAAGTGTAGAGGATTTAATGGGAAAGAGATCATGGGCATGGATATTTAAACTAATAAAGCAGGTCAAGCTTAAGGACTAAACTTGAAAATACACAGTACACAAAAATCACAGTGCCTAATGCTACTCTTCAGAATCTTCTGAAGAGACAAAATGCTGTATTTGGCAATGATCTTTTCTTTTAAATTAGAAAAACAATAATAGTATTTGGAATATGATCTCAGTAAAAGTACATTGTCTGTTATTGAGATCTATCAGATTATAAACTAAAATTACTAAATGACTGATAGTGATTTGATATAATAAAATCATATTTTCAATATTAATAGAAGGAATTATATCTATGTTCATCTTGCAAATTGAAGTATCTATTAATCTATCATTTTCACACTTAGAAGGACTTTACATTGTTTACTGTTATAACAAAGTTTCAATGAAGTAATGAAAGGAAACAACTTTGGCTCTTTTATTTATCCTACATATATATATATATAAAAACCCACTAAGCATACACTCTTTACACTGTTCTCCCAGAGAAAGCTAAAATAGTTTAGGCTACCCATTAGTTTCAAAGAAAAGATATCGCAGATGCTAACACTTGATTTTGTTTCATTTTTTTGTTCTTTTATTGATTCTGATCTGAGATGCATCAGGACTGACTTCTGTCGAAGACACCCATTTTCTGTGTCGACTTTATATAAATTCTCAGTGAGTAATATATGTTCACTGTACTAATGACCTGATGACCACTTTCAAAGCTCCATTACAGGAAGTGAGGTGGCCTCTTTTCAGTGGTGGCCACTGATAGAACTAGAGGAAACAGCCACAAACTGAAGCACCAAAAGTTCCACAGGAACTTAAGGAAAAATTTATTAACAGTGAGGGGGACAGAGCACTGGAACAAGTTGCCAAGAGAGGTTGTGGAGTCTCCTTCCCTGGAGATCTTCCAAACCCGCTTGGCCGCAGTCCTGAGCCACCTGCTCTAGGTGACCCTGCGTGTGCAGGGGGGTTGGACTAGATGATCTCTAGAGGTCCCTTCCAACCTTAACAATTCTATGATTCTGTGATTTTGTATGTAATGTGTTTGATCATAAAAGGCTATAATTTCTTAGATCTTCTGTTCAAGGCAAAAGCTTTTTACTGACCTTGGCTCCTTACACAAGTATAATTAAAATTCTTTTTGTTTACATTAACTTTCAGTATTAAGTAGGAGATGTTCTAAGGATTGAAATTAAAAAACAAATACTTATCTAAGGACATAACCTGCATCATCAATTTACTAATTTTTTCCTCTATAGTTGGTTACTGTCTAAATTATCTTTATTTCTGTTCTATCGCATTATTCAGTGTTAGATGCTGTGGGTAAGAATTTTCCTTTCTGGTTATGTATCATAAAGACAGAAAGCACCAAAAGCAGAGACAGTGCTTTTTCATGCTCTGTGGTAGGTCACTGAGTACCTGAAACAGACAATTATCCAGGTAGGATAATTAATCTTGTTTCCTTTATTGTCAATATCATAAAAGGATTTTTTTTTTTTTTTTAAATGCAGAAGCTGCCAAACCTGTACTCATATCTGTAAGTTACTACTTCAATCACTACTACTTGAGTAACTACTTATTACTGAAACATGGAATTTGGAGGATTGAAAGATGGGTTATACACTTGGGTAGGGAAGAATGGGTAGAAGAGCGTTCTGTAGTCTGCCGCATCCTTTCAAGTCTGCCCCTTTCCAGACTCCAGAATTGTCTTTGTTTTTTTCATTTGGCTTCTTGTAGCACCTAGTTTTGTTTTCTTTGTTCAGTGAATAGCTGTGTATTTTTTTTTCCCTCTTGCTTCTATTTGTTTCTCCCTCTTCCATTCCCACTACCTTTCTACCTTATCTTCTCCATGTTTCCTCATGGTCTTCTCACAGTTCATTTCCCTGTCACTGGTCCATATTCAGTCTGGACTATATTAAGTGAGGAAGAAGTCCTTGAGAAAATAAACTATAAAGATCTGATAAGTCTATGGTGAAAATATGTACATAACTTTCAGCTTGGTAAATTAGAGTGGATTTTGATAAGAGAGAAAAAAAAAAAAAAAAAAAAAAAAAAAAGTATAGGTCAGCTGTTCTGTCCTAAATCATTAATGTGCTAGAATTCTCCAATAAAATGTTGCTGACATCTTGGGGTACCTGGAATGAAAGATATAAATCATAAAGCTTAAAGTCTGATAAAGTTATATGAACCTGAAATCAAAATCTTTTAATAGTAAAGACTGTGCAACTTTAGCAGGCCACTCTTTTGCCAGTGTGGCAAGTAATCAGTGGTTACAATTACTCTAGCCTTCTATTTCAGATAAAAAGTTCATTTCTAAAATGAATCTCCTTGCCTAGATTCACATTAAATTGCCTTGATTGACTTAACTTGCCTTGATTCACGTGAGGTGGCTGCAGAGCTCGCAAAGTGGATTCCTTCTGGGTAAAACTGAAGTCAAAGACGCTCCTTACAAGTATACCTAATGCTAATAGGTATTTGGTATATGGATTTAGACTAGAGCTACTAAAATAAATAAATAAATATATATATTTTATATATATATT
>VZSV01000109.1:233554-354012 GCA_013398735.1 Nothocercus julius | reverse complement strand
GCTTTGGATGGGGCCCATAATGTGCTTGTTGCAAAGTAACAGCTGTGCAGGCCTTTGTTTGCAGGAGAATCAGAAGTCGTACATTTGATGGTCGAGATACAGTGAAATGCAGAAAAGAAGAAAGATGGAGGCAAAATAATGCACAGCATTTAAAAATGGAAATGAATGCTGTTTGTCTTAATTAGGAGATGCATCATAAGCCTTTGGCTTTCATTATTCAACTGAAAACATTTAAACAAAAAGCATCTGAGGAGGTCAGGATGTTTCTGTGAAGTTTTGTCAGAAGGGCATATGAGTACCTTCTTGCAACTGAAAGGGAGCAACATTTTCACAGCTCTTTGATATACAAATGAGGAAGAATGGCAGATCTAGCTGATTTTTTTCTTTAGTATGTACACTTTGGGGGTGTTTTTTCCTTATAGTTTACAACAGAAGAAAGTACAAGTGACTCAGAATTCAATTTCTTGGGGGATGAAATGCAAGTACTCTTTTGTGTCATATATGATTATGTGTTTGATTACCTTTAGAAATAGTTAACATGGCAAACATTGGTATAACAGTCAATTTTATGCATTGTGAATAGAAAAAAATCTGAGAAACCATCACTGTGAGATAAAATTGATATGAATAGCTAAAACTGCCTACGGATGAAATCTCATGCAATATATATGTGTATATATATATGTACACACTTCAAAAGTATATAACTGTATTAAAATCACTTGCCTCCCAACAGAACATGTATTGTTTCCTTCGTTAGACTGTTTAAAAAGAGAACAACACTGCATTTATGTTAACATTTGCCTTGTAATAACTGCCCCCATTATTTCTGGCTTGCTGTATACACGATACTTCTGGGGAGGCTGTGACAAATTCAGCTGTTTGGCTGTTGCTTGGGCTGTACATTTCAACTGAATGGAGTTAAGAAAGAAAGGTAGCTCATGAGTCACTGGGCCCACGTCTTTGCTATCAGAGGGAACACATCATATAGTCCCTTCACAGAAGAACTGAGATCTGTGAGATTGAGATCTGTCCAATATATTTTTCCATTTACTGCTGTTGTTGAAGAACCTCCCTGCTTAACCCTAGGAAACATCTCTTAATTTCCAGAAGAATTTTACTCCTGATCAATACATGCCAATTTATTCTTCCGACAACACTGTCTTAAACTTAAATTTTTATCCTTTGGTGTTTAGCACTGCTGTATTTACATGTGGTAATACATACCTTCAGCCAGCCTTTGCTTTTATAGGCTGAACAAAGTAATCCTTTTTAGCATCGCCACCTATTTCTTATTAGGTAACTGTCGCTTTTGTAATTTTGAATACTTTCTTCACTGGCACTCCAGGACTTGACTGTGTATAACTGCTTGTCTGTGTCTGCTGGAGATTCTCAACTGTAATATTTCAGTTTTGCATTTTCCTTTTCATGGCATTTCACTGGCTGTATCTAAACGGCATGAACTTGTGCACAGGTCCTGGTCACCTTGTAATTCGGACCGGCGCCCAGCCAGAACACAATTTAAATGTAACTTGTGGCACTAATCTTAGTAACATTTCAGGCTGAGGACAACGGTTATTACTCCATTATAAACCTCTGAAGAAATTGCATTTTCAAATAAATTCTTCTAGACTTCATGGCTGTTAGGAAAAGCCTTCAAATGGTAACTGGATATAAACCCGTATTAGGCCAAATGTGTTGC
Organism: Nothocercus julius; assembly: GCA_013398735.1. Classification (NCBI taxonomy): domain Eukaryota; kingdom Metazoa; phylum Chordata; class Aves; order Tinamiformes; family Tinamidae; genus Nothocercus; species Nothocercus julius. Next base: position 352,310 of record VZSV01000109.1, on the reverse strand, counting down.
AGACATGAATGTAGCAGAACTTTGAATGCTCCTGTCCTCTCTTCATTTTGTATTAACTGTGAAGGCTGTCCCTGGAGCAATGCTTAAATGTCTTGATGGGCTTATGTCAAATACATCCCTAATTATCTAGTCAGCTCCTAAAAGAAATGAAACTGGGGAGGTCTTGGCTTTCACAGAGTCCCAGAGGCTTTGCCCACTGAATCTTGAGAAAAACAAAGCAATATATTGCTACTGTTTTTGATTTCCCTGATCAAATGTTGTATTTTTGGAAGGCCTTGTACAGATATGGGGCAATGTGTTCAATCCTGATAATGATGATGTTCTTTAAACCTCTTGAAGAACTCCTAGTTCTTGTCTTGGTTGAGCTGAATTCTTCTATCTCTTTGCTTTTCTGTATAATCCCAATATCTTGTGGAGTATCAGTATTCAGTCAGGAAAATGATCCCAAACAGATATATAAAAAGAAATATATTCATCTCAGAAAATCAGAGGTAGTTTGTCTGGATACCTCAAGAGTGCAAATTTAAGATAGCAAAATACTGTGCAGAGCATGCTATCATTAAATATACATTGCACATTAAGGATTTTTGTCTCATGTCTCAGTTGAAGGAGGGCATTATTTCTTCATCATTCCTTGAGCTGGAGATAGAATATTAACTTTCTAATTTTACTACCACTTTGCTAAGGTGCTTCTTTAGATTTGGGAAACATCCCATTTACTAGAGCTTGCATTTTTCCAGTTGTGAGCTGATTCCTTTTTGCTTGTGATCTATTCCTTTGTGATTGCAGTTGCAGAGGGGCAGGTATAGCGCTCAATCTCTTCTTCATGAGATATTTAGAAAGATTATTTTTACAACAAAGTTTCCTTTTTTATTTTCCTCTCTCAACTTTGGATGGTTAAAGATGTCAAAGGCAGAAATAATTTAAGCTTTATTTATTTCATGTCACAAATATCTTACTGCAAGTAGATGCTGTAATAATTTACTTCTAAGCTTTTTTTTTTCTCTATTACTGATGCTAGTGTGACTCTTGGATAACTTTTCTGCAGCTAAAACTTGAAATAAAAAACTTCTTAGATCACTGAATAAGGGAAAAAAGTATTGGAAATTCCACTGTGAATATTGGGTTTGCAAAACAGTTTTGGCTCTCTGTAATTTAATAACTGTACCAAGCAGTTTCTTTAATCTTGATGTTTAAATGTGTCTGAAGAAAACTTTGTTTTTATTTTTTTCATTTGCTCTTGAAGTCATTGTCTTTATTTTCCTGTTAAATGTGCAATAGCGAATTAATATGTTTTGGATCAGACACATCTACATCTATTTGGCCTTTCATTGTTAATTAATAGAATTTATGTATTTATTTTAACATTCCATATGAGGGAAAAAATGCTATTTCCTATGAGGCACACTCTCCAAGTGGAATAATATTTTCATTGCTTGTGTTCAGCGGACAAGAAGATACATATGTAAGCGTCAAACTGTCTAAACTCAGTGGGACTTTGGGACATAAATAAATATTAAGGCCCAAGTCCACAAAAAGAATTAGAAAAATGGTTCTTGGAGCAGAATTCAGTGTTAATTTCTACAGTGAATGGCATTTTAGTTGGGCAAGAAGTAGGATTCACAATAGCCTGAGTAACATAGTGGAGTTAGCTAAGCCAATGTACAAGAAATGGCCGAGGAACAAGTGTCCTGGGTTTGGGAAGCCTCTGCACGAACCCCTTTGGTACATAGCAATGAAAGTTTATGGTTTGCACCGCTCTCTCCTGGAGTTCGATGCCAATTATGTCCTCTTCAATTCCACCATATCTTTGAGTCTTTTCAGACAGTGGTGATATTTGCCACTCCTGTTTTATATGGTAGCGTGAAGACGAGAACATTTGACTGAGAACTGAAAAACATGAGTTCTGGGTGTAGCTGAAGAAACTACAGATGGCTTCTCTGTGTTACTGCTGAGATAATATTTGTTATACACAGCAAAATCAGTCCTTGGCAAGACAAGGCTACATCTATCACCAGTAAAGCTCAGATTAAAGCATGACCCAGTGTCAGATTTTGGGGAATTTAGGAGAGGAGAAGAGAATTAGGCACAACAGTTAAAGGAACAATGGCCGTGTATAGAAATTAGAAAAGTATCCACACATTGCTGAACATTATTACACTGAGTATTTCTGTAGTAACTGAACTAAAGTTCCTTGAATGTTTAAAACAAGGAATAACCATCTTTACAATACTTGGCTGTTGCTGGCCGTTTCATAAGTCTTGACAAATGCTCTTTTGAAATGTGTCCATTACCATTCTATGGGAAAAATGCACTTTTGCCTGTTGGTTTCAGAACAATTCAAAATAAAACTACAGGATGGACAGATTTTCAGTGTTAATTACATTTGTGCCTCAATCTTACAGTTCATAGTTGAGGAAACCAAACAGAAACTATGTGTTGCAATGGAAATGTCAAAGTAGTATTTGGCTTGAAAGTATCCTATGATGCAAAATATCTCATTAGACCTACAGGCTGCTTCCTAAAAGAGTTTCTGCTTTGCCTTCTTGAATATTAGAAAACATGTGTGAATCCTGCAGTCAGATCACAAAGTTAGGCAGTGTTTTATCAAAATAATTGAGGGAAGTCAACTGAAAATGGAAGTGCATTGCCTTGGTACATTTTATAGAAAACAAGGATACACGGAACATTTTCTATATTGTCTTCAGAAGTTGAAAATGAGTATGGAAAGAAATATTAAATACATAACTAGGTCACAACAATACAGAAAATAATTGCAAAGGTTACTCTGAATTATACATGTTAGTAGGTTGATGATTTTTCTGAGGATCCCTAGGTACAGAGGCAGGCTGTGTTTTTATAACTGCTGAGATAAGATTGCTGGAACATTTGAGTGACTATACACTAATTATCCCTCCAGTATCCTACCTCTTCTTGAGCTGGTGATGCTCCTCTTTTTTTTTTCTTCTGTGCAACTCACTTTTCTGTCATTGTACAAGTCTTGGTTGAAGTGATAATAGAGAGACAAATTTCTTTTGCTTTTATTACCTATTATGTAAACAGGTTTGTCAGAGCAATATGAATTTAATAAAAAATATTTTTAAATACTTTCAATTAAGATTAATATTTGCAGTTTCTTCACCAATCACAAATAAAAAGTTTTCATAAGTATTGGTTTTATTATGAGAAAAGTTTCAACAAAAAGAACAGGGATGGATGGCCTAAAATTATGTTAAGCAACCTGGAATTTAATAGAGAATTCTCTCTCTCTCTCTTTTTTTTTTTTTTTTTCCTGCAGATATATTTTCTTTTTTTGTCAAATTATAACACAGAAATAGTTCTTGGACTCTGTTGAACATATCTAATGCCTAAAGCTAAATTTATTGCAGGCAGTCTGTACAGCACAAAAGCTACATCACAACCAAGATTCCTCACATCATCTAGTGCCTCATTTATCCAACTTTGGTTCCACATCCAGTCTATGTAAAATTATGTCTGATCGTACACATTTCCAGGACTAAATCTGCATTAGATGAACAGAGTTTATAATTATTCAGGGATAGAATTCTTTTCAGTATTTTCCGCTATGCTTCCAGACTGTTCAATAATTCCAGTTATCCATTCTTGTTAGTTAATTGATTCATCTGTCTCCGTAGACTTGCTATCACTTATATGTAAGATTCTATTCAGCTAAGCTTTGGAGTTCATTTGTGAAAGTATATATGAAGTCAGTTGGAAAATGTGAGATATTTAACATGAAAAAATGGTAGCAAAAATATTTTTAAAACAGTTTTCCACAATTTTTCTTTTTCTTTCCTTGAGTAACCACATCATTTTGAAGTGATGAGAAGTTTGTTTGGTGGGGATAATCGTTGCCCTAAATTAAAGTCCAGGATTTTGATAGAAAAGATTCCACCAGGTTCTCAAATAAGGGGATTCATTGTGAATAAAGAGATGAATATGTAATAACAGAGCTGAATAAGGGAAAATTACAGTTTTTATTTTTCATTAATTGAAAACTTATCCCAGGCTTTCATTTAAATGCTATCTTGCATTGAGTTTTGATACAAAGGATAAACAACTCTGTTTATCCTTTTCTGTGAATACTGAAGATAGGATAGGCTTTTTTTCACGGGATGCAAACCATGATTTTCTTATAGTCTGAAAATAGCTCAATTTACTCCAAATCACAGGACTTGCTTTTAAGGCTTTACATATTTTGAAATTTCAAGGTGAATAAAAGAAGTCATGAATTGAGCAACACTATAGCACCAAATGCAGGCTGATGGACACCCCATCATTGAAGACAGACTGAATAATTGTTCTTTAGTTGTGGGCCTCAACTTTAATAAATCACAGACCAGGCACTTTTTTACCAGAAGGAGTGTGAGACTTGCAGAAATGCTTTTGTGTCCTATTAAACTCCAGGATAACTGTCTTCAGCCTCCTTGTAGAATTCAGTTTAGTTTGAGAATATCCTGTTACACCAGAAAGGGCAAAAAGTCTAATAAGGGCATCTCAAGCAGAGAAAATCTTAGGATATCCCTTCTTATATTGAAATAATATCCATAATGAATTCTGCAATGTCCTTTCCATCTGTAAGATGATCCTCTAACTTTTTATCTGCAGTGAACTCTAGCTTCCTGTAGCAGGAAGCTAAACATTTCTGCAAGTTATTGACAGTCACGTGTAGAGGATTTACACAGATCTCCTATACTAAGAACAAAACAAAAAAAAAACCTTTAAAGTCAGTTTTGATTCCTTTGTCAACTTTGATTCCATTCTGATGTGATTTTTCACCATGCTGTACATCTATCAAAACAATCAAACAAATGGATAATACAGGCGAGGTAGTCAGTGGCAGAGAAGAGCTCTGCCATTCTTGCAATGCCTATTTTTCTCTCCTGTGTTTTATGTATTGGGTTTATCCTTATCTACAATCTGAGCAAGTCTTCTAGCTTATGGATCAAGGTGAAGTGTGGAACATTAAACACAGAAATTACTGTTAGGGATGCAAAAGTTTGGTACTCTCTTGGATTCTGGAAAGAATTGAAATTAATTTTGAAGGACAAAAAATTGACTCTTTCTCCATATACTTAGTAGGGACTTTCTTTCTTTTTTTTTCTTTTTTTTTTTTTAGTTTTCCTGTGCTAGTTGTAGTACTAACTACTTGGATCAATGAATTGCTAATTAGAAACTGACTTTGGAAGGCTGCAGCACACTTTCTAGTGATTCATGTGTTTGCATTGATTTTTGCATAAAAGCAAAATCTAGCTGTTCTATTTAGCACTTAGAAATTGGTCCTCAATGAACTATTTGGAGTTTAATAGGCTTGGTAACACTTGGAAGCTCATTATTGTGTTTTTATCATTATTTCTTGGATTAAACTATATATATACACACATATGTATATATACATAACACACACACTCGCATACGGAGTTGTATTAAGCCAAGAGACAAGGTAGGCAGCAGCTTATGGCAGCAGACTGTATGTTTCATCTGTGCCAAAGATGAGGCCTGGCTTTCCAGGCTGAACAGCAGGTCTTTTTCCTGCTTTACACAGGCATCTTCCTCTGTTACTCTTCCTAATGCTGAAGGAACAAATGGGATGTAAACTAGGGATGTGCAGCTTCTCAGAGAAATGGGAAGCACTTTTCCTTTTCCCTTCAAGGAGCAAATCCAACTCTGGCGTGCATCCTTTTCAATGCTCTTCTGCTTATCCCAGCAGAAGGGGGTCCTGCCTCTGTGGAAGGAAAGAACAATGCAGGCCTTCGTGTAAGGGCATGAGAGCGGAGGAGGACAGGATGAAAAGCAACCGGGCCCTGTGATTCAGCGAAGTGCAGAAGCAGAAAGGCTAACTAGGAAAAAGAGCACACTTTCAGAAACATGGAAAGAGAGAAGGAGCACTGTCTTTGCCCTAACCCACATCCCCCTTAGAAAGTCCCGCATAGATGCTCCAGCTTTCCTCACCTTCCCCATCACTTTGCATCTAGAATATCACTGAGCTCACTGACCTCTCAGTTCCTACTCCTGTGTTACTCCAGAAACCCCATTCTGTCCCCCCCACAACCCATCTGTTTTGTCCACTGAAGCCTCCACTGAATCTTTTTAGCCTCTTTCTGCCATCTGCTGTGACCCATATTGCTGCTTCCACAAAACTGATTCTGCCTACACTGAAAACTCTTCAGCTGAGTTAGCAGATACAATATTGATTGATTGTGTCGTATGACCTGTATATGTATGTGTCTATAGAGAAATTTATTGTCTAGATATGCAACCAGCAATTCATTCAAGGCACTTATGATCATTCTTAACTTTTTGCACATGAATACTTACAATAAAAACTTAGGCACCTGCTAAAATTCCTTTCAAAATAGGAAATGTATATGGAAATGTGTAGTTACAGGATCCATATCTAAGATTCAACTTCATTCATAATCTGCGGACATATTTCGTGGTATTGAGGATAGGCCTTTGCTTCCCAATGCATGTCTGAGCACGTCATGAGAGAAATTAAAGAAAATTTTTGCACGAAACTGTCATGGTCAGCCTGACTACTTTATCATATCTTTATCTATCAAGACAGGAGATTACTTGGAAATTTAATTTTTTACTCATTTTTTTTCTCCACTTTAAATTTTGCACTATGACAGTCTACAATATTTATTCATGCAAAGGAGTGTTTTTCAATTAAAAAATGCCCCAATGGACCTGAACTCTTTTAAAAGGATAGCAGTCAGATTCAAATCTGACAAAATGCTGAAATTATAGCAAATCCTGGTTAAAATATTGCTTATTTCTCTTCCTGGTGACTAGTACAAAACCAGCACTAACCCAGAACACTATCAATTAACCACAGACAGTCAACTGTAAGATCTACTTGAGCAGACAGGTGGAACAGAACTAATTATCATACCGGGTTACACATAAGGAAAAAAGACCCGAGGTCTCTCTAGGAGAATTACATGTCTGTGATGGCCCCCTCCCTTTGCTGCAATTATCTCCAAATCACACCTGCCAAGCTGTAGGGAAGCATTCCCATGGTTTGTAGCTGAGAACACAGTCAGGTAAACTGTTGTTTTAGCTGGATTAAAAGAATCATACCTCTACTCCTTTCAAAGAATGCTGCACGCTATTTTTGCAGTAAAATAGACACTTTCAGTATAAAAATCACATTAGAAAAATAGTCTTCCATGTGTTAAGAAAGTTAAGGAACGGTACTAAAGATTTCAGGCTCAGAATGATTTATATCATGTGAATAAACTTGAAACGTGGCTAAACTTGAAATGCCTTTCCGCTTGGATTTGAGGATGTAGTCCCTCTGTACAAGGTGGAGACTGAAGGGCCCTAAAGAGGATTCTGTAGAAAGTTTTGTACTGTAATGAAGAGCCTGCTCAGCTTGTAAGGCAGAAATGTTAATAAAAGAATGAAATTTCAAGGCCTAACTCTTTGGTGAGATAGCTGAGCTATATCTCAGAAGTAGAACAGCATCTCTTTTACAGGGGAGTCTCAGTTGTGAACCTTAAGGCTAGATCCTCAGTCATACTTTCCCTGGAGGTCATAAGAGAGCAGTGGTTTTCTTCTGCTCACAGGTTTGAATTTCTTACCCGAAATGTGAAAAAGATGGCCTCAAATTTGACTGTAGAATTCATCAACATATCTCCATCTTCCTTGCTAAGTACCTTCATCACTGTGTCGTAGGAGTATTCTTGCTCACAAAGTGTTTGGATATGCTTTTACATGTGAACTGTGGAACTGAGCATCCAAGTTTTGGGGGCTGATAATTTCTAGAGTTAAGAATCCAGCTGTTGGATGTTCTCAAAACCCATAATTAATTGCTGACTCCTCTTCCTGATGGTGTTTTAGAAAATTAAAAAAAAAAAAAAAAAAAAAATGGGAAGAAAGTATTTGGAAAAAATAAATTTTTAGAAAAATTGGCTTTTTTTTTTTTTTTTTCCCTGAAATAAAACTGTGGGAAACTGTGTTAATTGCAGTTTCTGTCATTCACTGTGTTTGTCTCTCTCAGTAGATGTAAATATGTTTAAAGGGCCGTGTTATATAGAAGGTATTGAACTCTGTACTTGGGAGAAACAACATGAGAGCAGCTATTTGACTGACCAGCTTTCACACATTGATGCCATGTCCAGCGTTTGCATCTTAGCTACAGAGTCTAGGTGGCACTTTATGGAGTACTGAGGCTTTGGCTTTGAGCACTGGCTTAATGTGCCTGAAGATCTGGAGCAGAACCACTGGATATAAGTTTTAGAACTATGTTTGTGTACACAAGATAATCTAAGGTATATTTGGAGCCTGAGAACTGACATGTAGACATAGACATGTAGACATAGCTACTATTCAATTATTCCAAAGACAAATTATAAGAAGGAGAGTGAAAGACAGGAAAGATTAAAGAACATTGGACTTTGAATTGCTCTTGAAGAAAATAGACAGATGTAATGTAAGTTATTTTTAGTAAATTACCAAGACACATTTTCATTGTAACATAATTAACTTCAATATATTAATTTATTTTACAGTGGTGTTATACATACTGTACTGTTCATACAGTATTAACCTAAATATAAACATTTGTGTTAATTGAATCCATGGTGCCGGCAAATTTTAAAACTAATCTTACATTAGGTATGATCTAATCATCTCTCTGTTATATTGACTGATATCTAAAATTGAATTTTATTTTACTATTAAGCTGTTTCAGTGATTCACATCAGAAATGCACAAAAGCAGCAAAGTGATGTTACTAGAAAAAATAATTTCTTCATTTTTCATGTTTCCAGATTAGCTCAAAAAAAAAAAAAAAAGACTCTTATTAGTTAATGTAGAGCTGGTTCTCTCTAATGTAGAGTAATGGTTCTCTGCTTTTATCATTTATAAATTCCCACACTCTTGTCTGTCCTTATATCTGAGACGATTCCAATTTTCAGTCACTGGTCCTGTTACATTCAATAGTGCAGATACTCTTAGTGTGCCTGTCTCAGGCAAGATGTTGAAGCTGAAAATAAGGAAGGGATGATAAAGGCAAAGAGCGTGTATAGGGATCACCCATTGACCCAGAGTTCAAAATAGCAGTCTCTTTCTTTTCATGGATTTAAGGACACATATGCAGAACATGTCCCTCAGCATTGCCACTACCTACTAAACTTAAGGACTAGGTTGTACATACCAAAAAACACTTGGTCAGCAGGTACGTGACTGTGAGTCCTGCACTAAAGAGTGCAGCCCATCCAGGGGTGATAACCTTGCTGCATGTTGTCTCTGTGAAAAAGGGAAGCCAGTTTATACCTGCTCTTCAGCAAAGAAGTTCACAACTTCTGATGTGTCTTTAGCCTCCCACTGCTTGACAATCTTGAATTCAATACTAAGAACATCACACACAGTACAAGATATCTACAAGTTTGAATGGAAATCATTTGGAAATCCACGGAGATGAGAACAAATATCAGTTCTAGTTCTTATTAATAGCCAACAGATTAGGAGTTTAAATATTCACCCAAGCAAAAGAGCTATAGTCTCTCTGGCACAGGAAGACCTATACGCAGTCACAGTCTGGCCATGACTTGGATCTTCTGGGAAAAATGAAGGTCACAACATGATGCGTCTTTCTTATGAGGAATGGGCCAGGACCATCTGCAATTTGCTGTATGTTTCTGGGAAGGATCCTTATGCTAACACACCTGAGCAGTGGCTCAGCAGTGCTAAGGAATGTATAGGCATAGAGGTTGCCCAAGCTGTTACTGTAATCCATAGTGTGAACTTTTTGGCAGTTCACCAATAATTTTTCCTTTATTTTTCTGCCCAGCTTTCCTGTCTAGTTGTTTCTGCAAGGACAAGTGGAAATTAAGGGTTCTGAGAGTCTGTCTAATTGTGCCTCTTAGATATAAGGCTTAGGAATATGTTTACAGTGCAGACTTTAGTGTAATGGAAAGATATGTGATTTTGCTTCATAACGGTTAGTTCAGGTGCTCACAGCCTTGCTGGAGAAGATAACATCTCTGTCCAAATCATTATATTGGAAAAGAAAAATGAAAAAAAAAAAGACAATTGTTCTTGCATTTTTATTTGCTTGCTTGTTTACTGGATTGCTTCAATCTGTCAGCCAAGGGCTGGGCCATTTCCTCATCTATCTTTTCCAACTTGATTCCTCATTCGTGACATCATAGACAATCACACACATTTTTTCCAAGAAGATTAAATGATTCTCTTTTTCCAGATAGTGTTGTCAAAGCTGCTTCTACAGCCAAAGGGCTCAACTAGCTCTGTTGTAAGTTTTCTTTAAGGGGGGGAATGTAATGGTATAACTAAAAAATCAGAGGCAATGTGGATATTCAGATGCCCAAATTACCTCCATTCCCCTTCCTAATGCTCACAAAATCTACATTTCCTCTTGAACCTATGCTTCATGCCCTTATCCATCATGTCTATTCCCCTAATTTCAAAAATAGTCCCCATTCTTGCTCAAAAATAATACGTACACTTACTTATTCCTTCCAGTATATAAACTCTTCCCGATGAAACATGTCAGAATAACTCATAGCTGTATTGTTTTTCTGTGTGGATGCAATCTATTTGATATATATTCTCTGAAATGTATGTCTGTAGACTTATGGGAAAATTAATAAAACAGATATTAAAACTGACAGCTTTGAAATTATATGCTACCCTTAACATATGGACTACCTCACACGAACACTTTGCAGGATTTGCATCAGGATTATGGACAGTAACTCAATGGGGGATAACTTCTGAACTGTATTCCTAAATCTCATTTGACAGATTTTGGATGCTGTGTAATTCTTACAGTATTATAATGTTGTGCCAGTGTTGCTATAGTCAACATTAAGAGAGTTCTTTTACTTTTAGTGCTAATTTTGCCTTACAATTTCTTTATAAGAACAGACAATGAGCTTCTTCAAAAAGAAAAAATTCCAATTTCCTCAGAAATAGACAATGGAGAAAAAACAAGTCCTATTTTATGATAGGAGTTTTATTTGTATTTACTTCTGCTTTCTAAGAAATACCTAGGGTGTCTGGGAATAATGACAGTTCAGGCTTGTGCTATTAGCTAGCCATGTTAGAACCACCTTGTCAGGATATAAGCTATGGTTTGTACTTATTGAAATACTCCAGGATTGATACTGTGATCACTAAAATATTCTAGAAACATGGTATTGTTTTCTTGGATTCAAATTATTGCTTTCAAAGATGAGTAATACCTATTTATAATCTATATGCTTTTATGATCATAGAAGAGCATTGATTCTATCCTCCAAATGCAAAAATTCTATAGTTAGTAAATATAAATATAGTTAGAAAAAATGTAGCTGATTTCAATAAAGATGAACTTCTTTATGTTGATGAAATTTCAGTCATGATACTGCATTAAAATCCAAACTGATCTTGAAGCTGAAGTGGAAGGATTGGGTGATCATGAGGGAGGAGCAAAAACAACCTTCCTTGGGTCACGTGGAGTAGCTGAAGAACCAGTTCATGAAAGCTACATCCAAACTGTGTCTGCCAAGGAGAGGTTGGGATGTTCTGCACAGTTTCCCTAGCTCCATCTCACTTTCTATTCAGAAAGGAGAATTCTACTCTGTTATAGAGTCTGGGAATTTTGGCTGCCTACAATATAATCTATGCTAGTCCTGTGGGAATTCCTTTCGATCATGCATGTGTATGGAGTAGCCTTGTTTTTTTTATTGTGGAAGGATATTTGAACATATATGGAACGAGCATTTTCAAATATATGACACATACCACTGTTGAATGTGGCATATAGAGGGTTAAGGGAATGATGAGGCACAAAAACTACAGTGCCAGCAGAATCCCCCAAGGGGTAAACAAAACTCTTAACTATTGCAAACAATAAATTGTCAATACCTTGTAGAAGCAGTGGATAATGAAAAGTTATAATGCCTATAGTTAGTACCCTCTTTAAAAGAATTTACACAGGATATGAAATTAAATTCTGTGCACAGTTCTCTTAATTTGTCCTTAATTAAACAATACTCCATAAATGGTGCATTCAGTGACCAAATGTTCAGAGACAGCAAAATGGTGGGTCCCAAGCCATTAGGAATGAAATAAAGTCAGTCCCCTGAGAGCCTGCTAGAATCTGGTCTATCTAAGTGACAACTGATGGTTTAGGAAAGATAATTAACTTTGCAATTACAAACTGCAGCTTTCACCAATGCTATTTCTTTCAGTATTCTCTTCAAAATGTTCTACTGTTTTTAAAAAGTATGATGAAATTCTTTTAAAATACTGTAGTAATATTTATTTTTCACACACGAATCTGATGGGGATATTTTCTTCTTAATATTTTAGATCAATAAATACTTTTTATAAATTGCAAAAGATAAATATTCAATTTTTTATTGGTCAAGATTTTATTCTTTGTTTTAAAGACAAAAAGGGACATGCTGCATCAAATATATACGATTTTTTCTTCCTTCGATAGTAAATCCTGCACCTAGTAAACCTAAACCAGTTTTATTCTTTAGCCCTGTGGATTGGCATTCTCTGTTTATCTTCAGCATAAAAACCACCAGTTCTATCCTCCTAATGTGACTTAGCGCTGATCAAGAACACCTGCACCAAAGGGGAATTGCTAGCTGAATCCATACGTCTTTATCCGCAGTTATCTTTACCATAATGTCTCCTAGGATATAAATTAGTGCATTTTCATGCTGGCATTCATGTCATGAAATCGTAAGATACTGCAATGTGCTCATACTTTTCTGTGCAAGCATCGGAGGTGAGACATGAGCTAACTGTGGGCCTATGAAAGCAGCTTGACTTAGAGGGTATAGTGCTGTGTTTGCTTGTAGCACTTGGTTGAGACTCTGGTTGTCTGTGCACCATGTATGAACACAGCTAAACCAGCAGAAAAAAAATCAAAAGTTGAACTTTGTGAGTCTTTTTGCCGTGATACCACATATCATAATAAACTATATAGCACTAGTTCTGGCATTAGGAAATCCCAGTTTTAAGAGAGCTGAGCAAGCTAACTTAACGTGTTACAAAGGACCAGAACTGTACGTTGATTTAGCAGCTGAAAGTAAAATCTAGACCTTGCCCTAATTATACCAGCCTCCTTAACGCCAGCCTCTGATGCTGGTGCCTGACGCCTGGTTCTGCTACAGGCAGTGTAGGTCCTGGGACTGCATTTGCTGGGATGAGTCTGCTGCTCTCATCAACTTCTTGTTTTGCCTGTGTGTAGGGCAAGCTCATCCGCGCCGGTGCTCCACCGTGCTTATCATTATATAAGGCCATTTTTCTTACACCCTTTGCATGCCTTTGAACTGGATTTTTTTTTTTTTTTTTTTTTTGAAACGTCCTCACCACACATATGTACAACCAAAGACATAACAGTCTCATATCTCAGTCAGCCTCCGGATACTCTGGGTGAAGAAATCATTTTAGATCATGTACTCCTCATTGGCAGCTATACATTTCTGTGAATTGTGCTATCCAATTGTGCCTCCAATTCCAGTAGTAACCTCTCTAAAATTTTACATTTGCCATTTATATGTAATTAACTAACAAAACAGGGAGAATATTGTGGTAATAGTTCAGTACTTAATTACAGTGCTTGTAAGTGGCAGTTTTAAAGATTATAATGACCAGCACTGTATACTAGCATGTAAAATTGTAAATTGTCAGGAGGAAGGATGTTATTACTCATAACTCATATACTTTTTTTCCCAAACTAATTTCCTTCGTGAACATGCTTTAAAATATTCATCTGTCTTGTATGTCATTTTGTCCAAGTTTGCCACTTGTGAAGTGATACACACATATGCTTCATCACAGATAATAATTCCATCATATCAAAGGGCTTAGAAAGGGTTTTAAGGTAGACTGGAAATTTGTGCGAAAGGAATCATTGCCTTCAAAATGCCAGGCACTGCTTTCACTGATGGATCTCTGGATGCTGGGTTGTTTTTTTTCTGTGTGTGTGTGTGTGTGCAGTGAACACTGTCTGCACTGTAATATGATAAAGTTCTCAAGAGTTTAATGAAGACTTTAAATTTCTCACTGACCGTATAATATGCGGTGTTATGCTGCTTCCCTGTCCTTCAACGTTCATGTGTCTGAGGGCAATACACTGACATAGAGAGACAAGGCTGGCTATGCATGAGTCGTATAGCCCCTTTATTTGGAAATACTAGAAAGTTTGCATTTTTCTTTATTTATTCATATAAATTGCATGTTATTACCGTCAATATCGGTGAGTTATTTTATGTTTAGAGGCAACTTCAAAAGAAATAGCATGGTTTAAATTCATCCCAGATTAATAAAAATGTAAAAGTAATAGACATGGATAAATATAGCTTTTGTACATTCATATACAGGTATCTGAATTCCTATAAGTATAAAAAGGGAAATAGATTTTGTTGTTGTTGTTGTTGTTTTTTAAGGAATCAATTCTTATTCATTCTTTTTGTACAAATCCTTGTCCCAGGTGCTCTAATATTTTTAATTGTAGATCTTACTTTGGACTGATGCTTCATATGGATTAAAAAACAGATCCTAAGAGATAGTTTCCTTTTTTTCAAATTCATCGAGTGATTTGAAAGAAAAGTGTTTCACAGTGTTAAAATCCATCAATGTGGTTTTGGCTGTTATTGTGGAACACTGGTATCCAACACTGAATTTCTTCAGAGAGGAAAACTTTATCTCCACCCTCTTTTATGATGTGTGATCCAAAATGCCAATCACTGAGAATGGAATACAATTATATTCACTAATATGTCTAAAATAGAAACTCTTGCTGTCAATATATACTCATTAGTACGGAGCTGCAAATGAATTCTGGAATTGTGCTCTTATTAATTAGGTGGCAGACTAGAAAACTTCCTTGCTTCTGTTTAGCCAGATGGAGGGACAGTGGGTGTAATGACCTATGTTGGGCCTTTCCCAGGGGATTTCTTTGGTGTTTCTTGGTGTCAGTGTAGGTCTCTCTCCCATTTGCCATTTAAAATAAGCAGCCCCAAACTTACACAAGTGTTCACTTAAATTGCATTCAGACAAAGGCATGATAATTTCATTTAGTTTTAAAATTAGCTGTGCATAACATTCTTAAAAATCCAGAGGGACTTGGTACACAGATGCAAGGCAGAATAGATTTTTTAGGAAAGGTAAGTCTGCCTACCTTTTTCCTTTTATGCTTTCTTTCATAGTTTGCTACATAGTCCATCAGCATGCCAGGGTTTGGTTTTAAAACTCATTCATTTCCTTGTCTTTCACTGTTTTTTGCCCCATCACTCATTTGAAATTCTAAGAGGCTTTGCTGACTCAAAAGTGGACTCGTATCTGGTGGCAGAGGAAGAGCAGGGGAGGCTGGTGATCCGATTGCATGAAAAGTCCCTAATTCTTTCACTGACCCTAAACAGCCATCAAGGTACTCAGATGTGTATCTTAGTTAAAGTGTATGAGTAATTCCATTGAGTGGAATTACTCATGAGCTGAAAGTTTTGCATGAATAAAAAGTACTATCCTGTTTTGTAGCCTAGGTATGGACATGTTTAAAGCAACCAGAAGATATGTTGCTTTTTTATAAGATTTTCAGTAGATACTTCATCGGTGTCAGAATAAAGGTGATTCTTTGGAAGTTGGTTCATTCATTTCATGTGAGTAAGAAACAGAGAAGAAAAAAAAAAAACTTTGAAAGATTATGTAACTGCAAGTTGTGGTTTCTCACTAGATCATTTCTGTATATGAAAAGAGGTTTTAAAGTCTATGGCACTTGAATTATTGGAAGAAGACGTTTTCTACTGACCGTACAGATGACTTAATTTTCCACAAATAACTTTGCTGAATGTAAGCTAACAACTGTTTTGGTTCCTCTCGATAAAAATTACTGTCAGAAGTATGAGGTGAGCACCCTGATTTCCCACTATGGTTCCCTTCAGCTTTCACTATGCTAGTTACTGTGTAGACAAATAAAGACAAGTGTTGTTATTTACAAGGGACCTGCAGAATTTCCATCTAAATACACAAGAATATGCAGTTTTTGTTCTCTATAAGGGGAAAATTCTTGGTCAGAAAAAAAAAAAAAAAAAGAAAAAAGTAAGAAAATTTCAGATAACAGAAAGTCTATGTTCTTTTTTTGAACAAACAAAATAATAGATGCATTGAATAAATTATTCCTAATAGAGCATTCACTTAATTTGTGGAACTTTCTCAGAGAAAATTGTGATGATGTTCAGCTCTTTGTGCATCTAAAATCACACATAGAATTCCTATGGTAGCTATATGGTGAGACAGGACTTAAAAGCTTCCCATTGTATAGTCACAAGTTTACAAATCCTCATATACAGTGTTCTCAACTTGCAAATAAGATGATGTTTGATTCGTTTTTGTTTTCCTATGAGTTCTTGTAATCCTCCCTCCACCCAGTCCCTTTCAGGAGATTGAAACAGATTGGTCCAATGAGTCAACCTTCTCTCCTCCCCCTCCTTTCCCTTAGAAATAGAGGATGAAAGGCAGTGCAATTAAAATCTCTTGTAGGCCTGGGAACATTGTTCCTGGAAAGAACTAGGCCTGGAAGAAGGTAGGGCCTGAGTGTTTGAATTTGGAATAGATAGACAGAAGCTGTGATTGAAACAGTTATAAAGGTCACATCGTATGTTACAGCATATCCGATTTTTGCATTACGATGGCAATGGAAAATTGCCCACATGTGACTGTTGCAATTATAACACTGCTAATGTCCAGGATAATCTCTCATTTTTTGACTTTGCATGCTGATGATAAAACCACCAAAAAAAAAAAAAAAAGTGTTTTGTTTCAGAAGTATATGGTAGAGTCTCTAAGGACAAAAAGAGAATGGATGAGGAGAAATCAAGATGCTGTTTTTACATAATTCCTTTTAAGAAGACAGTTGTACTTCGAGCACTTTTACAGGCATGGCTTAATGAGTACCTGCCTGGGGCCAGCCAACTTTGAAGCCATCTGAAAGCTGAGGGGAGAGAGACTGGGTAAGAGTCATTGGACACTTTCAGAATAATGTAAAAGGGCACGACTCCCATGAGATCCGTTTTTCAGATCCCTACATAGTAGGTCACTTTTTCAAGCTGACCCTTCTATCAGATAGAAACACTGAATGTACAAGAGCAGTCATCTATCATTCCTGCCCCTCATGTTCAAAGCAGAAAAAAATACATTTGATTCTCCCTTTCTCTTATAGGCTTTTTACTCTTTTATTATTCTTTTACTTCTTTTAAGAAATACACAAAAATACACCCTGGGGAACAGCTATGTGCCAGTAAATATCAGGCTTTTTGTGTTCTTTCCTTAAGTTCTGTGTCTTACATTTTTTTGGTCTTCTTTAATGAAGAAGTACTAATGAACCAATGAAAATACATGCAACTTCTTATTTAACAATTAATGATTTTTCAGTATTTTTAAATGCTCATCAGTATAAGACTTCTATGAGGGCTTTAAGTCCTTAACAGTATCTGAAGGACCACTTTATCAGAATCTAAATAAATACATTAATACATTCTGCTGTGTGAAGTAGGTTCAAAATAATATGTACACAGTAGATAATGGAAACATGTTGACATTCTTAAGGTTATAAACACATTTGAAGTTACTCTAATTGTAAAATTGAAGACTGTGAAGTACAATGTCCCTGAAAATCCTAGAACAGCATCTTTCTCATTTTACTAATTGCTGCAGCACTTGAGATCTCAGTATGATGTTTTTCCCTCTGCACAAATGAACAAGTGGAGGCCACAGAACCTCTTCAAAAAGGCAGATGTGCTAAATAATTAATTTATAAAGAAAATTTGTATGGAGACTAGAATATGGATATTATGACTATCCAGGTGAGTTTTTGTGGGTTGAACTAGGGGGTGCAACTTTTCTTTTAGTGTCAACAAGCACTTGGATAAAATCCTTATTTCTTCTTGGCATAGTACATACCACTGTAGATGCCAGCACAGATGCAGGTACTTCTGTGCTCTATGCTTGATATTGTGTAATAGCTTTGCCTGTTAAGGCTGTGTGTGTTCATCTTGTGCTTCAGTGCGCTCGTAGTACAAGAGTGAACCTCAGTTCTCTTCAGAAACCCTAAGTGGTCCTTTTAAAACCTTTCTGACAAAGAACATTTGCCTTCACAATTCACATTCAAAATACCTTGCTTTCTCTCTATTTTCTGTTCATATTCTCCAAGAAATGGGGTAAGAAACAATCTAGAACGCCTACAGGAAAGCAAGGAACTGTACCCACCACTGTATGGTAATAATAGACTACCTGGTGACAGGGCCTGCCTGTACAGCAACAAGTAAACAAATAGGAGTAGGCAGAACATAGCGGTCTGCATAGGATGGATATCATGACACCGTGCATAGGATGGAGCCGCAGTACCATTAGGAGCTCTGTGCACGACTCCTTTTTGTCTGAAGTACAGATTAACCTATAGCTGCTGAACACTTTGATCAGACTTTTGGACCCTACGGGATGTCTGTGATTAAATCAAGTTCAGATAAAATACTTGAATGCTTGGAGTATCCCTGGAGGAAAGAGCTGAAATTGCAAAAGGGTAGGATCTCAACTGATATCAGCATGGACCCCTCTAGCGTTTGAAAAGTCCTTTACCTATTGACATCGTCTACTTCAGGGGGAATGCTGGTTTCTCTACTGCCTATTTTGACACTTTTTGGTAAAATGAGCAAATTCCCAATAGTAATTAATTAAATAAACATTTATATTAAAATGAGATTTTGCAATAGATTTATTGTTTTGTATCAGCAGACTCAGAAGTGAAATCTAGATCTCTCTGTTTCAAACTGTGTTATCTATCCAGCACAGTTAAAATTCTACCACTAGCTGGACATGAATCAGCCATTATGACTGAAACAGATAAGAAACTCCAAAACTTCATTTACAGCTGCCAGAGGGCTACCCGAAAAAGTGATGATGTATGGTTATAATGACACATTATTTGAACAGAGATCACTTAAATCTATAAATTACTGAGTATTTTTGACAATGTGATTCGCTTACTGAGGTAATGTTTTGGAATAATAGGCAAGAGAAAGAAATGCACAGCCTTAGGTACTGTACTCTAGCCAGGTTACAAAGTTTATCAAGGTTTACAGGTAACACTGAAAGAACATATACCGGAGGAGGTAAGGACAAGCACTTTTAAATTTTTGCTCCTTTTTTTTTTTTTTTTTTATTTGTGTAATTTGTTACCACATTACGATAAGCATGAAGGCAAAATACTATTAAATGTTCTGTGAATTCTGAGAGTAGTTCCTAGCATTTGTTCTTTGAAAGGAGTTATTTTTCTAGCATAGCCATCTCTGTGGAACTTGAGGAAAAAAGCACAAATTGCAGAAGCTGTGAATTTTGATGAGGAACCTGACTGGAATATTGTCTGTGGTGGCCTCTGTAAATAATTGTTGTACTAAAACTACTTGAATTTTTGAAGCGTGTATAAATGTGAAACCAAATATTCTGCTGAGGAGATGAGGAGGTCCATGGATGTGGACTCCAAAGCCTGGGATCTGTTCCCAGTTTTTTGGTTGACCTGAATTCTTACCTTAGGCAATATCACTATCCTTATAAAAGGATAATTCTTTGTCTTTTTTACCCTGTTTAGACTGTGAGCGCTTGGAGGCATCTGGACTAGCTCTTACTATGTCTTCTCAAAGTGCCAAACATAATGGAGCCGTAATTTTTTTTCAAGCCTCTAGGTTCTACTCTGCTGCAACTAAGTAATGTCCTTTTGGTATGTTAAAATAAGATCATAATTAACATAATGCTTTATGTTTAAAGTCCCTTTCATCTGAGGATCTCAAAGTGCTTTATAAACATAAAATTAAGCTTCACAAAATCTCTCTATGACAGGTACAGATTAAACAGGAATCACTTTATCCATAACAGAAATGTTCTCATCTCTATGAAGGATGGTGGCAGCATTTCAACCATAAAGAAAAACTAACAACTGCGTAGAACCAAAATGCAGTAATACTGTGTGTATCCAAGCCATGCATGTCAGTGAGTTTGATAGGCAGGAGCCAAGGATGCAACAGAAATTCTTACGAAAATGCTTGGAAAACATTCACTATCTTTGAAAGCAGCAGTCCTTTGAGTGATACTTTACATTAAAGATGGTAATTCCTGTGTTATATTGCTCACTGTGCTGTCCAGCTTTAGGGGTTCACCACAGTCACCTTGCCACAATTTCAACATGTGGTCACATTATTATCTGGCCAACTGGTAAATTGGCAGGCTCCAGAATCTTGGAAAAATTGTAAGCAGCAAGATCTTCATTAGTTTTCCAGCAAATCTGAGGGCCCCAAACTCAGGTTCTGTTTACTGTTGAGGAAGTATTAACAGAATGAAGATATGGTGAAAAAAAACTATTCCAAATTCTGAGTGCCACTTTTTTGCAGATCTTGGCATTTATGTATCAAGATGGCAAGAGCAAGCTATGATAGTTCTCTTTATCTCGCAGATATGCCAGATTCCACTTCTCAGTTTGAAGTGTGAATGTCTGGTCCCAGTCTATTCATAGAATCCAGGTCAGTATGGATCACTCCTGGCAGCTCATGTCTTCTAACTCAGGTGTGTTCAATAAAGCTATCTCTTGCTAAAATAACTTCCTTCCTCTCTGTCCCTCAACATCAGGGACAAGCGGCACTCCTGTTCCTGTATGTTTAGGAGTCTAAAAAAAACCTTTAGTCCTGTTCTTCCTCTCCCTTTTCTCTTCCTTTCTTCACAGGAGTAATGTCTCCCCCAGTGCTTTACTCCATACTGCTGGTGAGCAATTCATAGTTAAACCCCATGCTGTTCATGCTTCGTAACAGAGCAGATCTATGGTATCTTTAAAGCTGAAGTGTTGTTGTCTCCGCCAATTCTGCTCTGCTCTTGCACCAAGATGTGGTGAAATGAGGAGCACAACTGATGAAGAAAAACCTTTAGGAGTGTATTGAAGATGAAGTAGAAGACTGATCTGTAAGTAAAAGCCCAGATCTATATGTTGGAGGGACAATTTAGCAGCAGCATACCCGGGAGCTTGTTGATATCACAGGCTGTGAAGGCAGGAGCCTATCCAACAGATGATCTCATGTGAGACAGAGGAAGGTGATGAAGTGATTTATTTTCCCTGCTGACAATTGGCCCTGTATAGCATGTAAGTGTAGCAAGAATAGCATCTTGCAAATTGTTCATAATAATAATAAAAACATAAAGCAGGCGGAAGGAGTACCAATTATTTTCTTCCTTTCTCTCAAGACTTATGACTGTGTTCACTGTCCAGGAACATTGAAGTTTGGGAAGCAAAGCAAGCAAAAGAACTCTGCTTGCAGCTTTAGTTGTGACTCTGTCTAGTGACTGCCTTTAGAATATCAAACTCACTATGTTTCTTAAGAATAAGGAATTGAATATCAAAGATCAGTGTTCATCAACCTCTGAAATGGTGCTAATAGCTGGAGAGGGGCATTCTCAGAGCCCCCAGATGGGCTGCACCAGCTGGGAAGGGGACCATAGTTATCTAGGATGTATCTTATTCATTATCTGTCTCCTGGGTAATGTCATACTGACTATATACAAATGCCTTGTTTTAGGAATTGTCTACTGACATTCTAATAGGTTAATAAGGGCAACATTACTGATTTCTTGTAACCGTTCTTTATTTTCTAGAGGTTCTGACTGTATATTAATAATCTGAAAAATCTAGGGATGGTTCTCTGATAGTGGAGGTGCCTGGCATGGAAGGGCTTCAGTTATGCTATTCAGTTCACTTGTCCATCAAAACGGTGGCAGCATGCAGGCTATGTCTGGGAATGGATCCTGACACATGTTAACTTCCCAGCCATACTAGGGATTTCTATCTGGATCAAAGTACATGCTGTCTCTATGGGCCAGTCCTATCTGCATCAAACAAATTGTATAGATCTTTATATCCCACATTCATGATACAATATTTCCGTAAGATGGAAAAAAAATGTAAATGTTCTGATGATGAAAATGTTTGAGATTTCAAGATGCTTTTCTGAAACACATATAGACAAGTAAGATTGTGAAACTTGAAAAGCAGTGGGACCCTCAATAGTTTTATTTTCTCTACTTTAGGATCAGGTTCCTTTAGCTTGACTAATTACCATACATCAGCTGGTTCACAGGACATGTACATGTTTATATTCTTTAAAGGTAAATGTATATGATCTTTGCAGAGAATTAATGATTCTTTTTTTATTTTTTTTTTTTTGGGGGTACAGTAGGCAAATATTATAGCATTTTAAACAGAAACTCAAAAAAAAAAAAAAAAAGAATAACTTGAATAAGGCAAATCTTTGGGATAGGCAATGGTTGGAACATTTTTTCTAACTATGCTTTCTGCTACCCATACTAACTTTTCTCATACCATAACACATTCTACTTTCAAGTAGGCATAATATGTTCATTTTCTGACATATTTGCCTGCTGTAACCAGGCTGCTAAACCTGATTTTGCTTCTCTTCCATCAAATACTCATTGCGGTTCTTGTTACTGAGTCTGGCACTAGGGATATCAGGCAATCAGCTTACACATGCATTGGTTTGCATAAAGGGAGAAGACAGGACTACAGAGTGACAGCAAGTAGGCAAACAACCTGTTTCACATTAGTTCCCCCAGGTAAGAGATTCTTTCAAAGGAGATCATTGAATTTACCTGTTTCACATTTCAGCCACCATTTTCTGATGCTAAATTGCACATAAAGCATCTGGTATAAGCAAAACTAATTTGGATCTTCTTTTGTAAAATGTTAGCTGGATTAAGGGATCAGGTAGCCTCTTTCCTTACAAGAATCACTAGAGGGAACCATACTGTGGAAAAGATAAAATAATTAGGAAAACAGGCAGCATGCATCTCAAATGCAACTGTTCCTGCATAAACTCAGCCTA
The DNA here is from genome assembly GCA_013398735.1 of Nothocercus julius. NCBI lineage: Eukaryota > Metazoa > Chordata > Aves > Tinamiformes > Tinamidae > Nothocercus > Nothocercus julius. The sequence continues at coordinate 329,382 of VZSV01000109.1, read as the reverse complement.
TAAAATTATATTAGTTTGCTTATCAAGCAAGATTCTTTTCAAATTTAATAGCTTCCTATATTACAGACTGTATCAACACCTGTGACTGTTATATTCTATATGGTTTCCAGCTCTTTTGAGCTTGAATTCTTATCATATAGACAAAAAGATTACTATTCCAAAGCCAGCTTAATGATTGAAGATATTTTGAAGTGCAAAGGCAACATAAAGTAATAGTAGACTTCAACAAATACAATATTTGATTCTCATATTTGTGAGAGAATTAACACAGCATAAGTTATTATAATGTAAATCCATTTGCCAAAGTTTGAAACATGTTAGGATGTTCTATAAACCTGATAATTAATCATAAAGCACAGTAACATATAGAAATATTTGATATAGCACCTTTTATATAAAATGAGTCATATTTATTCTTTTTACTGTATGCTTAAAGAAGAACTGATACAAAAAGAAGAAACATGGCCAATATAAAATAATTTCTGGTATCACAATGTCAACCTTCGGGTTCACAAGACCTTTTAAATTTATTATTTTCTGGTAGACTAGATATCAAGGGACTAGAGTCTGTATTCATCAATATTTGCACAGACCTCAAATTAAAACTATATCTTCTCAAATGTACTCAAGGTTGAGAACTGACCTATCTTACTTTCATTATTAAAAGACATTAAAGCTTTTCCATGTTTAAAACATATATAAAATAACAAAAAAAGGGGAAGTACCCTCAATTATTTAGTTTTCAACTTCTTTATTTTTCTATGGACATATATCACAGTTCCCACCTTTACAAATTGTGGCTATTTTAGCTTAGATTTTTCACAATATTATCTCATAATTTCTTCAGAATATTTCTCTGTATTGACTACACATATAATATAGTAGATATTGAAGCAATGTTCTTTTATAACTAGTAGGAGTCCACACGATCTGTTCTTTGTAACCTATTCCTGAATGGTCTGAAAGAGGAAGTGAATAATGGCCAGGCAAATTTTCCAGTAGTAGTTTTATCCAGGGCTGTTAAAACTAAAAGTGAAAGTGATACAGAAAAATCTCATGCGCTTCTTCAGACAGTATGTAATTAAACTATGAAGCCCATTGCTGTAGGTTGTTTGAGTCATGAAAAAAGTTTCAAAAGGCTTTTGAAGAAATTCAAGGAGGATAGATAAATCTGAGGTTCCTAAACACAATGGGCTATCCAGAATCCTTGTCCTGATGATTTTCAGATGACAACAGAATATTCTAGAGAAGATACTCCGTACTTCTCCTGTTTCTTTCACTTTAAAGAACATATGCCTAAAAGGACTTTTGACCTTACCTGGCATGGCCAAATTAGCTACCTAAGGCAGTTCACCATATGTAGAATATGGTCAGCATATTCTATGGAAATCTACTGTGGATTTTGAAAAATGGGATTGAACTAAAATGTGACATTCACACAGTCATGTGTATGCACATGAGCTGATCTTGGTTTTTAGTGTTTGGTTTCTGTGCTCGTGAGGATATTTTTTTTCCTGTATGGTTAGAAGGTTCCTAGTATATTTTCATTGTCATCTCACTTTTAGCAATTTTAAGACTGAAAAGTTCAAACATCTAAAGAAAAGCTGTTGCCTAAAAAGGGCCAACTTGTTCCTGCATAACTGTGTTTCACTCTAAGAAAACCACAGAATGTTCTCATCATGATCAGTCAACACAGTACATTATTACTGAATGAGTTTGGGGAATTTTTTAAGTTTCAGTTCATTAATTTTCAGTAATCTATAGCGCTTCACACATCTGCAAAAACTAGACTAAATGTCAGTGATCTGACACTTGTTATTCCCAACTTCCCATATTCCTTAGCTTGTTCCACAATTCACCAATTCTGAGGGGGTGGGGGAAAGCAAACTGTGCGGAATCTTTCATTCATCACAATCATATTTTTTATCTATCCAAGAAATGCTCTGCCTTTTCTTACTAGGTGGTATACTACAGTATTTTCCTTATAATTTTGCAGGATTGTAATTAAAGTTGTCTCAATCTTCCTATTATAACCCCCTCCCCCGCCTTTTTTTCTTAACTTCATGCCTGACTATTAAAATTTACTCCAGGAAGCAAGACAGCACAGTAAACATTTTTAATATACTTTCCATTCTTTCTGAACACAAAACAAAATTACTACTAGTAGAAGCAAATGCTAACAAGATATTAAAGTGGACAGTTAATCTTCCTGCCTAGTGTTCAGAGTTCCCTGTGGACTTAGTTCATGCTACTGCTCTGAACTTGGAACTAGCAAAATCCTGGCTGTTCTCCTTGTTCCCTTCCCACATTTTTTCCCTTTCAGGAATAGTCATTTCTTGTTTTTAAATCTTATTTTAAATATAAGATTTCTGAGTACACATGGTATGATCATATGGACCAATGTAATGTAAAACATATACTACAGAATCAAAAGAAACTAAGAAAAAAAAAAAAGGCAAAAAGCTCTCTGCTGTTTTTCTATTCTTATTCTCAAAGAGATTAAGAAAAATTTCTATTGAAAGAAGCTCATGGAATTACCCCAGTAATACTAAAATAAGCATATATTCAAAACAGATATTTTGCTAGTTTCTAGTATATTTTAATGTTAAGCACACTCTGCATGGAAGAAGTAAGTTTTTTACAGATAAGGATCTTACTAAACCCTTAAAGTGTTTCTATTTATGCTATAATTTGTATATGTCATTGGATGAAGGAGATATGCCAAAGAGAGCTGTGCAAGCATATTGATTGATTTTCATATTTGAGATTTTTCAAGCTGAAGTGTCAAGGACATGTTCTGTGGGAAAGAACCCTCAAAACATGGATACTTTGAACAAGCAAAAGAAAATGTAGTCTTTCTTCAATTCTGCAATTACTTCTACGTACCACAAGGTGGTATAAAACTGTAGCTGTCTGTTAAGCACCAGTAAATTCTACCAATAAATGACCCATATGCCTGGGCTAAGCCTCATTCTTATGATGTTTTAATGTGCTATGTCTCCTAATTATCGATGTTCAGCAAAATCTGTTGGCTCCTGCATACACAGAAATAATTGTATGGTACAGGGTAAAGCCTGTATGAAGGTTACAGCTTTTCCCTGTAGACTTGTGAGAAGACTCCTCTGATAGATCATTCACCAAGTTAGAGATTTGGATATGGGTGAGTTTACTTAGTGCAAGAAATGACTGGTATTTAGGGAACTAAAAGGTGTTATTTACAAATGTGTCGAACTTATTCCAACAGAAAATGCAGGTATCATTGTGTAGCTAGGATCTTAGCCAGAGAGATCTGAAAGTCATTATAGCATATGTAATCTCTATGTGTCACCAGAGAATTTTCCCCTGATTTGGGGTATCTTGAATTTAGATTGAAAGCCTTTTTCACTATCATAATCTGGTCCCACATCCTTTGCAGCTGTAAAAGAATTCAAACAGTTCTTTTTGACTATCTGTCATGGAGAACAGCTGTAGATAGTTGGAGTAGCACACCTGTTTGGGCCCAGACAGATGTAGTGTGCTTTTGATTCATGTCTGTCTGGACTCGCTTAGGTAGGTGTTTGTGTGAGAAATGTATTTTCGGTGGAGTAGAAACAGAAATCGGAAGTGTGAAGCTTCTGAATACAACATGTTTTTTATTGAAATTGGGTTGTGTATATAGACCTCTGTGCTTTTGCTGTTAGACAATCTCTGGTCAAGGAAATTGGAAAAGTCTTATTTATATATGTAAACAAATATTATATGAAATTATGTCTCCTAGCTTGCAAATTAGTCACTCATGTCAGAGATTCTCCTTCCTTCCATTGTCTTCTACATGCTTGTAGCTGTATTGCTTAGATTTTTAATGCTAAATCATGGTATACATCAGTATTAGCTATACAAGTTGGAGGTGGTTATTGGAGGTGAAAAATACTTCAAGAAATATCCATGGATCTTGGTAGAGATTTCTTAATTTAGAATAAATAAGAAATAGCACTTGTATCTCAAATTCTGTAGCAAAGTTATCTAGAGAAAATGAATAATGCACAGATTAAAAGTCAGAAATGTTTACTGAGGAAATATTAACAAATACTATCAAATATAGTCTTATAGTTTCATAAATGGGTAAGAATCTTTACTGATACAATATTGCCTTAATCTTTTGAAACAATTTTATTAAAAACACACTGCAGACTTTAATACAGGTTTTGTGAACATTCTCATTCATACTTTGTCTTTTACTAAAATTTAAAATTAGTTTTCAGAACGTTTTTTTATTCTTAAGAGAAAAAAAAATGGCTAAAGAAGTGTAGCAATTCAAAGGGGACAGTGACTGCACCACATTTTACTATACTGTTAAAAATATTTTCCAAACAAAAAAAATCCTATTTTCATTATGACTTTCTATGTAGTGTTTTAATATTATGCTTTAACCTGTAAATTCACCCACATATATGCATATTATGCTATGCAAAATGAATGGTTACAAAATGTTTTTCTGCAAGAACAGAATTCTGTGATCTTAGCAAAATCTAGGACTAATGGAAAGAACATCAGGAGCTTTAGGGAATGTGAAACTATAACTGGCAAGATCTTCATTCAAGAATGTCTTTAAGCAAACTGCATGTATTGAGGGCAAAAATAAGAAGGAATATCTGTCACTTAATTTTGCATAGTTCTAGAAGCTCAGATTTCAAGAGGAGAAAAAGGTAAAAGAGGTTGTTTGCTAACAAGTGCCCTGCCCCATCGTAGATCTGGCTGTTCATTAAGCAAATAGGAGTCCTTACTGTCATTCCCGTTTCCTCTGTCTTGTAGCAAGACTGGACAAACTACAGCAGTTCCCCAATAAACAAAGCTACAGCCATAGTTAAGCACCATGCCTTATACAGCCTGCCCTATCTAACACGGCTTTTGACTTCCTCCTTACAAACCTTTTGCATTTATGTTCTTTTCAAGCTGCTTCTCCTCCTGTATTCTTCTCTTCAGTGTATTCCTATTGATCTCACCAGCTGAACTCCTTTCTTTCTCTTCCCAAAAGAAATAGACAAATCATCTGAGACACAGAATGTGGAAAAGGAGGCAGAAAAAAAAAGGCAATCCATTTTTCAAGATGCATGGCATGGCTCAGAGAGGAATGGCATTTCTTACCTTGTCATAGTCGTGAATGAGGGAATCCCCTAATTTCTCTGTAGAGTGTGAGTAATTAATTATACTTCTTTACAATTCCAGGGTATTGTGAAGATAAGTGACACTGATGACTATGAAGTATCTTGATACTACCTCTGATAATAGGAATAGGATGTAAAAAGAGAAATAAAATTAGAAATGACTCTTAAATGCTATTACTTTTAGAGTTGTTCTGTATTTCCATCTCTAGTGAAGACAGGATATACTGGAAATTTGACAAGGGCGTCTTCATGGAACTCTTGACCCAGTTCTTCAGGATTAAGTTTATAAGAGAGAACACACCAAATGAATCAAGACAAAGTGCCATTTCAGATTTCCACCCCTTTATTTGTTGATAAGTCCATTTCTACCTGTTCCCCCTTGAACACCCATGTACCTCTGTGGCCTCCTGATCTGCTGCAGTATAACACCTCAAATCTTTCTCAGAGCCCAGTGATCTGGAATTCATTTGCTGACTGTTTCCTGATGCCCTTTTCTGTATATCCTGCCATTTTCAAACATATTAAAGACAAGAATGGGATTGGGCATAGTCAGCATGGATTTATGAAGGAGAAATTGTGCCACCTGATGGCATTCTACAACAAGATGACTAGCTTGGTCGATGAGGGGAAAGCACTGAATTTTTTATCTAATCCCAGCAATTACCTCAATGTCTCTGTGATTCTATGACAAATTTCAAGAGCAGACTAGTATTTTATCAGCCTGCCTTTGAAACTGCCTGTTCCTGCCATGTTTGGGTATGATGGCCTTCAGAGTGCAAACAACAAGACATAGTTTGGGCAAAGATCAGTTTTGTTAAGAAGGCTTTATGATGTATGGATGGAGGTAATATTTTGTTGGCATTTTACCAGTATTTAAATGATGGGTCTAGCATTTTCATCTGTTGTGTATGCAATAGGAAACTAACTGATGTATAGTAGAAATCTGTGAAATTCAACAAGTCTTAAGATATTTTTTGAATGATGAGAACAAAGTGAAGTTGCTTATTTTGGAAGAATATTTTCATGTTGCATTGCTTTTGCTGTGAAGAGAGCACATGCAGTAATTTTTGCCACTCAAACTTAGCTACAGCTTTAGAAAATGAATAATACAATACAGAGAAATAAAGTGGATGGCTACAACATTATTACTGTAAAATCGTTTCGCAATTCAGATAAAGAATTCTTTTCTGAACTGAAAGACTGAAGAAAACATTCACTTTTATGCCTAGTTCAGTGCATCAGCAGTGTACATTCTGTTCAGACAGTGCCTTAGAACCTTCATTATGCCTTGGTGCAAACATTTAAATTCTATAAAGTTTCAAGCCCCTCCCAACTCTACCTCAAATCCTCTTTTCCCTTTTCTGACTCTAACATACTTACGTATCTTGATGTTCATGATCAACATGATGAACATTTTTCCTAGAAATATCTATCAAAAGAAGTAGCATTTCCTCTAAATGACGTCATTCTTAAACATATAAAGCAAGTGCAGAGAAACAGATCTAATTGATATCCTGGAATGATTGAATGACTGAAGAGCAAATTAATGAAATGCAGTCATTTTGCAATGAAATGTATAATATTCTAGTAAAGGGTGCATTCAGTGGTCTAAATGTGATAGTACTAGTGTCCATGTTTACAAGTATTGGTACAGAAAGAAAGAAAGAAAAATGGCTTGTTATGTTTGTGGAGAGTGCTGTTTACTGATGCTGTTTGACCACTGCTTTTATGTTATTAAAGATCACACATACAACTGATTTTATCCAAAATCCCAGGAAGTTTATATTTCTAAGGAAGTACGATATCTCTGGGAGTGTTAGTGCTTTGTGAGCATGGACCAATCTGAATTTGTCAAAAAGTGGATTATGCAAAACATACTTGCATGAGTGAGGAAATATTAAGATTCTCTTTCTTTGGAGATGTTCAAAACCAGCCTGGATGCAACCTTGTGCCATGTGCTCTAGGTGTCCGTGCTTGAGTGGGGGGACTTGAACTAGATGAGCTCTAAAGGTCCCTTTCAATGTCAACCATTCTGTGATTCCGTGATTCAACACAGCTCAAACTCAAGCTCATACTTTTGGCAAAGCAAAGGCCTTTGACACTGATGCCCAAGGCATTCCTTGTTCATTAACTGGGTAGACATAGGAGACTAGGTTGATACAATAGTTGATACAGCGAATAGGGAAACAGCTAAATCAGGCTCAATGTTTGGTCCTCAAGGTAGCTGAAGTCATACAAATTTATGTTCCTGTGCTTTATGTGAAACAATGACTCAAGCAGTTGTCTACGCTTCTTGAATGAAAATCTGTCCTCCTGGAAATCATCTAACAGGTGGGAGGAACCCTTACCAAAATACTCCTTCTGGATTTATTTCTCAAAACAAAACAAAACAAAACAAACAACAACAAAAAAAGTACTTTTGGCTGTTCTCAGCATTATCTTTGTATTTCAGACATGTGCGGGCAGCATCCAGAGATTTGGGCCTTCAGCACATTCTAATGTGAGAAAGACCCTGAGACGCTCTGCAGCAATGGAGGTATGCTTAAATATTTATATGTCCTAATTAATATATTCTTCATCTGAAAGAGCCAGATTCATTATCTGGCTGGAGTTAGGTACCTATGTAAACATAAAAAGGTTTGCATAAAATTTAGGCATCTTTTAAACCCCTTTGCAAATGAATCTGGACGTATCTTCCAAATAAGCACAAATAAGAATCACAGCTAATTACTCAGAAACAGAATCACAAAATTAGTAAGTAGCTGAGGTTCCAAAGGACCTCTGGAGATCATCTATTCCAAGCCCATGCTCAAAGCAGGGTCATCTTGAGCACGTTGCTCATAACTAGACAGTGAGCTTGTCGCTTTCAGTACTTCCTAGGATGGAGATGCCACAACCTCCTCATGTAACCTGTTTCAGTGTCTGATCACCCTCACAGTAAAAAAATTCTTTTCTTACATTTGAATAGAATTTCCTGTGTTTCAATTTGTGCCCATTGCCTCATCTTTTCACTGGCCACTACTGAGTGGAGTCTGACTCTTGTCTTCTTTACTTCTTCTCATCAGGTATTTACACACATTGATCAAATTTCTCCCCTCAGACTTCTGTTCTCAAGGTTAAACAATCCCAGCTTTCTCACTCTCCTTTGTATGCCAGATGCTCCAAGGCCTTACCCATTTTAGTGGCCCTTAGTGCCTGAATGGACTTGCTCAAGTAGGACCATGTCTTTCTTCTAGTGGGAAGCCCAGAGCTGGAAAAAGAACTCCAGATGTGGTCTCACCAGTACTGGGTTAAAGGAAATATTCTCCTGCCTTGATTTGCTGGTGACATACTTTCCAGTGCAGCCCAGGATCCCATTGAGTTTCTCTACAGTAGGAGCCATTGCTGGCTCGTGTTCAATTTCTTGTTCTCTAGAACCTTCAGGTCCTTCTCTTCAAAGGTGCTTTCCAGCCAAAGAGCTACCAGTCTGTGCTGGTAAATCGGATTATTCCTCCCCAGGTAAAGGACTCAGCACTTTCCTTTTCTTGAATTCTATGAAATTCCTGTTTGCCCATTTCTCCAGCGTGCTGAGGTCCCTCTGAATGGCAGGACAGCCATCTGGTCTGTCAGGCGCTCCTGCCATGAGTGTGCTTTGCCCCTGCTTCATCATCCAGGGCAGTAATGATGATATATTTGTCCCAGTGTTAACCCGGCTGGATAATGGAGTACACTACTAGTGACTCACTTACAGCTGTACTTCATGTAGCTAAACACAACTCTCTGGGCTAAGCATCTCACCTAATTTCAGGCCATCTTGTTCTTTTATCTAATCTGTATTTCATCAGCGTTGTTCTCTCTTCTCAAGATCTTGAGCTGCACCCAATCATGGTCATGAGCCAAGGATTTCCCCACCTGTCGCGTTCGTAGAATCATAGAATCATTATGGTTGGAAAAGACCATCAAGATCTTTGAGTACAAGTGCAAACCCTAAACACCATTCCTGCTAAACCATATCCCTAAGTGCTGCATTTACACATTTCTTGAACACTGCCAGTGACAGTGACTCCACCGCTTCCCTGGGCAGGCTGTTCCAATGCTTGACTACTCTTTCCATGTAGATTTTTTTCCTAATATCTAACCTGATATAACTTGAGGCCATTTCCTCAACAGATCTGCTTGTTTGTAAGAATCAATTCCAGCAGCCCATCTTTCCCCAGCTAGCTTCTTGATCATCTGTGTTAGGAAGTTACTGTTCATGCTCTCCAGAAAGCTCCTGGATTGCTTATGTCCTCCTAATTAGTTCTGTTGCCTCTCTTGACTACAGACAGCTACATGGTCTGATATTTTATTTTTAGATATAATTTTCAGATGGCCATAACTCCTCAAAATCAAACCTATTCCTTATAGAAATAACTGAGACATTGCTTCTTTTTACACTTTCCTTGTTTAAATTGTAGTATTTATTAACTTGACCATTTTAAAAGCCCCACTCAAAACTGTGTACCAATGTTCTTTCCGAAATGGGAAAGACAGAGAGTTTAGTTTCCTCTAAATAGCTATACTACTTTTATTTAAACTTTCCAAATCCACCTGTACCCAGATAACATATAAGAGCAACATGTGCTCAAAAGGTGATTATCTCATAATGTTTTGTCTTCCTACAAACTCCCAGTAATTAAATAAGTCCTCATCAAAACAAAAGCTACAAAAGTCATGGCCAGTGCTACTTCTGCTGTAATACTAGTTTTGAATCATTTTATAGTCAGTCCACTTCACTCTAAAGTGAATAGAGATTACACCACAGCATACCTGTAGCCATAAATCTTTGAGAAATGCTTTCTCTTCATATATGACATGATTTTTCATCTGAAATGATTTCTTAAACATCTTCTGAAAAAATGAAAAGTTCATAAAAATGAGACTGGTAGTAAAAGAAATAGTGCCTCAAAGATAACAAACATATTCTCTGCAGTCTTTCTGCCAGATGCTTGTACCTGTTTCTCTGAGAGTTGTATATATAATTTGTTGAATTTGAATTTTAAGCTTATATGTTGCTTTTGTTTTTAAATTCAATTTTAGATTTCTTTTTTTTTTTTCTTTAATTTCCTAGAACTGCAATCCATTTTCAGTACAGACAATTACATATTTTAATATTCTTCAGAACAGCACTCCTGGGTCTTTTTTTGCATCATAGATACACAACAAGAGTACCACAAATGAGGCATCATTGACCAGGTTTTATATTTTTTGTTGCCATTTTGCAAAAATGCTAAATTACTCAATGTTGTCTTGGCCTCTTCCATAAATGCTGACAGCCTACAATTTCCTCTTCCACTTTTTAAGTATCAAATTTTTTTACAGTAGTCTATAAACTACATCGTTAATCAGATAGTGTAAAATCCAATTAGAGACATTAGAATCCAGAAATACAAGTGTTAAGGAATTTATTTCTTGATTGACAAGAAAGCCAAATAGACTCATCTATTTAGAATCTTAGCAACAATTAGCTGCCTTAGTTTCATTTATTGTGACATAAAAAATCTGGTTTATTGAGAGCTCTATTGAATAAGATTTCTATGATATGCACCATGAGAAAATATCTTCAAACTAAAATGATTGTTTTGCTGTAATAAATTGAACCATATGTACACTATGTTATTCAATCCTTTTTCTTCAAGGCATAAATTGATATTAAAGAACATTTAAGTCATAACACATGGTTATCCAGGCATGAACGAGGCAATAACCCATATAAGTTGTCAAGGTGAAGCCAAAGCATTTATTAGAGGTTTGTGTTGTTTTTGAAAAGTGCACGGTTGGATAAACATGGATTAGTGCTATTATGCTGCTACGATGACTCAAGTGTGTTTTTACAGTGTCAGTAATTTTTATGTTTAAAAATCACTGGTGCAGTATATTAGCTATAATTTATGTTTATCATCTTGTGTACTCTAATAGGTTTCAACAAACCATTTAACACTTCAGCTTGTGCATATACATTACTTAATAGGTATTTATCTTAAAAAAGAGATACTTAAATGGGACTTTCAAAGCTTGCAACTGCATGCTAAGAGCAAATACTGCAGTCAGGTGTATTAACTTTTTTTTCTTCAGTCTGCATTTAACTTTGAGCTGTGTGACCACACAATTTCTTTGTACACTTTGTTCCCAAATGAAGCAAGAAAGATATATCATCTCTAAACCCCATCAGCCTGAATGACAGAAATCTGTGACATGAAGTGTCCGTCACACTTACTAAGTAGAGCAGATGAAATAAAGCCAACACAGCTGAAAATGCAATAACTTCCTGTCATCAGAGGCTGCCCTTTCAAGATAGCCTAGGACTTTATGCTTTCCTAGTTGAAGGATGTTATCAATAGTAGACTGTAATAATTACATCTTCTGCTATTATTTTTGGTACGTTGGTTATTGGTATCATATTAACAGTCAGCTCCTCTTTTTCACAACACTCAACACTTTCTTTCACGGCAATCTTATCTGTATGTAGAAGTGTTGAGGACGGCAATATTGGAAGCGAGGAGAAGTCATGTAGAAGCCCCACCCAGTAAAAGGCTTTTGGTAGCAATGGAGGAGTTGTGCTTAATTTATGATACTATTGATTGCTTCAGACAACATGTTGCTTATTTTATGGGCTGTGCTGATGAGGTATTTCTGTGCTAGACAGTCTAGGTTTGAATTACTAGTGGTTAGTACTTTCATAAAGGAGACTGTTGCCAATTTAAAAATCATCAGAGCATGGACTTTTTTGTAGGGTGGGGTTCTTTACCCAAGCTATTGCTCAGTAATTTGGAAAAAAAGACCTAAAAAAAAAAAAAAAAGTAAGTTTTAGTTAACTTTCTGACAAAACACCTAATTCGTTTAAAGGTGAAGTCATTTCAGAGGAAGTTAAAGGGCTGATGTCGAACGCTGAGATTATGGACATCTTGATCTGCTGTGTAGTAGATTTCTTACAAAGAGGCCATTAATTCTTTTGACTCGATCAAGCGTATTAGTTTACTGAGTAGACAAATAGGGAGGATTTATTGCTCACATGGGAATAATTGACCAAGATGGACTACTTGGTATTGCAAACTACTACTTTTTTTGGCAGTAACCTCTTTCTTAAGCCTAGTTAAATAAAAATGGATATAACTTAGAGCCTAGTCTTAAATGCCCACAACTGGGCCAGTCATTTGTTTGAGTTTAATTTTATAGAGTAATATTTACAAGCTTTAGATTTCAATCAATACCCTTAATAATTGCACACAAATAGAAATGTCTTTTTTATATTGACCTACCTAATAATTAACAACGTGAAAGCAGCACCTCGCATTTTATTACACAGAAAGAAAATACTTGGTTTTGGTGCTTGGGATGTTGCCTTCTGGTGGTACACTGCACAATTTTATTCTGTCTGTATTTTTGACAGTAGTTTTGATGTTCATTACAGTACATAGTGCAACTTATTTTGCATTTGATGTGTTTTCTGGAAGCATTGCTTATTCTTTTTTTTATAGGATTCCCTGCAGAACTAACAAGAGTGAAGTCTCATTGTACAAGTTCCTATACAAACACATAGTGAGGATTTCTGCCCCTGAAAGATCAAAATCTAAGTACTACATATTTAGAAAGAATTCAATGCATTATGTTTTCTCTGTTAAACAAGAGAGGAAAGTTGGAATTTCATTTTTGTGGAAGTCTATACTATATCTTTACAGTCTATCTTTAGTAGTTCCCATTAATAATTGCTGCTAATTTAGGAAAGAGTGATTTAACAGATCGTGACAGAAGAAGCCAATGGTTGCTCCAGTGCCTTGGAGCAACCATCTTTATGCCAACATTGCTTTTCAGTTTTCACAGCAGAACTCTTATTGTCTTCCCCTGGGAAAAGGAATGCAGTCCAGCACTGCTACTGCTGCTGTCTAACCTAGAAGGCTTCTAGTTGTTCCTGCCTTGTGCAAAAATCTTGGATCTTTCCTCAGTGCTGCGTGTCAGGGAGCAGCAAGGGCCAGCTGCTCCCAAAGGCACAGAGGGCTGAGAGCTGAGCTGTGTGACAAGGCAGCAGGGCAGGGATGGCAGGGCTGTAGCCAGCCCTACAGCATCTGTGCAAGGCAAGCAGGCCGGGCCTAGAGATACCAGCCATGGTCACTCAGGAGTGCAGATCATCACACAGATTTATGGTCATGAGGCAGGTTCAAGGTCAAGGCAAGAACATGAGCCAGGATCAGGACTGATGAGAGTAAGCAGGGGTCAGACACGATCCTGTGATCACTTGGCCAGGTCAAGTGATAGTGACAAGGCAGAACTGAGGTCAGCCTGGGAAAAAAATCTGCAGCCTGGGGTCCCTGGGCAACTTGTGGGGACTGAGGTGCCAGGTGAAACCGGTAAGAACTCAATAAGGACTATTAGTGAAGCCAGTGCCTGGTGCTCAGTACCTTTAGTTCATCACTATTAATAAACTGAAAATTGGGAAAGTCAGCTCAGAAAGTCTCTCATCTATTTTGCCTCGCTGTTGATGATAATGGCTCTTGCAAACGGTTGCACTGTTGGTATGATTTTGCTTTTAATTTGGTAGTGGGGACTATCCTTTTTTAGGAGGTTATGTTGGTAGTCTTCTGTAGTCTCTCAGAATATACTACTAATTCATCTTTGGAGCTCATCTAAAATGAAAAGGTTGCTCTAAAGTGTTCACCTTTCTTATTGTCAGAAAGGTAATAAACACAGTAGGGACCTATTGAATTATTTTATGGGAGGACAATCTGAATTAGGTTCCTATAATATACACAGGAACAATGGAGAAAGACTGTGCTGGCTTCAGCTGTTATGCACCAAAGACATCTGATGACAGCATTTACAGTAGCTCCTTTCTGCACCTCAGACAGCACTGTCCTCTTCCTGTCCCAATTACTGCTGAAAGTAGGTGTCTGGATTCAGATGAGAAAAATGATCAAAATCTTTCAGAACAAAATGGATAGTAAAAACACCTGCTAGTCAGAGAGAATTGTTAGATAGTTAGAATAAACACTTAGAATATTTAGGTTTGAGGATGCTGTGCTGATGCAATTCTAGGGCCTAGTTAAAAAAGATATTGAGAAATTGGAGGGAGTCTAGCAGAAGTCTGTCAATGTTGTTAGAGTTCTTGTTAACATGACTTACTGAGAGAAGCTGAGGCAGCTTCTCTCGTGTAATCTGGTAGAGCGGATGCTAAGGGAGATCTGGTTGAAGCCTATAACTGCTTGAAGAGAAATTACAAAGATAATAAAGCTGCTCTTCACATTAACAAATGATACAGGAGAGAAAAACAATCATATATTATATCTTTGGAGGTTCAAACTTATGAACGTTAGGACATTAGGAAAATCTTTGGACATTAGAACTGGAACTGGTTACCTAGAAAGACTGTGAAATCTACATCCTTGGAGGTTTTCAAGACTTGACTATGCAAAGTCACAACATGACCTGAGCTACTGTTGATAGCAATCCTACCCTGAGTGGGGTTTTGGACTAGATGGCATCCTGAGGGCTCTCTCATCCAGCATCTCTGTGTTTCTGTGCAATATATACTTCCAGTTTTCAGCTGTTTTTTTCTTTTTGGTTATGTCTTTTCCTTTGATTTCTCTAGCATTATTATTTTTAAAAACGTTAACTGTGACAAGGTGTTAGTTCTCTTTGTCTAGGCTTTCTCTAAGTTCTAGAAAAGTCCATGTGAATGTTTCCTAAAAAAAAAAAAAAAAAAATAGATTAAGTCCTAGTTGCCTTAGAAACTTTTTCGCCTGTTCATCTTTCCCTTACCTCATGGAAAAAGATTGCTTCCAATTGCTGATGAAAGCCTATTCTGAGCATGAAAGAGCTAGAAGCAAAATCTCTGCGGAGGTCTGTCAGGTGGAAGGCTCTCTACTCACTAGAACCTTGGTGACATTATGTACTTATATTATTAGAGGACACTAGAAGATGCTTTTTGTTTGTTTGTTTGTTTTTTATTTTAGTGCTGCACCTGTAAAATTGCAGTCTTGAGGGTTTTCCACAGTAAGTACTGTAGATTGAGGTAGGCCTAAATCAATAGCAGAAAGAGTAATTTGGATGGACTGGTGGAATCATTTGTATAAAATTCGTTTGAAAGGCCTTGCAAACAGCTCTTGACAGTGTCTGGAGATTACTGTTTTTCTCTACACTATCTCTTTACTAGCAAGAGCCTTAGTACTTGAGAGAATTTCAAGTTGGTTTAGTCTGAGTGTTTAAAATTATGATAATTTAGTCCACAGACAGCATAATGCTGTGAAAGCTAGGGAGACAATTCATACAAGCAGGATATTCAAGAGCTTGATGCCAACCCTATTCTTAGTCAATCAATATTAGCTTTGGTGGCTTTTCATAATTTCACTGACTTTGTTATAAGTAGATCAGTCGTAAAATATCAGAGAGAATGGGATTTTCTTGAAATATTGAAATTATGTCTTTTAATTAAAAAATGAAACCACAGAGCATTTTGATTAAGCGTATGTATTTAGATGTCATTCTGGTCATATAGGGTCCTTTAAGGTGATTTAAATTAATTACAGTATAAAAATGTACAGTTACACATGCCAAATGTAAAGCTAACTATTTCATTATTTCACTTTTATTGTTCACGTACTGATTATTTAAAAATAAATCATATGTAATCCACAAAGATGTGGATCTAACAAATATGTGTTACCCACAAAAATGTTGATCTATCCTAAATATTATGGTGAGTCTTTCCTACTGTAACTCTTCCTCCTCCATTGAAACTATATCTACTGTAGGACTATTTATTATTTGTATTTTGATCATAGCTTTGGACACATGGCAGAAATCACTAGCTCAAGAGCATAAACATCGCTTATTTGAATGCACAATATGGCATTATCTCTGTACTGGGGCATTTTATCTTCTAATTTGAGAAAAAGAGAAAAATGTGTGGGGTTAAGTATAAGGAAAAAAGGGAAAGGATAAAGGTGATAAAAGTCATAGCTAGTGTACAAGTGATTTTTAATTGATTCTAAGGAATTTTAAAAGTTCTATAAAATCTGCTATTTCAGTACATATTCTGATTATTTTATTGAAGCAGGGCTTGTATACTATATTATATTCAAAATTATTTAGCTCTAAATAATAAGATTTTGTTAAGCAATTTCTTCTTTGGCATAAAAAAATTGCAGTTATCTTGTTAGTCTGCTACTCCAGCAGAAGTACAAGTATTCACTGTCATATACTGTGTGAGTCTAAATCTGAACTGCTTCCCTAGGGCAGTATTTAAAAACCCATCTTCCATGAACTGTCACAAGACTCAATTCCCTGCTCCTTGATACTGCGTAAGTTAACTCTGGTGTTCATATAAACAACAAGTCATTCAATTCATAAAAGCTAATAGTAAAAAAATGCAATGAAGAGTTGTTTTTAACCGTACATTTCTTATAAAACCTTTTTTTTTCCTTTCTGCATAGCAGTTACTTGGATATCATGTGTGAATGTCCTCGTACAGGATATTGAAAGTGTACATTGTTTGGCCACTGTGCAAAAGGATTTTGAATGATAGTGGCCAAGACATTTCCCTGTAAGTATGAATTCTGAGGAGGTAAATTTTGTTCCTTGGCTTGCTTGTGAAGGTTTTGTCTTGTAAGTAGTCATTTTGTGCTCAGAGTTTAGAATATTTTCTAAACAAACACTTAGAGTAAACTATATCAAGTAAGGAACTATCAGCCTTAACACAAGCAATCCTGACAAACAATTATTTTCATTTTAGCACTGACAATTATGTAAATGTGTCTGGAACAGCAATGGGCACCTAATTATGACACCTAATTATGCCGATTTATTTATACACCTCCTTGAACAACATTTTATTTATAACTCTCCCTCTTATTCAAAAGCAAGAAGAAGTGAGAAAGAATTTCATAGATGATTGCTTCATCATTGAAACACAAACACAACATGAACTGTTTGAACTTGAACATTCACAGGTATAGCATGTCCACAATGTGTTATATTCTATTCCTTTTTCAGTTTTCAAATGAAGACAATCTTTTATATCTCAATATCTGATAAAAACATTTTATCCATGAAAGAATGTTTCATTCCTGTTTAATATAAAAACTATCATTCCTGTTTTGATATAAAAGTTTCAAATATGCAGAATATTGAGAAAATGCCCTGCTTATATTCCCAACATTGCCTACTAGCTTTTGAAGTTAGCAATATCTTTGTGCTGAAAATTATTTCCACAATGTACCTGAAACTAAGAATCATAAAAATCTTTTTATGAAGAGAAAAATCCCAATTCTCTGCTTGAATAAATTTTCTATTTTGTATTTTCATCATATGCTGTGTCCTGAATTGTGTCCTTTCCGAGAGGAAAGTATACTGATACAAACACCATAGCTCTACGTAAGTGATCTTAATCAAAGGCCTTGCTTAGGTCTATGCCTATGCTAATGCAAATAATAAATAATAGAAATAATAAATCAATGATGATCTTACTGCTTTCAAAGTAGACTGTTCAATATATTAAATTACAACAGAGAGGAACTGTGTATGTCTGAATTTTTTCATCTCTGAGTTATCTGAATGGCTTTGTGATGGAGCACACAAAGCTTCAACACAGGCAAGTCTGCAGGAGGAGCAGACTTAGACATGAGTATCAAGGAAATGGTGTGTTGCTTTTTTTTTCCATTGCCTTCAGAAAGAGTTTTTTTTAACCATGCTTTTCAGAAATAAGCAAGACTGATCTAACGAATACCCTTGACTTCTCAGTTTCTTCTCCTAGAGGAAACAAACCTATGCAACCCTAAGAACTGGTTAACACTTGACTAATGTGGCAGCATTATTATATTGTTATAAAGTAGCTCAGATCATGCTTTTTGTATTTTCATTTCTTTTCTTTGAAGCACTACTTGTCCAAGATATGTAATTGCCATTGAATCTTTACATTCCTTTCTTCACTGTTTTCTAGTTGATGAAACAGTGATTATTTTGTTTTTAAAGACAGTTTAGCATGCTCTGTGACATTTGAAAACAGGATTTTTTTTAAAGTCACTTGTTCATTAAAACAAACTTCAATTTTGAGTTCCAGAAAAAAATCCGAAGCATAGATCTTACACTTGCATGCCTATATTCTGTCCTAATCTTACTCATTTATATTTCCTGACAGTATCCTCACAGTATGAGTAGTCTTCTAACTGTGTTCTTTTAAGTTATACTGAAAGGTATATGGACCATAGATAGGTTGTGGTAAACTCTATTTTAGTTTTGATTATCATTAAAGAAATCAGCTTAAAATTTATAGTTTGGCCTTCTGTGATTCTTAATATAGGGTGAATCACATAGTCAAGGACTTACATCTCAGTATCATGACTGCTTTCATTTTTTTCTCAAACTTCATCTGTGTACTTAATATGATTAATAGTTTTTGATCCCCAAACTTGACATATTTGTTCCTTTACATACCCCTTAATGTTATGTTTTCAGGCATGAGAAGTAAAAGTTTCTGAACCATCAGATAGGAGAACAAAAATCAAATAAAATAGAAATGAGAAATGTTCATCAGGAGGAATCAATGGGAACTAAACAGAGTAAATAACTAGGACAAGACTGAGGGCAGTTTTGAAAAATTTGCTTTTGATAGAAACCTTCCATTTTGTGTTACGTGCCTTCTGCTTCACTTGGTTAACTCTTAATTGCTGGAAGACCTACTTTTTCAGCAGGTATTCTTTGAGAAGCTCAGTACAGAATTTCACCTCAGGCTTTGTAACTTCAATGTTCATGGGAAATTAGGATCCAGAACAGTGTATCCAGAGTCAGGATCTGAGTTTAGATTAGAGTCTGTAACTTAGAACTCAGCATTATTTGAATGTGAACATCACGTGCAAGAGGACTCAATGTTGTGCAAGTTCTTGATTGCTTGGTATGAGGAATGCAGGAGGACACTGTTGTAGATGAGGAGAGTACTTTCTTTACTAATTCTCGGAAATCGAGTACTATTCTAAGCAGCCTACTAGCTGAATCGTGGTAGATTGTCAGAGAGAAATACGATATATTTGTGAATGTCCTCGATGGGGCTGATTCTAAGACGGAAGCACATGGTTGATACCTTCCCTTCTGGCAGATTTGTTTTCAAATAGGTATCAGTAGTTTGGTTCCTTGGAAAGAATAATGTCTAGGTAAATAATGGGGCTGAGCCTGAGAGCGCTGAGTTTGGAGTCCTAGAACAACAGAGTAGTTCTGATGACTCTCAGCTGGATGGTGGTATTTTCCCACATAAGGGCTGTAAAGATACCTTAAAGAATTGCAGAGCCTTTCAAAGCTCTAAACAACTTGCTTTCTGCATGTCATTAAGAGTGCAGAGGATATCTACAATGCATCTGTTCACAGGTATTCACAGACGTCTCTGAACAAGTTTTAAATCATCTAGCCTGGGATTCATACGTTCATTCTGTAGCCTTGAAGTCATAGCAATGTAGGCTTCAGCTGCCAAGAACCTGTCACTGTTTTGGTGGGCTTGTGCAGTCTGCTATAATATCCAAACTGCTATTGGTACATGAGCTAGTTCAGGGCTGTTTATACGAGCGGCAGTTCTGTGCACCTGGATAACAGTGAACATCCTTCACTTTGTAGCTATAGTGAAGATCATAGTGCAGAAACCCACATATGGGTACATGGAAACATTCATAAGTAGAACTATACCATCTGCCCACGAGTTTGCACTCAGTTTCCTTCCAGTGAAGAGGAGTACTGTTATTTATGCTTTGTGAAACTGCCTATAGATTTTCAGTCCATATAGCTACAGATCCCAGTCTTTGCCCATCTGGATGTAGAAGCAGAGAACAGTGATGTTCCAAACTTCCGTACTCTCATTTACTCAGAACTACTATGATTTTAAGATAGTCTCCAAGGAAGGCATATTTGCAGCTCTTTGGCATGACAGTCTTTGTGTTCATTTCTATTTCTACATCATCAAGAAGTTGTTACATTAAATACTGCTCCTGATTTTAAGGTCTAGTTTTAAGGAGAGATATAAAAGAGACAAATAACTTCACGAACATTGCTATGAAAGCTAGAATAGAACATTTTAAATGCCCAGTGCACTCAGTATCCCCTCACTGATGTCTCTAAAAACAGCAGACAATGAATTGAAAAATTGTAATTTTTATTGCAGCACTAAGTATATCAAACTTGTTAGTTGGGGGGTTAAGTGGATGCAAGAAAAATTGTGTGTCCAAATCCCTTAAGCAGCACTGGAAATTTCAGTCATGTAGTCTAGCCTTATATCTTTTGAGTCACTGACATATGTATTACTCACTTCACTGATCTGAAAAGAAAAAGACAAATAAAAACAAAAACACCATCTCCAGTTAAGGAATTCCTTCTACAATATGAAATCTTTAAATGTGCACTCATTTGGCAGCAGCATTATCTTAAGATGATTATATAGCGTATGAATGTTTATTGCCTGACTTTAAGATGCACAATGTAAGATTAACAATGGTAGTGGTTTTTTTTCTATAAATGTTATATTTCTGCTATTATGTTTGCAGAATACAGCTAGATAATAATTGATTCCATGACAGGGATTGGCTAATTTGCCAACAGTATAGTATAAAACACATTTATACAGTCAATTACACCCAAGTGCATGGCCTATTTGCTTTATAATTTCATAAACTTGCCAGCAATTTAAATAAAAAAGTTCCATTAAATTATCATATCATGTGATAGAATGATATTGCCAAGTATATTAAACCATGTGTGTTCAGCCAGAATTAATTAAATATTATTACTTTTTTTCTTATTAACACATTGAACCTATCCTTCCTACTCACTACCAGAAATAGAAGCCTATTAGTGAACAAAGTAAACTTAAGGGCAAAGTTTAAATATTTTCTTGAGGGTGTTTCATTAAGATTCCTAGTTCTTTTGTTTAAACATTTGCTCATAGTAAATGTGCTTGTATTGTGAAAATATTTTATGTTCTTAGATATGAATACTGGAGAAGTTTAAAGGGAAGCTTTAATAATAATATTCAGACATTTTAGACAGATCATATCTGATCTTATTTTGCTAATTCAGCTTATGAAAAAGAGTCTCAAAAATGACTGAGTATGAGTTTAGCTTTCATGTTCTGAACTTTACTCCTTGTTTGTTTTTGATCATCTTTTGGTCTTAATGGTGTAAAAAGAAGCATTAATGTTTTGTCATGACTGTTATCTGGGGTCTCCTCACTGTCCACTGTCAAATAAATAAATAAAATGGGAAATGCTTGTTTCATATGAAATACATTAACAAGATGGCTTGGAGGAACTTGTTATTAGAGAAGACAATATTGAAAAGTATGAATTAACCTTTTTGTATTACTGATACCATACACTTGATATGAGTTGACCTACTGAGTTATCAAAGCCAGCCACTTCTTAGCATCCTACAGCATGCACTCATGAACACTCCTTCTCTCTTCTCCTCTGATTAGGTGTGACAATTTCAGACGCTGTCTGCACTCTCCTGGTCGTGAAACATGGAAGGAAAACTTTATTTTCTCATTTTTAAAAGACTTTTAGTAGACTCAACTTTAAAAATTTAAAATTTGCACCTTTGAAATTCCTAGCATGCATTTAGTTTAATAAGACAGTGTATCTGAAAGTGGATAAGCATATCTTTAACAGCAGTCTACCAGGAATCAGCAGAAATAATTACCTTCAAGATTTAATTATGTCGGGCAAGAGTATCTGTCCTGAATAACAGTGTAGACAGCAGAACAGGCATTGGTGTGTATTTCAGCAGGCTCTTTGTATACTTCTGTTAAACAAGGTGTTAGCTATTCTGCTGTGACTGACGTTAAATTAATGTAATTGCATATACCACAGCAATGAAGAGAATTATGTGTGATACATAAATGGAGAAATATGAAGGAAAACAAACTTTAGGAAGCATTAAATCCTGGCTCTTCTCTCATGTGAAGGACATTGATCAGGAAAATCTCTGCAAGTTAATGTGGGAGAGGATTGTAAAATAATGTGAAAGAAAGCAGAGTAGGTCATGCTGTGTTTATGTGTAGCATTCCTCTTTTCACCTTTTGCTCCTCTTGGGATGAATTTTAAAAAATCATTTAAAATAGTTTTGACTGGGATGACACTGGCTTTCTCATTTTTAACAACTTTTCACTAGTGTCTCCAAATGATGAAAAATACTACACTGTGCCAAACCAAAAAATACAAAGTTTTTGATTATTCAAGTGAGTAGTGTTTTTGAGCAAAGCAAATCTATAATCTAAGTAAATATTGCACACTATTATTAAAAAGACCGAAAATAAATAAAGAAAATGAATTTTACTACAGTTAATTAAGGCTTCAAGTAAAGCTTGCTTTTATTGGCAATTTTTTTTCTTGCAACAAGAAAACTAAAAATTAAGAGGATGGTTGGCAGCAATATTGATATGCTAATGGATAAACATGCTAATTTAGAAAAAAACTAATCAGCAAAGACATTACTAATGGAAATGTACTGGAAAATGGCTAATGCTGTATGCAAACCTGGTATCTACAAAATCAAGAAGAACTCATTTTGTGTTTATAATTGTAACTTGAAAGCTAGGCTTGTTCTTCTCTCTGCTTTGCTTTCGTACTTAAAGATATTTTAGATGACCAGGCCTGGTACAATGACCATTGCTTTTGTGCTCCATAATTATGCTGCTAAAATTACATATTCTGTATACTGAAAAGAGGGCTAAATATCTTAGTTTTTTTTTTTTCATATCTAATTTATCAGTGTCCTCAAACAAATTGTTTCTTCAAATTAAAGATTGCAAATGAGTGAAGTCTTCTATGTGAGATATGGCAAAACTTCTGCATTTATTGGTATACTGTGTCAATAACGTACCAATACAATACACTTAAGCACAGTATCTCAAGATTTGAAAGTGTAGTGACACATTTAATTAAGTAATTCTTTGAAAATATTTAGTGTTAGCTTGTCTTTGCGTTTGTCACAATCAATGGCTTTAGTGCCAGCTGAGCTAAATCAGTTCTAGGTGTTTTCAGCCATCACTCTATTATTGGTCTGCAGTTTTTATTTTCTAGAAATGACTATTCTGAGCACATTTCTAGTTGGTCTACTTCTATTTTTAGGTTGCATTTTAAGCGTATTTCTGTAAAAACATCTTGTTAACTGTTGGCATAAAAAGTTCTCTAGGTGTTTGTAAGCCTCAATCTTTTCTGAATTTGAAACTTACCAATTAAAAATAAAGCTAAATAATGAATATTATTGTGCAATCATTTTCAGAATTTTCCAGTATGTTGAGGAGATGTAGAGGACAAAGCTTAAGTATCTAGAGCCTGGACATGCCTCAGAAATGAAAATGAAATCTTGCAGTTCAGTTTAGTGGAGAGGGAGATTTGAACTCAAAATCCAAAACAACATTTTAACCCTACTGCTCCCTGCTGTGCATATGCAATTCTGAAACTGCCTTTGACACTTCTCATGTAGTCTTATTTTCCTTTGGATTCTAAGGAAACATTAGGAGATTTTTGGATTAAGGATACCTTGAAACATACACTTAACATCAATGGAAGACAGTCATTTCTCTCTGTCGCAGCCAACCAGTCTTCAAATTTTATCTCTACCTCAAAGTTCCTGTTTCAAATGACACAAATCTAAACCATTGTCAGACTAGTGCATACTTTTAAAAATTATTTTTTTTACGTGGTGTTGTTTCTGTTGAATTAAAATGCTTAAGGTGGAATGAATGTATTGCAAAGAATTTAATAGTTTGAAATAAATTAAAATGAATCAATATGATTTACTGCATAAAGTAAGATCGTAAGACCTGTTGACCCTGAAAGTTGCTGAAGTCTAATGTTTAGAGTACACCTGAAGAAGTCAAATTCTTCAAACATTTTCAAAATAAAAAGAATTCTGAAAGAATTTGTATGTCCTATTAAACCCAGCATTTTCATATTTTATGACGTGAACCACCAAATCAACTAATAATAGTTTTGTCTCTGATTAAATACTTAGCAAGATGTCTTGATTCCTTAATTAAGAAAAAATCTTTTTCTTTTTTCTTTTTTTTTTGACATATTGGCATAGGACTAAATAAAATTGAGATCTAGAACATTATTCTATCCACCAAGAAGAAGGTGTCATGCCAGCCTTCTTATGTGATTAAACAATAACCAAAGAAACTCTAGCTGCAAATACAGTGTCAGAAATTGTAAGAAAAATATAAAACTCATTTAACTTGACTATGCTTGGGTTTGCTATTAAATAACCCAAACTATTAACTGAAAGGGAAACATCGTTACTGAATACAGAAAAATTCTTGCCACCAGCAGATTCAGGCAAATGATATAATAAAACTATTGGCTGCTGTTTTAATCTTTAGAAATTTTACTTTTTTATTTCTTTTTGCAGTATCAAGAAAAATAAAATGGAGAAGAAATAACCAGCAAAAACTTCTTTCCAGTTAAAATGCAAAATAGCCACTTACTTTTTTTGGGGATGATTGTAAAGAAAAATAGTCATTGATGTGCAAAATTTAAAATTCGGTGTTAAAATAAAGACTATAAAAAGAATCCATGATATCGAAAGTAACAATTTGAATAAAAAATGCAGTTATAATGAAATTAAAGTTACTGTGTATGATACAGTGAATGTGCTTATCATTCTTAAACAAATGATAGTGCTCACAATGGGCCATCTTGGGGTCATACATGCTTAACCCACACAGCTGAAAGTTTCTTAATAAATACACTCACCCACACATAACATGCTAAGTGTTTAGAATGAATTATTCATTTAAAAATTTATGCTTATTTCTTTCATCAAAAATAAAATTCATTCACTTTATCTCATTCAGAATTTCCTGAGTAATTTTTTTCTGAGACAGAAGATTAATCACATTTATGTCTAGAAGATTAATATCAGCAAATATTGAGATCCAAGCTATTGAATGAATGCCTAGTGTTGAGAGCTAGAGATGCAGCACTATGTGTGTTTTGGGGGTTTTAACCTAAAAAAAAGCTCTAATATGGTCCTGTGGATTGAAGACAAATGGAGTACATCAGGTGCACTCCTGGAGCACATCTTCTGTTTTATCCAAACAAAATCCATAGCATATGCTCTAAGGCATGATGCAAACATAGTATGAACTGGAAAAAAAATGGCAAAATGTCATGCTCATCTGATATGAGAATCCAGGAAGGATAATTGAGTGTTATACTTTTGAACATCTGTCCTTGAGAAGGTAATAGAACAAATCCTACTCTAAGCCTTTTCCAAGCACAAGATGATCAAGATGGCTCACCTTGTGGTGGGATTCATGAGCATGGATTTGCCAAAGGAAAACTAACCTACCTGTCTCTGGGATGAGATGACTGACTTCTGTACAGGAAGACAGGAAGAGTGCAGTTGATGTAGTATGCCTTGACTTTGGCCAGGTCTTCAGTATGTCTTCCCCTAGCAGTATGCTTTTAACCATATTGGAGTTGTATGAGATGATCTCCAAAGATCCCTTCAAATTTAATTATTCTGTGATCCTGTAGTAAGTGAGGGCAGTCAGATGACTTGCTTCAAAAGTTTCTGCTTGATTTGAACTAAAATGTTAAGTGGTTCCCTCCTATCTTATATAATATTTTGCTAGGGTGCATCATCTTTGATTTACTGTTTTTATAATGGTTTTATGGTTTTACAATATTATAATTAATTCTATAAATACTTTGTGGATAAATCAGGTGAAGAAAATGTCTGAAATTACTTTGGGTAAGATTATATTTTGTAATTTACTAATTATTAGTAATTATAGCTCTGAATTGCTAAAAGCACTTTTTAAAATTGCAGAAATAGAAACACAAGCTTTACTCTAAGTAAAGTAGTGATTCAGTAGTGAGTTGCGCTTTGGATTTAGCAATTCTTGATACATACAAAATTTGAAAGTCACGAGATGTAATATTGCTTACATCTGCAGAACTCAGAAAAATAGCATAGTTTGTAAGTGTTATTCACATCTGATGATAGGTAATGACCATTTGTCAACTTTTTTTAAGTGGCCATTTGGTGTGAATATCATCTACTTTTTAAGAGAGGCCAGGCCAATTTATTTCTTCCCTCTCTTGCATTTCTGTGGGTTTTTTTTGTTGGCATTCTCCCCATGCAATTCTTCTTCTCCATGGATCTCTCCTAGCTTACCTTTCCCTCTCTTTTATCTGCTAATAGTGTATTAACAGTAGGGATAGATATGTGATGATAACTTAGCATACACAACAGGTAGGCGACTAGCAAAGGATTTGCTTGTAAAGAGAGTGGTAGAAGCAATTACAGCTATAAAGTTAGCCCAGGATGTATGTATTCACTTAGAGAAGGCCGTATTTTAAGGTTTCGCCTGATGCTGCTGGACCTGGTTGCGGTTCCATTCACCAAGTGCAGTGCTCAAAGTGACCCTGTGCAACAGCCTGGTAGGTCAGTCTTGGCAGCTCTAGCAAGAGCGCAGTACTCTGAGCTGAAACATCAGGGCATGAGGAACTTGGCACTGATGTCAAGCTCTGAAGAGCTCTGTCAAGTATAAATGCATCAATACAGAGATGATACTTTCCTTGAAACTCCTACCCAGTCTTCAGTCAGCCTTCACACATGCCCTTCTCTCTACTGTTACATCTTCCCCCACTGGCTGAAGAAGAGCTGATGGCCTCCAGAAGCTTGTGTGTTTTCCCTAAAGCACTTAGTTTACCTCCCCGAAGTATAAGGATTATGGATAGCACAACGTTAAATAGTAGTACCTACATCTAGACTGTGGATATCACTGCATGATTAGAATGATTTCCAGTTACCTTTAGCAATATCGAATAGGTCACATGCTGGAAAGAGAAATGCTGTGTCTCTTCCCTTTAAGAGTTCAAAAGCAGTCTAAAACTAAGATGTTGTATACATGAATTTTGTACTCATTCAAGGTACAAATCTCATCACCATTATAGCAGCAGAATTATTGCCAAAGTTCTCTTATAACAAGTTTCACTGGTATGATAAAGGGAAGAATTAAACATGAATGGCAGCTAAATGATTGTTAAAGGATTGTTTAACCTAATCAGAGATAATGAGCCTTATAGGATTAAAAAATGTTTATAAACAACCAAATATTAGTCACAAAAATGCATATTCAGCTCTGTCTACTCTGAAGATAGAGAAGACCAATTTTGCTTCTGTAATACACACAGGAATTTTTATTTTTGCTATTGGCATCAATGCATTTTATATTTGGCTTTAAATTGGAAAAATGTACTTTTTTTTTTCCAGTGGTTCTCACAGCAGAAAAATAAAGATCATCCAGTTCAAAACTAGTTGACGGATTGCATGACATTTTGCAGGTACTTTTGGACTTATTTTCTATGATTTCTATTGAAATACCATTTTGCTTTTACCTCATTCTTACCTGGAATTAGAATATTATTACACTGGATAATGAGTTACATACCACCATTTAAAATGCTATTAAGTATAGGTGTCTTTCCCCATAACTGTAATTCTATAAGTACTTACATAAAAGAAATACTGTAGACCTTTTTGAGGGATGATTTTCCAGGAAGGTGACACATACATTACCAAAGCATAAGAAATACAAATAGCTGTAAGATATTTATACCTTTTACAGGCATTCTAACCTTTTCAGAAAATGGCTATAATTTGAAGATATAATGTGAAGGGAGTGTTCTTAATGCTACATTAATTACAAGAGTTCTCTTTCATTCCCTCTTTGGAGACATTTTTGTATTTTTATATGAAAAGATGCATATAATATTGTGGCAATAATGAGCTTAATGTAACTGGAAGCTATCAGATGAGGTAGTATCAAAATTTCAAACACAAATAGCGTCAGAAAAATCATCTGTATGCCTGAATGTCTATATCACATGCTGAAAACTTTTTTTCCTTGCCACTAAGTGGCACTGTCTTATTTGGAGTTAACTGTTCAGGTCATATTAAAACCCTTTGGGCCAAATTTATTCTTGGTATACCCTTATTACATCAATGGAGTTACATGGGAAATGAATTTGGCCCAGAGTTTTAGAGGCATCTAATTCCAAAGCATTGCTGCAGATTTGCATTATGGAGGCCCTGGAGAAAAATAAAAATCAGTTACTGCTTAATCTTGCAAGGAGCTGACCCTTTCATTTGGTGTTTAACTATTTCATTATAATTCTTTCCTACTAAATTAGCCCTAGTTAGAAAGGATCATCTTATCTATTTCAGTAAGACTGTCAGTAAATTTTGATTTAAAAGTGGATGAGCTCTTCGCTCTTTGTTTTTACCCTTAATTCTCATTAAATTAATATTGTATATTTTAGAATATGTGTGCATATGACAAAATCTATTATTGAAAATCTTGCTTTACTCCAGCACAATATGTCAAAATATAAAGCTTTAGTTGCTGATGTTCAGTTTTGCCCAATGTCACTGTTTACTATTTCATGTTTCCTTACAGTGATAAAAAAATAAGTACATGAGAATTTTCAAAACAGTACTTAGACCAACTACTAAAGCACTTTTAGATTTGACTTATTGCTGGGCAGAAAACACAGAAATATGTTACAATGTCTTCAGATACCATACACCTTTAAGCAAAGCTGCTTCCACCTTTGACACAAGACAATCCTTTCCTTCATAATATACATGTAAATTGTCACTTGTTTGAATAGCAAAAGAAAATGACAGCTATTTTCCTGAGCCTTTAGCAATGAGATATTCTATTCAGTCCTTTATATACAGAGAGCTTTATTTTGGAACAAAGGACTTTCTGTCTGCTTTCACATCCATAAGAACATCTCTCATTGCCTTCATGCAGAGAAATGAGAGGAGAAAGAAATATGACACAAAATCTCTGAGAGAAGGAAGTATGTCCATAGGCTAAAGTAATACTTGTGGAGGTAATATGGAGTCCCAACACCATGACTTTCCTTCTTGGATCTACCAAATATTTCCCTTTTTCCTATCAGGCACCTACATGGTCTACTCTTCCCATAATTGTAGGAAAAAAAAAAAAATTATTGTAGTTTTTAGCATTGCATTATCAATGTTTGCCGGGATATTTTGAGTCAATTTTGAATTTGTAAGAGCTAACCAAGCATTTCTAATGCAGAGTAAGTATTACTCTGCTGTGATACTGGACTCTTTGTGGTCTCTTTCACTGTCGCTGCTGAAATACTTTGAGAACTTAAGATTGTAGTTATCCATACATGCATATGACATTATTATAGATGGGATTCTCCAGTTTCTTCAGTGTTCATTATTTTGCTAGAAATAGAAATAATTTTTACTATATCAACTATTAAGCTTTGTTTAAAGCTTACTGATTTTTCTGTGAAGTTCAAAGCGACATGAGTTATATGACTTTTGTAAAGTTTATTGGGAAAGATCTGATCCTTTATTGCAACATTTGATATAGTCAGCCAAAACAAATGAGCTTTCAGGCATACCATATTATCTCAAATGTACATAATCTTTTCAGATACTAGAGGCAGAAGTAATGTTGATTGAATACCATTCCTGCAATACTTGAGTTAAAGCCATGTCTTAGATTATATGACCAGACCAAAGCAACTTTCAAATACTGTTTCCCTATTGTATCTTTGTTCTGGCCTTGGTAATAACCTTGTAGAATAAACTGAAATATTAGAATAATTTATTCTTTGGAATGAATTATACACAGTTCCAACAAAGATTTCTTTTGTGCTTCTACCTGAGATATTGCTTTATTTGTTGTTATTATGAACAAATATATGAATAATCTATACTTGAGAAGATGGCAGTGGAATCATCTTACAAGTACTTTCATTTTAGCAGTAAATGGCAGTATTTGCTGCCAAAATTAGCCAAAATAAATTCGCATTCAGGTATTTCAGAAAAAAAAAATCGTGAATTTGAAAACTACTTTCTTTTTATCAAAATTTGAAAATTGTAAAAGTTAAAAATAATGCAAGTATTGTAAACATTAAGAAAAATATCTTGAAGGGAAGCTGAAGGCAACATTTTTAGAAAAAGCTAAGGTTTGGAGCAGCTGACTTGGATCTTACAGTGAAAATCTATCCTCAGCGGGACACTCAACTGTAATATGTGTATTAGGGTAGCATGTTCCCCCTGTATGTGGTCCCAGCCTCTAGCTGGATCCCCATGAACTAATTTTAGTATTGAAATGGAGCAGACTCGAAGAGATTGAATCAGCAGTGAGAATGGTGTCATCTTCTTGGCACCACTGTCAAGATTCCGCATATACACATGATCTGATTTATCCATCTACAATTTGACAATCTCTGCACTTACGTGCATTTTAATGTCATTCTTGGGAATGTTTTCTGTATGGGTAGCATCACGTTACATGATGCCACTTTGATATGTAGTCACCTGAAGCTACATCATGTTTTAGCTGGACTAGATCTGAAAGAGCAATAAATCTCATCATGATCCCAAGATTTAGTGACTGGAATGCTCTATTCTTGGAGTATCATTAAGTTTTTCTCTTGCTCAGTGCATTTTCAGAGTAACCTAAGCTGCTGTGATCAAATTTTTGCAGAGCATTTTTATATTAGATATCACTAAATTGGAGCCAGGACAATGAGCTTGCTACATTTTAAGGCCATTAATAAGGTCATTCTGGCAACATTTAAAAATTGATCTTAGTTCTTTGCTGAAATCTGTGTTCATGAACCTATTGCCATTTAAAGATCCCATCTGAAATTTTCAGTTGATAACCATTGTGACATGATGAATCCTGCAAAGAAGTTCCGTATTCACTGCACTTACTATTCTTCTACTTGTTAAAAAAGGTTTTGGGTTCATTATCTGTTTGTTCTAGGGGCTGCTGATATTTTTGGACCATGAATTTGCTTTTCTTTCCATTGCTTTGCTTTCCCAGAAAATTTGACCCCTCATCTGTAGCTTGTTATAACATACTATATTTATTTTGAATCTGTTGACTGGCATCCACAGTGTTTCTAAATAAGAAATAAGAGATAAGGACTTTTTGACTTAGTATAGTCAAATTTTCCTACGGGTTACACAGAAATGTTTTAAAATGAAGCAAAATCAAACCAGGATAATAAAAGGCTGTCCTCTTATAAAGCATACATAAAAATACAAATAAAGTAATTTGTAATACATATCTTCATCAAACAGTGTTATTTCCCCAAACTGTCATTAGTATAAAGCTATCTACTCTCAACTGCAGTAAAAGTAATAACTCTCTTCCTCTCTCATTTTCCAGGAATGAGAACTAAAAACTGAGTAAACTCTGCTGTACTTTGCTCATAATAAGCTATAGTAGTACCAGTATTTATTAAAGAAGTAAAATGTGTTAGCTGGTTTTTCCAAAGATGAATCTTTAAACCGTTTGCCCTCTAATGAGCATTGGGAGTTCCAGCTGAAACATCTAGAAACTAAGAGCATAATTCCACAGGCAAACGATAAGTTCTGAATGAAGAACATGGTAGTATACAAAGGATACCACAAATGGGGAAAAAATCTATCAGAAGGTCAGCTGTTGAGTCTAAATGCACAATTTCTGATTCAGACAAGATAAGGAGTCTAGCTCTGTAAGAAAGGAGGTGCCTATGTTTAATATATCGTACAAGAGGGTTTTTAAAAGAGAAAGACTTCATTAAGCATTCCTTCATGCTGTAGATAGAAGGGTTAATATGAAGTGTTATTTGAGTTTGTTCAGTGGTAAAAGGTAAGGCAGCACACCGCATTGTCTTGAACTTCAACATCACACAGAATTAACGCCTCTCCGCCGTACTGCTTATCCCACATTTCTTTCTATATATATTGTCTCTATCGACTGCACGCTATGGGTATTATCTCACATCTGCGGTGCAACATGCATTTATCCCACTGTTTATATGTGGTAACAAGAGTGTTGTAGCGAATTCAGAACTTGCTTGCTGAGATTATATATCTCAGAGTGCTGAATGCCAGTTCACACCAAGTCTGTGAGGAGGCTTGGAGTCGTACCCGTGATTTACGAAGACTGCAGCCTACGCACACCTACAACTTACCCATACTTAGAGAGATCATAGAAGCCTAAGTAGAACGTGTGGTAACCTAAATATGCAGCACCTGGGGTTTTGCACGTTTTATCAGGAACTTTTAAGTGTGCTGTTATACATTTTTTTTCATTTTATGGGTTGGCTGACCAATGAATGAATAAAACTGCCAGACACGTGCTTATCATTTGTATCAGGGCTAGTATCTCTCCTACACATCTACATAACCAGCGATGACCTACATAAGTGCTAACATAAGATGCTTTAAATTATATATGTCAAGCTGCAGGTGTTTGTGCACTAGCCAGTAGATTGGCTTTTCAACAAACTTGTCTTCCTGGTCTTTATGTTTAGAAATCTTGAAGAGAAAGAGGAGTCTGTATAATTTTGCAGAACTGAAACTTTTGAGATACACTAGTTTCTATGAGGTGTTGAGAATATGCTGGTTCCTCAATAATTATTTTTTAAGCAAAATTGAGGGCAGGTTTTTGGTGTCAGAATTGATTTGCTAGTACTGCTTCTCTCCACTATTTAAAATGAAGAGCTTTGAGATTGTTGGGAAAATAGTCCTACACTGTAGGTTTTTTTTTTTTTTTTTTTTTTTTTAATTTTATATTAAAAAGAGTCCCATCTATATAGTTGTTAAAATGATAGCCATTGCTTTTGCACTGGTAGCATTAAACTTCTAAGAATTTCTGTGTTCTCAAAAGTGTTCTTGAGTGTCTATGCAGCTGTTGATATCAGGTCTATCCTTGACTTAATTTGAGTAAGGGGAATTGACAAAGTCTTAGCAGAATAGTGGGAGAAATGCCCCCCTTCAGCTGCAGATTTTGGAGCCGCAGGAAAAACATGAGGAGGTGTGAAGTAGTGTAAGGAATATGAAAAATATCTCTCTGATAGTAAGGCAAGAAAGCTTTTTGTGTTTAACCATTCTCAGCACACTAGCAGTCAGGTAATATGTCCTTTTTGCCATTTGAACTTGGCTCAGAGGCTAAACGCAAAAGAGTAACAAATTATTGTGCAGTAGTGACACTCTTTAAAGTTGTGCAGAGCCTTATAAATGAAGGGGGATAAAAAAGGTAGGAATGACCATTATAACCCACCACACATTGACAGAGTTGAAAATAATCCAGCCAGCATTTTAACTAGCAGGTGTGCTAGTTAAAAGTAAAAATCACCGTATTTCAGTGCTCTTCCCTGAGGCTGATCTTGAATACCAATGAATTCATGTGCTGTGTGCAGGTACACATTATAAAGCAGATATTTATCATGGTCTTTAGTGGGGTTGGGAGCAGGAGGACGGTTGCCTTGAGTCAGATAATAACCAAAGAAAAGTGAAAGCATATATTATTTCGTAAGAACATTGCCAGGCATGAATTCTCAACTTCCTGCTCAAAAGAACCAAAAAATAACATCTTGGGCCTAATCCCTCTCCCTTTAAAGTCAATGGGAGTTTAGGCCCTAGAATCTATTTTAACAGTTTATTTTATTTTAAATATAATGTGACAGACATTGAAATTATCCTCCCAGAGTAACCCTCATAAAACAAAATTCTCTTTGTAGGAGAGAGGAGATGGGATGAGTATCGGAACTTCTGTGCTCATTTTCACTGAAGCATTTTCTTATTTAAAACCTTGCTCCATTTTGAGGTTTAAAATGTCACTCCAGTATCACCTTGTATATCAAGCACGATACAGTGAGGCAGCTATCTTCTAGTGGATCATGAACATTACAGGATACATATAAAAAAGTATATAGCTCAGCTGTAAATTTGATCATTCTTAGCAAACAGTTTCACTGGGCCCAGTACTTCGTTTCCTGTCTATCAAAATACTGCATTTCCTCTTCCAATAAAGATGTTTTATAATTGCTATAAGATGGAGTAACTCTAGAAGGTGGTATTGCTCAGCTTTTCTTTGTGTCATGAAAACTCCCATTGTATTATGGTGGTATATGTTACCTTTCTGTCATGAATAATTGTCTGAGTGCAACGCATTTGGGTCTATATTTAGAAAGCAACCTCCTTCTCTCACAAAGAATTGTGGTCAATGTTAGATGGACCATATTGAATAATGGCTTCTCTATTTTAAAGTAATTTCTTATGGTGCATTCTTCCTCAGTTTTGTTTCCTAAATACTTAATTAGCAGTATCAACTTTTAAGTTACATAGGCATATGAAGTATTTTGCCATGTTGTGGTGAAATAACTTTTCAGAATTTATTTGTTTAGTATACAATGTAATACAAAACTTTTCATTCAATCCACCATGAAAATATATGAGGTCAAATAATCCCAATTTCACAAAAAAAGGAGAAAGTAGTTTTCAGTTCACCTTCTCCACCAATCCACAAATACCAAAACAGTCTTTATCAAAATTGCCTATTTTGGATACATTTATAGCCTTTTTGTAATCCTCGTATAAACAAAGTCAAAGAAAAGGGGAGAAAGGAATAGTACTGATCTTCCACCGTATAAGTCCTGAAGGGCTTTTGATTCTATATTCTGTGTTATATGTAATGCTTAAATTGCATATTCTAAGGACTCTGCATAGATAAAAGGTATGTTTCCTTAACTTATTGTCAGATGACCTGAGAATAATCAATATTTTTCTTCTTTATAAAATTTGAAAGTAAATTCCAAGTAGAATGTTTTAAATTTGTTTATGGATAAAATAAAATAAATAAAAAACTACAGTAACAACATGTGGAGGTAGAATTATTACCTAAATTTAAAATGATCAAAAGAATAGCTTAACCTTCTCTACTACCAGGACTCTTACTCATTTTTTTTTTCCTCTTACTCATTTTTTTTTTCTCACAATTGGTCACTGAACCCTGTCAAAGTT
Organism: Nothocercus julius; assembly: GCA_013398735.1. Classification (NCBI taxonomy): domain Eukaryota; kingdom Metazoa; phylum Chordata; class Aves; order Tinamiformes; family Tinamidae; genus Nothocercus; species Nothocercus julius. Next base: position 294,382 of record VZSV01000109.1, on the reverse strand, counting down.
TTTAAGAAATTTTACAGCATTATGTTTTCATTTCTTGATTTGTACAAAGATATGTATATCACTGCTACATAATTGAAGGTCTCAAACTGCTAGATGCATACAACAATTGCTTTCTTGTCATGTAATAGATGTTAGTATTTCCTTGGACTACCATCAAGATAATTGAATGTGAACCTAAATTGACTGTTCTGATAGAAGTCTGCCCTCAGGCGTGAGCTTGAGATAAGCTTCAGAGCATGAAGGGTTGGGAAATCTTCAGACCATTCTGCCCTGAACGAGCACTCTCAATCATACATCTACCAGAGTGCAAATATACCAGCTTCGTTATGTTTGGTGCCACCATTTTTTCTATCCTCGAAATGAATCTATTCTTTCAGATGGTGTCAGAAGTGAATCTTGTGGGGTTGTGTCTTCTATTTAAATCATTCTAAAGCTGAAAAAATTCATTACTCATAGCAATTAAAATGGAAGAATATGAGAGACCCTGGGCAATAATAATAGTAGATTTCAGAGTTCTATAGGTAGAGAAAATATTTTGCAAGTAACAAGTAAGAGAAATAGGTTTGCATCTCAAATGTAGAAATTACCTGTAAATGTTATGGATACAAAAGAAAGTCAATCTATTTAGAGGGATTTGCAATATGTAACTAAATGAAAATTTTCCTTTGTTTAATAAGTAGATTTGTGGATTAAAACAGGACAAGCATAGGGAAACCTACTGACAGGTAAAATTAGGAAATTTTGAAAAATTAATGAAGATAATTTATTTTACACAGTGGTACAAGAGTAGCTTCCACTTAACTAAATTTGGACTTGACTTGAGGTTTGGAAATGAGGCAGGAGCAGAAAAAAATTAAGAAGTATGCAGGTTCTCATAAATTAAGATGGTAGAAAATGCAATGAAGGCTAACTTGTATGATACGTCTGGCATTTCCAGAAATGTTGAGGCATTGAGTAATGGGAATGTTTCTCTTCATTCTGATGATAGATAAACCAGAGAAATTTTGTTTCGTGAGTGGACATGCTGTAAAGAGCAAAATAATAACATTTTACAACAGTAGTCTGTAAAGCTTGACAGGTCAAAGGTGATACAAAAAGGAAATTGGGTTAGATTTTCAAATAGGACATGATGCAATGTGTACTGAAAAATCTACAGCCTTAGTTGCAGATGATGCTTCCTAAAATATGTTTGTGTGATAATCAATGAGCTCATAGAGACATCAGCTTTTAATTCAAGTTATGACAAGATGTCACTGCTAGAAGATAAATAACCACTGGGGAAAAAAAAAAAAAGAAAAAGGAAAAAAAGCTGAACTGGCTTGAGTTTAGTTCAAGTATTTAAATAGCATTGGCTTGTTATTGGTAAATGATATTTACCAACATTTTTCTTCTGATTTTAAACCAGATATCTTTAATAGTTATTTTTCCCTGTTGTTATAGAAGCTAACTAAATAATAGATCCCACTTGATACATATTCTTGACTTTTTGTCAGAAATAAAGTAAGAGATACTTGGAAGATTACCAAAAATAGCCTTCCCGCATCTTCTACAGAGGTCTTGAAAGTCTGTCTACTGAACTGACAGAGGCACAGTCAATTCACAAGGGGTAATTTGTAATTATATAATCTGGCATGAAAGGACTTAATTGAAAAAAAATCACAATGTTTAACTGGAATTTTTTCATATACAGAAACCATCTTGAATGAATATTTTTAGCTATTTAAGAAAAATAAAATTCATCTTCAGTGCTGTAATCTTTATATCACAATTTACTTTCATTTAGGAACTGTTATATGATACCAGAAATCTAGTTTAGCAGAAACAGGTTAAAATCACCATTGCATTTTTGTATTTCTAGGTAAGTTTCCACGACACATGGTAACTTCAAGCACTGATGCAGAAACAAATATATTTTATTTGGTTTGAAGTGATAAAGCTCATAAATTTATGTAAACTGTAATAAAAAGGAAAAGTTGTTGCCATTATCATTAAAAGTAGATTTAACAGATTGAGCTGAAACAATTGCTTTTGACAACCCAGAGGATATTTATATTTTCAGTGAACTTTTTATATCAATTTTTCATCACTAAACTATTTACTCTTGCTGGTTAGCTAGATTTTGGCTCCCTTGATTGTTCATATGGGAAGGAGATGATGACGTTATATTTAATTTTCATTACTCCTGTGAGTGTATATAGTTTGAGATGCTCGGTATTATGTATTCTGCCCATATGATATTATTTTAATTCTCTTTTATCCCTAAGTCTGCACTTATATATTTTTATTAAAAGGGAACAAAAATTCCCCACAATACTAAAAGAAAGGCATCAGAAAAAAAAATGACACTAGTGTGAAGAGAGTCCTAGATATGAGAAGATTCCTTTTTCTGTTCTACAGAATGATATTAAGATCCAATAAGCACTAGGGCCTGAGGCTCCTACCAGCTTCTATGATGTTCCTTTGCAAACACGACATACACTCAGAATGCAAAACTTAAAAGTGCACGTGCATGTGAAACAAAGTTGGAGCATACTGAAATACATTTTAAGCAAAAATTTTGCACATCTTTTTAACAAATTTGTTTGACCATATCCTGTTTACTCTTCCATTTATGTTTTCCAAAGCTGATTCTCACCAAAAGAGTCAAGAAAAGATTCTATTACAAAAAATGTACCATTAACAAAACCTGAATTTTAACTTTTTACTTACAAGTACACATACCAAAAGTACAAAATCAGTGTTTTTGATTAACCAGTGGAGCTAAACTGACAAAAATCTTAGAAGGTCATGTAACTGGAGGAGCCACAAGAGAACATACAAAACTATTTTATCAATTTTATTGTGTGAGATTATGAGAATATTTTTTGATAGTCATTTCACTGAGATAACTAATTACTCTCCTCATCAGTTTTACCTTGAGATATGGACGTTGTTGACCAATGACTCAATGACTCAATGACTCAATGACTGTTGACTTTTGTATCAAAAGATACAAAAGAAAAGCCAGAACCGCAGAGACAGGTCTTCTCATGTGAGTCCAGACATTTCTTTTAAAATTCAAACAAAATTTTAATTTAAATTAAAACAAAATTTTAGACCCCGAGGGAAAAAAAAAAAAAAAAAAAAACACAACATAACAGTCTGAAAGACAAGTGGTCTTTTCTGAAGGAATATAGACAAAGTTGCCTGAGGAGTTCTGCTAGATGAACTATCAACTATGGTCTAAATATTGCCTCATAACATCTTAGCTAGCACATGGTTAGCTTATTGCTAGAAGTCCATCTAATATAATGAGAAGAGGATGATAGGTGTCCTTTAGCAGAAATTCATTTCTTAGGAACTAACTCTTACAGTCATCTTATTTATTGCTATTTGTATCTGAAGAAAGGTTCAGATATACCAAACATAGAATAAGTCAATTCTTTTGGCACACACAACCTGCTTACATTTAAAGAAAGAATGTTCTACATTTATGTCATATAAAATGTCATCAGTAGAGACAGTTCAGATATATAGAGAGCAAGAATAACCTTTAAAATAACAGGCATAATAAAATGAGATATATTTGTGATATCTGTAGGAATTAAACATACACGAATATCCCTTTTAGTGCAATATTTGAGAGACTTAGAATTCTGAGAAAGAATAAGTATGTCTGAAATTCTCTTTTTAGACTGTGCAAAGAAGTTTGGGAAGGATAGATGAATGACTGGACATAACACCTGAATGAAGTAGCAGTGCTCTCTGCAGCAGGGCTACCAACATGGAGGAGCAAATCCAGATAAAACAATATTTATAGCCTAGTGGAGCAAAGGAGTGTGAGAATTTTGGCAAGAGATAAATGGTTCATGCTTTAGGCAATGATTTACAGTGTGAGGGGGAGGAGGAGGATTATTTTGCTAGGGACAGATGTAAGGTTCAGTACAGGAAGTAAAGAAAAATAACTCTCCATCTTTTATTTATTATCTCATGCTTATGATGCTCTCATTCCTGATTTTCAAACATATGCAATTGGCAATACAGTACTTTTTTATAAAAATGTCCGTCTGGTGTTTCTTAGGGCGACTGCAACCTTCCTTCTGCTATATCAATAAGGGAGAACTTAGGAGAAAATGGTATTGCCTGCTAACAAAATTAATCCAGTTCCTTTAGGCCTGAGTAAGACTGATGTAAGTAACCCTTTGCAATGACGACACGTACCCAAGATCTTTGGGGTGCTTCTGGACAGTGTGAAACACAGTTAATGTAGGAAATAAGCTTGGGTTAGTTCAGATCTACAGGTTAGCTATGTGGCCTGCTGGACCTATTCACTTTGTTTTTAATTTTGTTTCTTTGTCACACTCAGTCATCTAACAATAGCAGAGTGTGAGCCTTCAGAAAGGAAGCCTGATAGGCTAAATGTCCTCTACCTCTTTACAAAAGAAAAAGACTGGTGACAGAAGAAAACAACATTCTCTTTACTTAATGTAGACCTTTGTCTCTGGTGTGCAAGTCCTCTGTGTCCAAAGATAATTAGCACTTTATAATGCTAATTATTATAATTATGTCTGAGAAAAAAATCATTAGGGGTTAGGTCTGCTCAATGATTTTCAATTGCCCCCTCTATTCAAAAATAAGGTCATTTTTCGATTAACTAGTTTTAGAAGCTCAAAGCTAGAAACAGCGTTACAGAAAATCCTTTGATTTTTTTATTCCCTCATTTATGATATTTTTCAAGTCAATCAAAGCCCTCAATAAGGAAAAATAAAATAATATCATAAAGTATGGCTGTCATAAAATTACACCAGAACTTTTTAGTTTAAGGATACCAAAATGCAAAAAGAAATCATTGCATCCTTTTGTCATTTTTTTGACATGAGTATATGTGTGCTGTACTAAAATAAGCTAAAAAAAAACACCTTGCAGTTTTTTTCTCACACATATTTATTTGAAAGGCAGATATAACTGGAAATTGAAAGATATAACTTGTCGAACATTAATAGGAAATATAAATGTGGGACAACAGTAAAAATTTCAAATGGAGACATCATACTGACAATGAAAATAACCAGCTGAATAGAAATTTCTTTTTTTTTTTTATTTCTTACTAGACAGAGTATTTTTAAAGAGAGGATGGCTTAGTTGTCAAAAACTTTTCAACTTTTCAATATTGTGACCAGTATTTAGAATCTCAAAGATGATATTTTTGAAGTTTGTCACTGGGTGTAGTGAGTTCAGTTTGTTTGGAAGCTACAAAGAGAATTTTTTGTGACTGAATATGATTGTGGAACAGAGAATGAAGATAGGGGTGGATTTCCAAGTATATAAAGAAATACAAGAGAAGGAAGACGGTAAGGCTGAGTGGTCTGCAGATGGAAGAAAAGCACTAATTTAAAAAATTTTGGACTAGGTGACTTGCAGAAGACAGCTTAATTTGGCAGTCAAATATTAAGCAAAATGACTCATTAAGGTACTCTGCATATTCCTGGATGCGTAATTAGCAACAAATAATACAGTGCAATCAGCTAGACACAGGGGCTAAAAGATTGTATGTGTCCTGATTTATATAAGCTCAGATCAGAGAATTACACTAAAACGTAGCTTCTGTTTCTGAGTAATCACTTTTTTTTTTTTTCTTTTTTTCTATTTTAGACTGACATATCAAGTTGCTTTAAGCATCTGAGAGCAGAGAAGAAATGCCATGGGACTCCTAGCATATGACCAGCCCATGCTCTGTGACAGCAGTAGCAACTGTATATATCATATACCTTAAAAAATGTCTGGTAACTTTTCCAACTGTAAGTGTTATGAAAACTCATAGGAAACTCCTGATAGGAATTTTCAAATATTCACAAAATATGAGCAAAGCAATTTCTGCTTTTGCTCTTTGTGAACTGAGGATGAGTGCAAATGCTTTTGCAGCTTGGATCAGACAGTTCCTCAGAGCTCTAGAGGCTGGCCCCAATAAACAATCAAAAAAAAAAAAAAAGTTATTGAAGAGGAAAATGTTTCTCTCCCAAGGTTGTGAAGAAGAAAGATCCTCACTGTTAAGGTCTCCAGATGGAAATTAGCCCTTCACATGTAATTTGACATCTTAAAAGGAAAAGCTTCCCAGGAGAAAGCAAGATATTTGTTCCTAGATTGAAAACTTTGAAAGGGAAAGGCTCCAGTGAATTTTGAGAAGATGGCCACTTCACTTTTTCAGAAGATTGTTACTGTCAAAGAAATAAATGTAATGAAAAATCTGGTTAAGGAAAAAAAAAACCCATAAGGCCCTCCTTCCAAAAACACAAGCCAAATTCTGTTTTGATGTACTTACAAAATATGCTCAATTGCAGATATTCTATATTAGAAAAAAATATATATTAGTTTAACGATTATCTCAGAACATAGGTTAAGAAATGTAAAGGACAAGTAAAAAAGCTAATAGTATTATATCTCTCTCTCCGCCATTCAGAATTTCCATGTACTATGAATTTGAGGAATCGTAAAACATTCAGTATGGAGGTCCATTTGTCCAGTGAAATCAAAAGATTTTCTTGTGTCTAAGCTGCTGTTCTTCGTATTAGTAGCCTATGGAGACTCAGGTCAGAAACTGATGTGAATGCACCAGGCATTCAGGCATTCCAAATTGCCAACAGCTACACGTGATTCTACGGAGCCTCATTTTTTAAACAGCAATAGAAAGTTAAAGTAAGGACACTTTTTCCTGTGGTCCTTTCTTAAGGTCCTTGGTTCTTTTGACTTGTCTTCGCTAGTGACCTTTTCACAATACACAACTCAGTTGGAAGAGAATAAGACCACAGAACAAGGACAGCAGCAGAATGTGATGTTAGTTGCCAGTACAAAGCTATTTGATAGACACCAAATTTAAGGTAAAAAGTTTTATCATTAAAGTGACCTTGGTTCTCCTAGTTTATCAGTTTTCAGTCACCAAAGTGATTACCATGTTCTTTCCTTCAGTCAAACAAAATGGACAGGAATCTTTTGGTTTCTTCCAGTTAAATTATAGCCATAGTAGTGACTACCTTAAAGTCAGAGCTTAGCATTTATTCATGGACCTCATGTGGGTGAGGCCATTATAAGTGAGTTTTGAAATGCTCCACAAAATTAATATTGTCCTGTAACTTTTGTAGTTCAACTGTCAAACTGATGGCAATGATTCCTATGAAGAACTGGCAGGGACCTCCTGATCCAAAGGAACCACGAGTGTTGGGAAATCAATTTGTTCCAATGCTGATAGATTTTAGCACGAAATCTGAAATAAAGATAAATATTCCGTTGATAGAAACATTGGCACCTGTAGATGTTACAAACAAACAAACAAACAAAAAATAGATGTTCAAAAGAAACTTCCATATACTTCCCAGCAAAATAAACAACTACAAGAAATAATTGGAGGGAACCACTTCATACGTGAATAAAGTCCTAGAACACCTACAATCCATTCATAATCAAGCATCTTTGACTGGAAATATGATGTAGAGGACATACCAAATCTTTTTTAAAACCTTATTATCAGTGGCCAGATCCTGACTCTATTCTGATCACTGTTGCTTAACAGGCAAACAAGGACTACACAAAGAGGTAAGAACTTCTAATATAGGCAGATGGTAGTTAGTCTGAAGAAAATATTGTTTACTGCTTTTTTTTTTTTCCTTCATACAGTGTTTCTGCTATTTCAGGCAGGGTGCCAATAATTCGGGGTGGTGACACATGGGACTAATACAAAATGTGTTCAGTTTATAGTTAGGTTAAAATAGAAGCAAAGTTGAAAACAAGCAAAGTTGAAGCCAGGCAGTTTCAACTTCTTAAACTTCCCTGCACTAGTTTAGAAAGATTAGTTGTGATGAAGCAAATCTGTTGGTTCAGGTGGGTGTAGAGCCCCCGGTGCAAGCTGTGAGATCTCTAGCCCAAAGAATCAATAAATCTTCTAATTGTGTCATGCCACATCTGTGATTTAGACTGGAGTATATTCTGTGATTTGTTTAATAAACTTGCAGGCTTAAATACCATGCGTTTGTGGGATGCTCCCCTGGGATTCATCCTTAAGGTTGCCCAAATGTATCTCCTCTTTCAATGACCTACGTAGGAAGTGACATGAGACATGTGGTGGTTTAATTAGCAAAATGTTGGCATCAGATTAATAAAGAAGAGAATATCCTTTTCTACAGTCTCTGTTTCATATAAATATCTCTCTCAGAGCTCTAGTTCCATATGGCAATTAGAAGTACTTGTTAACATAGTTGTTTAAGTATGTGAATAATGAAACTGGGTTTTCTCTGAGACTGCAAGAGCTAGAGATGGACTGAATTGTTCAGATAAAATTCAGCCTCACCCATCTACACATAGATATGCATCCTTTTTTAAAACTCAAACTTAAAATGGAACTTTCAAATATTCTTATTTCTGGTTGAATTTTATTATTTTAAATTGTTTTTTATTTAATTCTGATATGATAAGTTTTGCTTGGAAATGAAAGTTGTGTTTCAGCTTTCAAAAATCACCATGCTAAAGAAATATTCATGTACTATGATTTGGTATATTTGGATAAATTCAGTATAATTTTTAAAGATGGTAAAACACTGGGTTCTAGGTTTTAAATAGCTCAAAACAATGAACTGTAGGTTGTTTTTAGATTCAATAGAATTGTCTTTCTCTGCATTTGGAATATCCATCAGAAAATGAAAATTCTTTTTAATTTACATATTTCAGTATCGCACTATTGTTCAAAGACATTTCTTCAGAGTTCTTAATATTTGACTGGTGAATTGTAAAAATGTTAACTTCATACTCAATATTCACTGGTTTACTGGTGGTTACAGAAGCCATAGGAAGAACTTGACCATACATATTTAGATGTATCAATGAAAATACTGCATGATGATTTTTTTTAGAAATTCATTAGAAAAATATACATGCAAAGAAACTATGAATCCTTATCAAGATTATTTGTGTGTATTTTTTAACATTTCCTCCTAATTTGTCAAAAAAAAAAAAAAAAGAAGCTATTTTTGTGTCTGGGAAAGTAGTCATGTTTTGTATAGTTGACATAAAGCTGTGAGGACAAAGGACAATGGAGGTGAAACTATGATGACATTTTTTTTTCTCATTAGCCCAAAAGTGAAGTTTGGGATTACTGCAATCCTCACTCCATTAAGTTTTAAATTACTCCTTGCTCTTGCTTTTGTTAAGAAAGTCTCATTGCAATTTATTCTTAAAATACAAATAACTCTGGTGTTTGCAGTTTCTTCCAAAGCGTAGTTCTTTTGGTAATGCAACAGAGAAGAAAAGAAAAGCCAGAAACAGATCTTGATGTATTTATGAGACTAAATAGCCAGGCAGAAACTTAGCTTCACGACTGAAAAAAGCCCTTTATTTTCAAATACACCTGTGAATGGACTGTATCATTTCGTTGAACAGGTTCTGTCCAATATCATGAAGTCATAGACCAAAAATTTTTGTTATCTTCCCGATTAAGTTCTTTCATAATTGTTTTTGATTTTCATTTAATTCTCACATAAAAATAAATTCTACTTATTACTGTTTTGTATTACTTCAAGACTTCATTTAGGATTATGTTTCTTTCTGAAATATGTTTTCTGATTACAGATATCTTATAATCAACCTTCCTTGTGGTTAAAATCTCCTTTTCATTTTATTTGTTTGCTTCTTTGTTTATTACCAGACTGATTGAGTGACTTTTGTAGAATTTCAAATAGCTTGTGCCATGTTTCAGATGATCATTGCATGCAATGAAGTTATTTTATTCTGCAAAGACTGCACTCTGAAGAAAAGAGAGGAAACCCCCTTGGTGTTGTTTTAAATGTGTGTAGGTTAGCAAAAGCATTCTTCAAAGAATTTAAGTGAGACTGGGACACATGCAACTCCTTTGTGTTACTTGCAGATCTTTCAAAGACCGTTCAACAGGATATGGTCTATATTGTTATCTACCTAAAACCATAAACTTAACGAGCAGCAGTAGTACAAGAATGGATGTCTTAGAAAATATCCCTTTCGCCTGACTTAAAAGTTTGAAATTTAAAAGCAATAATTTAAAATACTTGTGGTTAGATTTAATGAAGAAAATAATAAAGAGTTCTAATGTTGGGCAGTAGTGACAGGCATAACATAAGCGTCCACAATTTTTATGTCTCTTCATCTATGTCCTGCTGTATTACACCTCTGGTATATCAATTTTGAGCTTTTGAACAGAGGCTCCTCTGTATTCTGAACTCTACCATATAAATATAATAGCGATTCTGTTACAAAGGTAAAAGGAGAATAAAATTGACAGCTTCTCTTTTTTCCTTTTGCAACCTTAGTCCATATTTGAAGCCAAGTTCCAGAAAATGAAAGGTTAGTATCTTCATCTTCCAAGAAGATCTTCATGGACCGAGTCCCTTTGAAATCAATGGGATTTTGTGAGAATCATAAATAGCATTTGCAGGGGGTAATTGCAGGGTCAAGGAACAGTGCGTCAGAGCACTTACCTCTAAGATTTTTCTCTGTGCCTATCTCTTAATAGCAACAAAAAGTATTTCTTTCATTTTCTTCTAACAACTGTGCCTTTTTAAATAGATGAAGAAACATAAAACATTAATTCATTCTTACTCAGATTTGAATTGAATGAATAGAACTAATGTATAATCTTCTTTCTGCAAAGTGATAAATATTTACAGTGCGTAATGAGATTTCATGTCAAAAATTGATGGTATTTATTGTGTTTTAATAAAAGCAGATTTGAAAATGTTATTTTTATTAAACAAAAGAAGTGTTGAAAATATTGCCATTTTCACATTTGCTTTTTCTATGGAGACCTTATATGTAAAGACAGATTTTGAGCTAACTATATTACTATGGAAATCAGTTGCAACAGAATAGAAATAGTATGAAATAATGAAAACATTAATACTTCTTTACACCTTGTTTCATTTGCTTATCAGTTACCCTCTCTTTTCTTATTTCTTATTAGGCTTGCACATTTTTATTTTTTATAAAGGTGTTCCTTCTCCTCTCATGATTGGTTTTCTTGATTTGAATCTCCTAAAGTTGCAACACTAAGCAGGCATTTCATCCTTGGCTGAAATCTGGAAGTTGAAGGCACTGCCATATGCGGTGTCTGAGGGTTACAGATATTTATTTATCAATTAAGAAACCATTTTCAAATAAGTACTGCTAGAAAGAGCCTGCATGCAGGACTGTATCACATATTGCCATTAAGTTATCTACTAAGACTGCAGTGCTCAGTTTTCTTAGCTTTTTAAGATGCACTAATCAAAGTACCAATGCATAGTTTCCAGGAGCTTTTTAACATCTATGCTGTTTCTTACATTTGTATAGAACTTTTAATCATTTAATGTAGCCCAGACAGATGAAGCAGGTGATCAGACTTGCTTGAAAAGGCTAAAAATTCTAGGCTCTAAACAAGTTCAATAATATTTAGTTTCCAGGTCACATAGCTCCAAAACCCTTGTTGGCTGTTTTATATTTAGTAAGGTAATAGTATTTCTTGTTAAATTAACAAACTGTTTGCAAAAAGATAAATACACAAGAAAGTGTTTTTGTCATTAATTAAATAAAAGGGAGAAAGTGAGTACCAGAGAGAGAAAGAGAAGGGAGTTCTAGCCTATCTCAACAAAACAGAGAATTCCTTAGACTGCATACATGTACATACATGCCTCTGTGTGTGTTTGTATGTAATTCTTTAGATAGGCATTTTTGCTGCAGGCAAACAGAAGGAAACCTCTGACAGCATCCCTTTAATTGGCATGAAGCCAGCCATGCTCATTTTCTGCAGCTGGCATGAAAATAAACTCATTTTTCCAGAAGTGACCCCCATTATTTCATTTTCCTAGCTCCCAACAAGTTGATGAGCTATAATACAAAGCAATGCAATTAATCGTTATATGGCGTCTTTGTTAGAGTAGTAGTGATGATCAGCAGTTGGAGAGGAGGAGATAGTCTTGAGATTGTGGGGAAATAAAGATTTTTAGCAGATTAAAAAAGAAAAAAAATTCCCTCAAACAGAAGATGCATACTGCTTAGTTATGGATGGAAAAGGAAGGAGGTCTTACATGAAGCTAACTAGTTATTTCCTGGTGAACTCTATCTTTTAAGCTTTTTGATTTTACTTTTATCCTTGTTTGCTTTGTTTGTTTGTTTGTTTGTTTGTTTTTGTTTTTTAATCTTCCTCCTTTACTAGAAAGGCAAGCTCCAGTTTTGGTGAGGATGGATGTCTCTTGTGAGAAGAGGCACTACTCTCTTTCTGCAATTGAAGATGATGAAATAGAGCAGTCAACCACCCAAGCAAAGTTAAGTCTCCAAAGGGTGAATAGTAGACATAGCTTGAATTTCTGCCTTCCTCCCTTCTGATGAGCTTCCCCAAGACAGTGAATCAGAATGGCAGACTTCTGGTGAAAGTTGTATATCTGTAATTAAATTGGAGCGATACTAGATTGCAGAGCTGTACTAAGAGGTCAGTCTCTCAGACGCCAGTTCATGTTTCCAAGCATGGAGTCACTGGCTCTTCTGCTGGCAACTGAGTTCTCTCTCTGTATTTCCCACATCAGAAATGCACAAACACTTATAAAATTTTAATTTAAGATCTTGCAAAACTAGAGTCCTGTGTAACTATAGTCCTGAGCAGTGGACTGCTTCTGGGAGACCAAAACAGGAAGATCAAGTCAGTTAAAAGATAAGGCTATATAAAGGAGATCAGTGTGGTAATAACACAGAACCACATGGTCTTTGGAAGTGGAGGTTGATTCTGATTTTAATGTAGACTAGTTGCATAAGCTGGGAAGTGTTTTACGGCAATGCAAAACTAACAAGACACAATAATTCCTATACTGAAAGTTAAAGTAAGAAATAAGGAAAGAATGGAATATTGCAGATGAAACATTCAGATACCTGTTCTCTTGGCTAATATGAATAAACAGGAGGAACTGGATGGTGTGTTGTTGAGGAAGGTGAAGAGAACTCTGTTTTTTTTCTGGATTCCATGGAAAAGCCTATGAATTAGATCCACTGTCTAGGTTTCTTTAGAGGACATGTTGGAAAGTGGCATAGCATGCAGAAGCATAAGCCCATTTTGACAACCCCTTTTTAGCAGCAGTGTGACTAAAGCTGTCAGGTTAAATCCTTATCAGTTCATCACATTCCCCTGCAATGGATGCACAATCAGAGGGTGAAAATGGTGTGGGAACATTAAGATAGGAACCACACATGGAAGAAGGAAGAGTCAGGCTGTTTACATTTCTTTAGTGCCATGATGAGGTGCTCATTTCTTTCCTTGGTCAAGCAGCTAAAAACAATTTCTTCTCTGCACCTGCATAGAGAGACAGAGGATCTATCTGAAGTGGGTAAGTCACTTGAGTGAGATCTCTGTGACCAAACAATTAAGCTCAATAGTTTCATTGACCCTTTATAGGCCTCCAAAACTAGCCTCATTCATTCCTGACAATTTTATCAAAAACTCTTAATATCTGCAAGTTTTACCTCCTTTTCAATAGAGTATATTTTTCTCTCTCTTTGTACTGGTGAAGGGAGATAACTAGCTTAGTCATTTTCTTTATTTGAAAGCTCACCTGCAAGATGAACAAAGCTTCTCTAGAGCTGTATCTTGAGCCTCACCTATAAAGACCACACTATAAGAGCACTTTAGCTGTACTCCCATAGTACGTCATGTATATACAGGAGTGTATATACTTTGTTTGAGACAATTGCCTTCCCCAAGGTCATCTAAAATCGAGCTTCTTTTTCTTTTCTCTTCCTTTTGTCTTCTTTTTCTTTTCATAATACACTTTTTGATATACCTGGCAGATACAACTTTAAACCATTAATCACTTCAATGTGATATGTATTAGTTTCCTGTACATAACAATGATTATTGCCAACTGTTTGAACTAACCCACTTCATCAGGGCACCTTTTCTATGGGATAATACACAGAAATATGTAAGTTTTGTAAGTTGAATGGAATTAGTGCTTGAATAGATACAAGAATGATATTCACAATGCACAATGCATGGATGAAGGTGTACCACAGCAGAAACAAGCAAAAAACAAACTGAAAGACTGACCTTTGGGTTAAGTGTCTGTTGGAGATCAGTTCTTCCCTCCTATGACATAGAGTAACAGGAAAGAGCCTTGAAAGAGAAAGAAGGGAAGGGGTGTTTGCAAGTAAACAATGTGCTGACGAAGGAGCAGTAGTGCATCTTCTTTCCCATAAGACAATACAAGTGTGGTGAAGAACCTGCAGTACCTCTCTGTCAGTAGATCCACTTATGAGCAATGCAAAAGCATGGAAAGCAACAATTAGTCAGATAAAACAAGTACTCTGTTATTAGCTAGGCAATGAAGGACAGCAGAAATACTTACTGAGACCTTCTGCTTTAAGGAAGAAAGAAAAAAAAAAAAAGCCTGTTGTAATTGAAATAGTTAAGTCTATTAAATTTTAATTTAAAAAAATGTTAGCATTGCTATTCTATTTAATAATAATACCATAACATGTGAGGTGACAAGAATTCTACAACACTAGTAAGACAAAAGGCCTATGTCAGGGATACAATCGAAGGCAAGCAGTTGCTAACGAGAATATATATATATAGTCCCAAAACAGTCAATCCACAGATTTGTGAAACCATTTGCAAAAATAAGTTACCCTTATGCATATAATTTACAGATCAGGAAAATATTATAGGAGGATTTGACAATATAAGGAGAAATGTAAGAGGAGATGCTCGTAGAAAGAATATAGTATTTGAGAAAATGTTGGATATATTTTTCAGACTAATTGGTATGTAAGAAGATAAGGTAGAGATTCTTACATAGTTTTTGTGGTTTTAAAATCTTTACTCATTTTAAAAGGATTTTTTTCCATTTTGTTAAAGAACACTTCTGGAACAAATCAAGACTTCACAACTGTGGAATTTGTTGTGTGTTATGATAGTATATTTGTAAAGAGACACAAAACACAGTCTGAATAAAATTATGTTAAACTGTCCATAACAATTCTTGTCTTTGGTTCTCTGCAAAATATAGCTGATGTTGACCACACTCCAGGTATTAGTAGGCACCAGTTTAAGATATTCTGCACGGGGCTTGTATTCATAAGAGATAAATCCTTCCTAAGTCCAAACAATAAAACTGAAAGTTTTGAAATACTGCAAAGAATTGGTTGCGAAAACTTCACTTCACCAATGAGGTAGCTGACCTACATACATCATAATATGCTGAGTTTCCTGTCCTTTGTTATCAGCATGAGATTTGCCACTGGATCAGAGCACTGATCCCTCAAGTCAGTAATCTTTTGCCTGTGGGAGTAGCTCGTACCTAATAAACAGTTAAAAGTAGCCAAATAGAAATGCTTTAGTTTAGTTAGTAATGCTCCCTCCAGTAGCTCTGTTCTGACCTTTCTTCTAATCATCTTATCTTATCATATATAGGTTATATGTTTTATTACAATCTCTGGGGTAAATCAAGAGTCCATTTGGGTAAAAAAAGATACAAGAGCAGAGAAGACAGGCTGAATGTCTCAGCTGGCATAAACTAGGCAGTAGCGGGAGGGCAAAGTGAACTCACTCCAGAAGCGAATGTCACTGTTCACTCCGGAAGCGAATGCCTCCATGTTCCTTACTGTGTCTCCCAGAATAAGCCAAACCCAAAGGGAGAAGAGGAGAGAAGAGTGATGGAAAGAAAGAGTCGAAAGGTAGGCAGGGCAGAAGCACACAAAACCTCCTTCCCCTATCACTGATTACAAAATATTGTACAAGCTGAGCCCCATATTGTATACTTCATTTACAGTAATTGTACAACAGCTGTATAATAGGTGTAGTTTAAAGTATGAGTGTTGCTCAGAGTGTAGCTTAAATGTCCACAGTGAGATGTGAATATGAATATGAATGGTCCTGACTGCATAGTAATTGGTGGTATTATGGGAGTGAATGGAAAAGCTACATATGGATGAATGGGTGGGGCTAGGGAAGGGTGCAGCACAAGAGACTAATGGTAGGTTTTATTTTCTCACATAGATGCCTTTTCCTTTAAATCATTAGCCAGCGGCAGGAGAAGCAAATGAAAAGAAAGAGAAGGGGACCAGTTTGGCACAATGAAGCTCTATACTCATTATATTAAATCATTCCAATTTCCCTCTTCACCCCACCTACCTGCCTATTGATCCATCCCCATTAAACTTCTAGCACGAACAACACAAAAATTCCAACCTGCAGGGAAAAAAAGGGTTTAAGGAATATGATAGCATAAAAACAAAAATATGATTATACAAAAAGGTTTAGCACTCAGAGAAGACCTGGAATCATTCCTTTTTCTTTTGAACTTGTTACTGGCTTATGTGTTAGGATGTTACAAAATGGGGGGTGATTGTTCTCAGGAGGAAATGATGAGTTAGGAATCAGAGCTCAGAACAAATGCATATTGTATTTGTTCTGTTTTCTTTTGCTATCATAAAATTTCGAAAGCTCTTTTTTTTCCCCTGCTCCTTAATTCCTTGTCTCTTTTGTTAATTCAAGTGCACAGTAATCTATCCATTCAATATAGCTTTATATGTAGTTATTGAATAAATTACGGAATCTGGATTACTTGAATTATACGACCAGTTTATTGGTATATGTGAAATTATTTAAGAGCAAAATAAGAATTAAACTTCAGGAGAAGAAAATGACTTTAAAAGCATTATGAATTTGTATAAATTTATGTAATATCAGAGTTAGATAATTACTTTAACAATTCATATGGACTCAGAGCCTGATCCTGCAGGTGTTTGCCCTTGACTTCAGTGAAATTTGCTCACTCAGTGCACATGCTCAAAGCCCACATGTTTGCAGGTTGAAGCTCCAAGTAAACAATACCAATCTGATTTTACATTATAGATTATAGCGTAGTGACGTATACTAAAAACAGAAAATTATACAGCTACTGAAACTCATTTTATTTCACATTAAAACAACAAATATATTTGGTGTTAAAAACTTAACGAATTGGTATTACATTTATCACTGATCCTCCAAAACTTTGCATCATTTTGATTATTATTTCATGTTTTACTAAAGACGATTTCCTACAGCAGACACTATAACAGAAATCCTAGTGTCACATCCTGCTACCTATTTATAAATTGTAAAGAATAAATGCAACAAAAATTAATTGCAATTATTCATGTTCTTGAAAATGACAGTACATGATAAGAAAGAAGGGTCACTATTGCTCACTTCCTTTTTAAGACTATCTTTGTTTACCTAGTTACCAAATGCTAAGAGACTGTATGGTACATTTGCATAGGATAACTAACATATACCACACCATTTTCACGTCTGCAAGTACACGTGAGTAACCGTAATTACACGTGACACCAATTACTCTATTACTTTGTATTAAATTATAATGGAAAATTCCACTAGAGAATTGAAGCCTAATTGCATCTTAATTTGCATAATTTTGCATATTAATTACATCTCAGATGAATAATAAATTTCAGCAGATTTTTAATTTATGCATAGACACAAAAACAAGTGGAGAAATAATTTACAAAAAAATACCAGCAACTATTACTTAGGGCATTCAACTAATTTTGCTTAGTTTAGCAAAACAAAACTTGGTTTGTTTAATATAGCATCTTTAGTCTGATTGCTGTTTATTGCACAATATGTTACTTTTGAAGCACAGAGAGAAGCTGAGCCTTTTTAACACAAAAAATAAATGTTAATTCACAGCATTTTAAGTTGAGGGATTTTACATTTTTGAACAAAGTGTTTTGAGGACAGTGCTATTTAATTAATTTGAGAATGGGCTTATTTGTGATAGATTTTCATTTTACTTATACCTTATTTTGTTGGCTTTTTTAAATGAAGGTATAAAAAAGGGAATACTGAAAGAAAAAATTCTTGATGAAGAGGTTTCTCTGTTAATCAAATGCAGAATGTTTTCTTGTTTAGAGACAGCAGTTAAGCAACTGCAATTTTGATGCCTATTAATTTCAGACAAAGGGCAAAATTAAGGCCAGGAAATGTGTGGAGTTTTAAATCAACATATATTTAAATATTTCTGGAGGTATTGTGTTTATTTCAGATCCATTTTATATATCAGAAAAATAACTCTATAAACAAAAGGCAAAAACTTATATTTTGTAAAGTCTTTCTTAACTCTAAACTCAAAATCAAATCTGTTATATTCCGTTGAAGTATTGACTTGTGTAATGTTAGGGAGACAGGAAAGACCAGAGTCTATAAACTCCTTACCACTGTTTTGCACTCCAATTTTCCAAGCAATATTATTTAAAAAATAAATATTTGTATTTTATATGCCTCTAGTTTATTTAATTAAAATATATATCAGTATAAATTTCATGTTGCTAGAACTTGCTTCCCTGAATTTTACATTATCAACCTCTTCTTGCTTTTCAATACAGTCTGCAAAACTGAAGTCCCTTTATGCTCTTAATTCATTTCAAACCTTAATCTGGTATTATGACTTTTATACCTGCTGCCACGCTCAATCTGAGACTGCCTGCACCAAGTATAATTCTATTGATCATTTGCCAAATTATACAAAAGGTTTGGACATCAACTCTCTAATAAATCAGGAGACTGTCAAGATCAATCAATATATACTCCTTTTCCTCAACTTCTTTTCTTTAAAGAAAAAAAAAAAAAAGCTTACAAGAAGTATATATTTTGTAGCTTGTAGTTCTGTCAGTAAGAGCTGGACAGAATCCAGCAGGATACTGTGTAATCTACAAAAGTCCATTCTATGTATCTTCTATCACGTTAGTCTGGATTTTGCCAACTGAGATGTTCTGACAGACTGTACAAAGAATACTTCTCATGTATGTTTGCACTGTATCGGGTACAGATCACTATTTTTACTTGTCAGCCAGCAATCTGATCTGATGTGTACTGAGCTTTATTTTATTTTATTTTATTTTATTTTATTTTATTTTATTTTATTTTATTTTATTTTATTTNTTTTATTTTATTTTATTTTATTTTATTTTATTTTATTTTATTTTATTTTATTTTATTTTATTCCTTTTTACAATGAAACACTTTTAGACTAACATATCTCTAGGAAAAGTTTCCTTCTTCTCAGAAAGCACAAAACACAGCAAATGTTTTCTTGTTATGATGTCTACTGCTATCATGTCTCTGGTTTTGGTATCAGGCGACTGTCACTCGGTTCCATCTGTACAGCACACCAAATCCCATTAGTAGCACCATCTTTAGTACCCTTCTTGTTAGAAGTTAAAACAGTCTAGCTTTCAGAAATAGCATTCTAATGAGGATCGAGATTGTCCTTTTACTTTCTGAACATCCTATTTGGCAGGGTTCAGATAAGCGGAGGGAAATTGCACAGAACGAGTGGAGCTGTGGAAACAACTGTTCAACAGTTAAACAAGAGTTCCCTCTCATGGACATTATGTGCCACTGCTGTTGTTGACAGGCAGAGTGAGAGAATCGGAGTGCTTCACAAAATATCTACCACATACCTTGAGATATTTGCTTACCGAGAGGAGAAGATATGATTCCTGAAAAACCTGGCATGATCAAAATCTCTTGCAAATGCAACTGCGAGTGTGAGAGAGCTTTCATACCACACTTCCCAAGGAAATGAACGTTGGCATTGGCTTTAGGCATCTTCAGGCTGTGTTTGAACCTGCAAGATCGAACAGCCCAGGTCCATCTTGGGATCTGGAAGTGGAAAGGAATTCCAGTTCTCTGCATTGGACTTGAGAATTCAATTCTTGCAACACCCTTCTCCTTCTTTGATTGCCTTCTATTATATTTCAGGAAAAGCCTATCCACTTTTATCCTCATTAAAATGATGTTATTCAGCTTTTAGATTTACTTCCCTGTAAAACCGTGTGGCTTGCCCCCCCTCCAGTGATTATGGTAGCCCATAGGACTCTACATAAAACATCAGTGAACTGTTTGGTACATTTTGTCATAACTACAAATTCCACCAAATATTTACAGATTTATTTAAGCTCTCAATGTTCCTATTCCGCTCCTCTGTTTTGGAAATAAAGAGTAGGTTGGACTCACACTGAGGCTACTCTAAATCTTAGTTCTGCATTTTATTTCTTTTAGAAGGTCATGTCAGCCAGTTAGCATATATATGTGCTCAGAGTACAAAAGGAGACTCAGAGTACAAAAGGAGATTTTCCTGAATTCCTGATAGTCTGAATAATCCTGTGATTTTCAGTATTAGCTAGGATAGGCTATTCCTTGCATTTCAAATATAACATGATACATTTCTGAGTATATTTGAACAGAAATCAGTCTTGATTTCTGACTTGCAAAAAGAGTAATGAAATTCTTAGGATTAGATTTTATATATAAAACATTTATCTAACAATTTTAGGATATTTTGGCTTCTTAAGGAATATGCAAATATATTAACCTATTAGCCTATAGAAAGGCTAATGAAATGTTTATGCTACTATGTAAAAAGTATCTATTGAAGTTTTAAGAAACAGGAAAAATAGGTCCTCAGATGTAGATTCCTAGAAGCTAGAGCAGCTTCCTGTGAAGTATTGTTACTTGCTTGCCCTGTCTTTACACTTTTCCAGGCTTCTACTGCTCGGGATTCTTGGAGACAAGACCCTATGCTAAATGTGCTTTTTGGTGTGATGTACAAAGGACTATCAGACTTTTTAAGAAGATGAATTAATTTCCAGAAATGGAAACCTCCACATTTGTTAAAAATGTTTCAAGCTGATAAAGATCCACTGCAGCTATTAAAATTAGTTTAAAGCTGTTTGTGAGAGGGGATTCCATCCAAATACTGTGAAATATTTTGTTAATTTTCAAAACTGTAAGAAAGTTACACATCTCTGAACGGCTTCATTCTTCTTCTGATTAACTCAAAATTAGAAGTTAATTCTTGGCTTCCTTTCAGAGGGTGAATTATAAGTATCAGTTCCTAACATTTATATGATGTGGATGTCTAGCTTCAGGGAGATGAGTTAGAATAACAACTCGTTTCACAGGGGAGTATCATACATAGAACGGAATCCTAATCCCCCTCCCTTTTAACTCTAATTGTCCCATTTCACTGTACCATGCACCTGTAATACTAGAGATAAATAGCTGCCTTTGAGGCTGTAATGGTAATTTTTGCCATTCCTAACCACCTCCAGGAGCACCCCATCGGTTTCCCCTAGCAACAGAACATGAAAAAGAGGAACCATAAACCCGGGGCCGCCATCCTTTACATAGGCGCCGTTCTCCTGTAGTGACCAAGTTTGAGCGGCCATAGTGGCATTTTGGATTTCAAACCCCAATTGCTGGGGTTTCCTCAACTTGTCAATGCTAGGTGACAGAGGTCTGGGTGAATGGTGAGATTTGCCAAGGACATCACAACATTTTGGAAGGATACGCTTTCTTTACAACACAGAACATAAATACATCTACTCCAGAGTCACAAAGCTGGAGCAGCAAAGTGTGAGATACGCAGTCAGGGTCTCAGTTGTTGCAGCAAAACAGGCATAGGGCACAGTCTTCCTGCAGCAGCAGCAGCATGACCCTGTAGCCTATCCCAAACACTAGAATACTGAGCTGGCTTTCTGCTGCCACTTTGAATTAGATTAGGATGTGTGAGACAGTGTCCCTACCACTGCAGGCTGGACTTTCCCGTCTGTAGTAATTGCCTCAGACCTACAGTGACAGCCTGATTTGCAACTAAGACTACAAACTGCTCTTTGGTCCAGCAATGCCTTTATGCCTACTTTTATTTTCCCATGTCAGAGCATCCTGGCCATCAGTTAGTCTCTATCTATCATCTCTGGTGTAGCAAAATCCAGTATTTACACTGCTGAGAAGTCTGATGGTGGCTCTGGTGTGAGTAATACAGTAATTATATTATAGGTTTATCCAAGTGCTGGGAAATACAAGAAATCTCTATAGTTAGATTTCTGAAGATGAGGCAGAAAATGCCATTTGGGTAGTACTTAATTTCCTTATACTAACTTATATGTTGTTTTTATTTGCTTTTTCTTTTTTGGATTTCAGTATTTAAAACTATTTTGTTCTCTCTTTTACTCTTCTCAGAACCTTGGAACTGAAAACAGGAGAAAGAGGTGCTGAATTAAAATTGACCCATTTCTCTAATTTGCTAGCACATATGCAGAACCAATTCTAGGAGCTGAGCCAGTTCCTATATTTGTCATGTGACACTTTATTGCACTTTTTCACTTATTTACTTGCAAAGGAGGAAACAACAGTTACTTCTGGCCCATTTATTTAAAGAGATGAAAAAAGTACCCAACCTATAACGTATGATCATATGCATCTCTTTTAGATGCATGAATGTTACTTTATCCTTCAGAGAACACTGGTCTACTTCCCTCCTTAAAGTAGACTGTTATTCCTTATTCATAAGTATGCTATTTTCAATCCCCGCTTCTGCTTTCAAATCTCTGTTTTGGACAGGCAAGATTTGCTGAGTCAGTCACTTGAATTGGCGTGGTTGGGTATTTTATATTTTCCCATAGTTTATTTTTAATACCTAGCATCCATGAATGTCAATCAGGAAGGGAAGGAGTTGGGGAAGGCACTGGCTTCTTTTTAACCAGCAAGGAAGTATTAGTTGCAGAATGCTGAAAAAAACACGGTGTGATTTATAACTGCCAAAACATTTTTGGGTTACTAAGCAGCTTACCAGATTCTTTGTTTCCCATCCTGTATATAAAAGACTGTTTAAAAACTGTGTGAAAATTTTCAAAAACACCTTTAAAAGATTCCATTACTTAAAGTGATTTGGATAATTGTGTTCAATGGTAGCCATTATTTATAAATATAATTAGTTGCTGAACTCAGAGAAGGAGGGAAATTTCTGCAGGTGTTTCTCATTATTTGCTATGCATACAAAATATCTGCATAAATTACCATTATTATTTCAATGTATACTAAGAGACAATAAAACATTAGCAAGCAAAGAAAAATGTTGTTGACCCACAATCTGTATTAGCAGCATAGAGTTTTGGCCTTCAGTGTTTTTGATGCACATGTGCAACTGCATTCAAGACTGAAATTACAATTTTGCACCTGTAGCAAAATTAAGTACGTAACAAAAGTGCATCAGAAGGATATTGAAAATGCAAAGACATTAGGAGAAAGATAGCACTACATTGCTATGACTGTGCACTGCGCTATGTGTACAAAACAGGTAGTGGTAGATACCTTTCCTTTCATCCAAAGGAAATTCACCATTCTCGTCCCTTTTATAATGTTTTGAAGTTCCAAGAATCTCTTATGTAATATTGACACATGAAGTACTAAGACCAACTAAGACCTTCTGAATTTAAATTCTTTTTGAGCAAGAGTTCTGCAGCTTTGAGAAAGTTTCCATTTCTTATTGTTTGAAATTGAGCAATTCTAATAAAAAGACCTGAGAAAAAAGTAGAAAACTCTTGATTGTCTGCTGGGTTATTCGTTTCAAATAAATGCAATTTTTATGAATACAAGTGAGAAAAAAATCTCAGACAACATTGAAGTCTGTAGGTAGTGTGAGAGAATTGGAGTTTTACTAAACATTTTAATGACAATTTAACATGTTTTTTGTGTTTTGAACGCAACTGGCTATATCTGATTGTCTATAAAAGCAAATGTGATCTTCAGTTTCATCACTTGAGGGTTCCCAATGGAGCCAGGGAAGTTTCAATGCCCCTGTATAAGGAACTAGTAAGACAGCCTTGACTTATTCAGTGTGATCTTTCTGCTATTTCCTGCATTTTTTTTTTCCAAACTAGATATCTAAGTCCTTTTTCTTTCCCATGCCTATACATATTTCCCATACAATAGACTATAGAGGAAATAAGACTTAATCTTGGATATGAAAAGACTACTGCTATTGCAAAACAAGGTTTTATATTTCATGGTTTGAAATTGCAGAGCTCCGACTGAAATAAGGAGTTTCAGCCTGTAAGGGGTTTAGAATATTAATTTCAAGATTTTATTGAAAATATGAAATTTATGGGGTAATCCCAAATGTTCTAGCTAAGTAGTAAGCCTAAACTTGTATGGTCACTGGTTTACAGACTATTATGCAATAGAAAAATAAGACTCCAAGATCTCCAAGGAGAGTTTTTACTGGTGATGCAGAGCTGATGCTCTTCTCTCCGCATCACCTTTGATGAGAGATGATTAAAAGCTGCAATTCAAGAAGAACTCACGAATTATTTTGGAAAAATTATCCGACTTCAAAACAGAGCACTAAAGTTGTATTTTAATAGCAGAGTATTTATTTAAAGAACTTCAGTTAAAATAATAAAAAAAAATGCAATCCTTGAATATGAAGCTCCCTAGCATCTTGATGGGGAGAAACTTAGCATTTTTGAGGGTCTCAACAATATAGTTGATTTTGGAGCCCTGCCTTTCTGCTAACATAGGAGAGAAGGTGGAGAGTGTGCAGGTTAAGTCTGCCTCAGGACTATGGACTTCCTACTCGATGGGGTAAGTGGGAATGATAATGGACGGGCAAGATGCCAGGTGAAATTTCCCTTCAGTTCATGAGGAAACTTTCAAAGTAATAAATTTTCTCTGTATTTCTGAAGAAAAATCCTTTGTCACAAACTAAAGAATGGCTCAACAACAGAATCAAAATCAGGCTCTTGGAGGCTTGTTAAGGTACTGCCTGTTGGACGGAACGCCAACTTGTGCACTCACCTAATATCTCCGTCTGTTTTCTCAGACAACATCCTGATCAGATTGACATCTGAGACTGCATGATGAACAAGTTTTGCTGTAGTTTCAGTTAATAAACTCAAATCTTGGCTATATATAGCCCTTCCCTCTGTGGGAAGAAGCGTTTTGTGGAAACAACAAAGTAACACATAGTAAATGTGTGCTTTTAATCTTTGTTAGGACCTGCAACCTCACCTTGCAGGTACATGAAATAGGTACTGGCAACAGAGAGTTGTGGGTTAAAATCAGCACTATCACAAATTCCTGGATGGCAGATTTACTGAACAGTAGTATTTTACTTACCATCTACTTTTCTCTAGTATCAGACAAAAGAAAAGATATATAAATACCTATCTTCCTCCATTACAATACCTTCCTCCTTACCTGAGAATCTTAGAGTGTAGCATGCTCACGGTCATCTCATTTTTATATTTTTTTATTCTTGCTACCTTTTTTTATATAAATACCTACATATTATACATAGAAATGTGTGTATGTGTGGATATATATACACACACATGCCTTTTTTATCTTCTCATAGAGAAGGCAGAATTATTTTATTAGGTCAAACCACTAGGCCACTTTCCGTTGTGTTCAGTGGCCAACAAATGACTGACTGATATTTTCTTCAGTCTAGGTCTCAGGGCTTCACCTTTATGAATGCTTTGCACTTTATCATGGTAGGTGGTATTCAGAAAGCCCCATGAAGTAGGAAGAATTGTCTTGGAGAAAGGAACAAGGCTTCTCACAGTAAACATTCAGGGAATTATCTGCACAACAAGCCTATTTTTACACTTTAATGTCCATGAATTGATAATAAAGTCATGCCCTGAAATACTAATTTTGTGAACCGATTTTGCATTTTATAATGCAACTGCAGTCCTTTGATGTTTCGTTACGTTAACGGAAGTGGAGACTAGCTGGGTCACAAGCCCACAAATGGTCTGAAACTATGGATCAAAATATAACTCCCATCAAAATATATGAAATCCTAATATGAAAAATTAATATATTTTCCAAATAAACATTTGCCATTTTTAGACAAGACTGGAAACTTTTGAATTAATTTTAGAATAAATCCTCTCTTCTACTTCCCTGCTCTGTCCCAAATGTGATGGCAATTGCCATATATTTTACTTTTTCTTACTAAATGAATGTCATATAGAAATCCATGAAAATTTTGCATTAGATGTGTTGCATTATGAATTAAATTTATATCAAGACTTTAATAGGGTTGAAATCATGTAGTGGGTAGATTATAATCTATTCCTAATCTTATTCCTGAACCTTGAGCAAGGCTATGAAGGAAGTGACTTGTTTATTTTCAGAGAATCCTTTTATTTTTCAAGCTACCGTGTCCTCACTAGAAGATGAAAATTGATATAGGGCTCACTGAAGCCACTAGAAAGTATCTCAATTGTGGTGGCCTTTGGATCAGGCCCAGATGCAAAAATCTACGCTTGAATACTCTTGGGACTCAAAACATTTCACTTTTGAAAGATTAGTCACATTACGGAGTAGCTATGTTAGAAAATGTATTCAATAGTTGTTTCAGAATAGCTTAGTCCACACACTCACCAGGTTTTAATTGACATTAGTGTCCCACTGAGAAAATTTCTTCTATCTTTGTTGTTCTAATTTGCCTTCCTTCATTGCAAAATATTTTAAAACTTTTAAAGTAGTTTATTCACTTTTATGTGTTTTAACTTGCAAGTCGCTTGTAGTTTGAAAGGTTTGGGATTCTTTTTACATAACAGGTCTTAAATTATTTACAATTATTTAAATTATTATTATTATTATCTAAAAATGTACTATTTACAAAATGTAAATGTAGAAGAAATAAGATCTTGAGAGCATACGTTAAGTGTAAGCAGTTCTGAGAGTGCAGGTAGGATAACATATACTGCCTAAAGTTGTCTGGCCAGGTTGGCTATGTTATGTGATGGAGACGGTTTCAAAAGCAGCTTGTATTTCATTGATCTAGAAAAAAAGCTTCATTTAGTGCTTCATTTACAAAATTATTTGCCCTTTTAAAAAATCCTATACCTTAAGTTTCCATGTGTTATACTAACACTTTTAGCAATTCAAAAGATGAGCATTGAAATCTATAAATGACTGTGATCTTTTGCATAATTTTGGTACTGTATAACAGAAACATGAAGGAACCAATGTATTCATTCTTCTTTCTGAGATTAAATGTAATTGGTTTAAAGAGATAATAATTCCTTTGTTTGAGTTTTATGCATTTCTTATGAAGAGCTAACACATTTTTCTGCAGCTTGACAAAGTGTACCGTCTTTTATCCTCATTTCCCAGTGGATAAATACTTTGTTAATTAATAAAGTATTATACTAGCACTTAGTGTCTGCATTTAACTGTGGAAGGATTTTATTCAGATTATGTTAATAGATTGTCCGCTTTATTTTTGCATTAATTACAACCTTTTCCTGTGATGTTGTCATAAGAGAATTGTCACTATGAATACATCGAGCTTTTTGTGGATTATTTTTGTTTGAGTGTTCTGAAATAATGCCTGTTACATATTGTTACTTATACTATTAAACTGGATGTTTAATTATTTACTGGGAATGATATCAATTGCAGATTCAGCCTTTCTTATTCTTTCTAATTGTTTGCAAATCTATTCTGATACACATATGCATCTGTTTATAATAAATATTTACTACAGAGCATGTGTAAATAGTAAATAACTATTTGGGATTTCCCTAGTGTTTTTTTTTTTTTCTTTAATCATTCTTTGGCTTTTTTAAAGTCAGATAGTTTACATGGCATGTTGGAAAAGTTGTTCAAAAGAATGGTAGTGATTTCTCATAAAGAAAGTTTGAGGAATAAGGAATAATAACCATCATGAAAGTCAAATTGCATAACATGTATTTATCTTTGGAACAATAAAATATTTCTACAATATTACTGAACTATGGCTGACCAAAAAATATGTAAGCCCACTTACAATTTTTGCATGTAGTCTGTAAAAGGATCTATCAACACCATGGTATCATTGTGGATATGATATATGGCAGCCTCTGCTCAGAGATGTCCAATCCCAGAAATTAAGTCTGCAAACAAGGATAGAAGCACATTGGCAAACCTACCCACACAAATGTGCAACACCTGCCCATAGTTTGCCTTACTTTTGCTGGACCTGTTTGCTGCTGTTTCTTATATTTCATTTATCAACTTCACACAGAAGAAAAGAGTAAAAATGGGAAAAAGTATGCATCTATCTGCAACTATTTTATAGGAAATAGAAGATGGCAACCACCTAAATGTTGATTTTTATTTTTACTGACCATGTTTAAACAAAACTCAGAACTGAATATTAGATGGGGCCAAGTTTGGAAAGCCCTCTCCAGCAATGAACATGCAGACAACATTCAGTTGGCGTATTTGAAAGACAGACATTTGCCTCATTGTTTGAGAGACCAGCTTGGCTCTTCTTGAGTGCTTACAGAATTAGGGGGGATAAAGCTTGAAAGCATTTCAAAGGGTACATCTACGCTTGCATTTCAGTTCAGAACAAGAGTGTGCTTTTGCAGTGAATCATCTGATCCTCTCGCTCACCACACTCATGTTTGCACTCTGGAGTGCTCCATCCTTTCGAAGGGAACGGAATAAACAAGAAGGTGTGCTCCATGATGTGGACCTCAGGTGCTCTTGCTTCATACAGGGGTTCAGGCATAGGACGGACCAGACCTAGTCAAGTAAACCCCCTGAAATGCATATGTTGTTGATGTCAGGTGTTCATGTTAAAAGTGAAGCAAAGCAAAAGGCGCGGATAAGACTGACAACTACCGAGTGGGAGGTGACAAACTAATAAAACAAATGTTTGCCTTTGCTAATTAGAGAAAGAAACAGGTGAGTAAGGGCAGCTTTATGCCTGTACATAAGTGACATTGACTGAGATGTTTGCTTCCAAATTTAAAAGCATTTTAAAAATGCTGTGCCAATAGCACAAGTCCTCTTATTTCTTTCTAGAGAACTGGAAAAAACAGAATAGTTTGTTCTTCAGAATGAAATTGCTTTTAAATTAGTGTGAAATGTTTAGAGTAATCAGCAAACCAATATTAACAACTTTTCTACATAAGCAAGAATTTTTGTCGCTCAGCATGTTAAAATCTAATGCTAACACATTGGCTACCTTTAAAGTGGAACATTTTTCTTTATAAACCTCTAAATATTGTGATAGCTATCAGCTGCTGTTCATTTAAGAACAGTGATGTAACATGGCTGGAATTTCAGAAGCCAATCTGCAGAACCTATTATATTTTTATAATATATTTGGAGACTTTCCAACTCATGCTGTCAGTGTAAGCCTAAGATGGGCAGTACCATTTGACTATTTTTTGATGATAGAGTTTAACAGTTTGTTTGGAAGGCCCTGGGCAATTTGATTAGAGCTGTTTGATGGAGCAGTGTCATCAGCATGAAGTGGAACAGTTCTGCTTGTAAGTGTCTGGCAGGAGATCCGAGTTTCTGAGCATCACACGGGCATAAGCAATAAACAACATGTTATTGTACATTCCATTTTATATTTTTATAGCTGAAGAAAATTAATAATGCATGAGCATCCAATAGGTTTCCATAAGACTCTGCCTTCAAAATAAAATTATAAACTACAGCTTGTGGTGGTATAAATGTCCCTCCTGCATATCAGTGAGCATGTTTTCATGTCTCTTGAGGCAATAAGAATCTGGGCTGGAATCTGGTCTTGCCGAAGTCAGAGCTCCACTAGACTCAGATGTGCCAGCATTTCACCCTGGTTTGTACTGGTGAATTGTGGTGACGTTGCAGCTCTGGAGACTACATCAGGTGCTGCTGCTAGGCAGCGCAGATGGAGAAGCTATTTCTCTTTCTACTATTCAGCTACCTGTTGTTCTCCTGTGTTAGCATTGCAGATCGGATATTGTGTAATCTTTCCTGCACCAGTAGATATGTATGAATATACACTTCCCCATGCCTGGGCTCTGATTATCTTGTCCTTTCCTCATCATTCTCTTCTGCCAAGGAAATCTGTCCTCCAAATTATTAATCATCTGAAGGTACCTTGGAAGACAGACATAGATATATTGGGGCTGTTATCAGGTAGATAAAGTCTGCCCATATCAGATTGATAATGGATGCACCAACCATGACTTTTTTGTCCTACACCATTACAGATGTGTAACAGTGAGTTGCTGGGTATACTAGTTTTAATTCCAGGACATGTGTATGAAGACTGTTTCTCTATAACTTTCAAGTGAGATTTATTGCTTCATCATTATTTTTATAAACAGGTAGAGAAATGCTGTGTAACTGAGTGTTAGGTTACTGAATTACTGAATTAATTATTCCTGTTACTACCAAATTATTTTCAACTTGTGTCTTGCAGTTTAATCTCTATTTATTTTATGGGTTGGAGCTTGAATGGATTGAAATGACATGAGCACTTAAGCCAATTGTCTGCTTTTTATGGTACAGCTGTAGACAGAGCTGAAAACCCAGATGCATATCTGCAAAATCTTGGATGATATGGAATTGCATTAGATCAAAAACTCTTTTTTCACTTTACCTTACCCCCCAAATCGTATACACATAACAGCTGTAGTTGCATAGTCACAGGTTTGGGTCTGCAAAGTGTGGAACAGTATACACTTAACCTGAGTTAGTCAAAAGCACAGGACCACATCTCTGTTAAATTCCTTAGAGTGCATGAATCAGTGTTAATACTGGTTGTGAGGGAACAGATAAAGCTGCATTTGGCATAACATAAGAGCACTGTAGATTGGTGATACTAGGTCTGGGATGAAGTCTGCCTGGCAGACACAATTCCACAAAGCTTTTGAACAAACATGAATAATCAGAATAAGTATATACCAGTAGAGGTCTTTATGTTACAGCTGTGGTGTTTCTGCTCTACTTTGAAGTGCTCTAAAATCTGATTTAGTATATCACATAACCTAAAATAAAACAAATAAGCTTAAAGGAAAAGCCAAAATTTACAGAGTCAGCCTCCCTTCCTTGCCTCTGGCAACAAACAAATCTTGGCTGCATAACCCACTACCAGAAATCAGGCTGACTTCAAGACTTTCAGCCTGCTTAAAACCTCCATTTCATTCTACAATAGCTATCACTGGGCTGAGGGAAATTTCCTGAACATTTTTTTTTTTTTTTCAAAAGCAACATTAAACTGAAACCAGAGAGACAGAAAGATTCCTTTTTCATTTCTTTTGTTTGAATATATACAGTGACACCTGTTGGCTGTATAGAAAATTGTCTTGATCACACACTGTAATAGATCAACAGCTTTGTAAAGCCTTTTCTGTTATTCTGGGCTACAGGTACAACACAGACCACAGCACTTTATCAGGTGACTCTTGTGTAAAATAGCCCTAGAGAAA
This sequence comes from Nothocercus julius, assembly GCA_013398735.1. Classification (NCBI taxonomy): domain Eukaryota; kingdom Metazoa; phylum Chordata; class Aves; order Tinamiformes; family Tinamidae; genus Nothocercus; species Nothocercus julius. The sequence continues at coordinate 263,305 of VZSV01000109.1, read as the reverse complement.
CAACGGCACCCTTCACCTGCAAAGACCTTGGAGTCTTCAACAGGATGAACAGCTTAAGTAAATAGACATAAACTGAATTAATGTGCCCTATGCAGGCAATTGTCTAGTTCTATTTAAGTCCCTAATTTTTATAGTTATAGCTAAGTGATGGACTCTTTTCTTTCTTTTTTTTTTTTTTTAAAGAGGGACTCTTGACCAAGAGATCTCAAGTGCTGGAGAATATACCACCTCCATGGGTAAGTTTTCCAGTGTTTATTTACTCATCTGGTTAACAAAGGTGATTTTATTTTGTTTAGTTTCTCTTTCCACATATTTTCTGAGATTGGCTATAATTTCAGATCAAAAATACTTGGGTGAGTTATACAATAACACTTCCACAAAAGAGCTTTTTTTGGGGAAGGGAAAAGATAAAGAACTTATTAGGTATTTTCACTGAATACTATACTGCCTCCTGTTTATAGTAGGGACAGTAATTCTATAGCAAGGTAAAATTTTCGTTCTTTTTCCTGTTCATATCCAGCCTCTGCGGTTGTACAACCAAAGCGTATGTTTTCATGTCTCTCCTATACTAATTTTGCAGCCTAATACTATGGAGTTAGCCTAATCAACAGGGGGAATCGAAGCTTAAAAAAAAAAGGGAAGTGAGTTACAAAACTGGTTAATATCATTTTGATATGATTAGAAGTCTGATGGCTTATGCCATTGGTAAAACAGATTATTCAAGTTTTCTAGGCTTTTGAGCACCAGGCTACTTAAAATAATCTTAAAAATATTGTATTTTATCATCAGAAATTAACTTTTTAGATAATTAAAAAGTTGGACAGAAGACAGCTTGGAATTTAAACAGCTTTAAAAGTAAATCTGTTGATCTAGCTGGGAAATACATGGTCAATATTTATTAGTTATGTTTCAGTAAAATAATAAAGAATACAGAATAAGGAGGTCTCTAAATGTAAAGTTTAATGTATGTTTGAAAATAGAGTCATATTTTTCAAGTCAATAGTTTCATATTTTTCTTAATTTATAAAGATGTTACAAGTAGCTGTACAGAAGCTTTTATGGTAGTGTGTAGATCCATCACGATGTTATGGATTTAGATTACTTAAGTTAAACCAAGCAAGATCAAAAAAAATCACAAACAACGCAAAGCAGAATCGTATAAAAAGGCTGCCTTCATAGCTCATCAGTGCAAATTTCTCGTCAAAAGGCTCCTTGAGGTAAGTAAGGGTAACTTATTCATATGAACACCTGACTTATAAAATCAATCAAGCACTGATATCAAAGATGTCTGGCTTTTGCATCTATTCAAGTTGATGCTTCCATTAACTTAACTTCATACCCTAAAAGCGTATTTCATTTCTAAATATGCTGTGTGTAACTCATTAACATCAGAGCCCCCAACAGTAATTGCCTGAAAGTGAGTAAAGAAAATCGGAAAAGATGAAGAGCTGAATTACCACTTAATGAAAGGAAAAGATACAGACAGATATTTAAATTCACTGTCTCTGTCATACAGTAGCAAGTCTCTGCTCCAGAGAAAAATATATACTTCCTAAGATTTTTAGACAACTCTTATGCTGAGATGTTAAAAGGTATTAAATATTTAAAATTATATAATATTTCAATGTACTCCTAGATGAAAGGTTAAGAAATTCTGTTAACAATGTTTTTAATGTTTAAAATATTTTATATTTCATCTTATATACTATTGTTATACCAATCTTGAGAAATATCTTAAATAAAAATTGAAACTCGCTTTTCAGAAGGCTTAAAGTATTAAAAATCTATTTTTTAGGAGCTCTTACTCCCTAATTGGCCTTCAGTTACTGAAGGCTTTTGAATTAAGGACAGAATCTTCACTTTCACATATTGGCTTTGGTTGCAGGGCAATTGCGGAGACTGGAGCAGTGGGGGCAATGGGGCAATGCTGATTTTGAAGGTCCTCACCTGATGCAGACCCGTAAGGCTCCTTTTGTTTTGGGCCGGCAGTATTGACTTACACCAGCTGGGTATGAGAAGGAGGAATATTTGAGAGGTAGATTTTAACATCAAGAGAAGGAATACAGGTTAGGATAGTGTTTTCTGGTTTAGCAGATTGTTGTGATAAATGGCCTATTCCCTTGTTACAGCTAAACACAATGATACTTTTGTGTTGTAACAGAAACTGGAAAAAAAGCAAAACACTAGCGTGAAGATATGCATGAGTTAGTAGCTAGGAAGATAGGTATTTTATTAAAGTAACTAAAGAGATTCAGTTTTTCCCTCTAGCTTTAGAGGAGGTTTAGAAGAAAGTTTTCTTTGAGTAGCATGGTAATTTTTTTTTATTTCTATTTTTTTGGTGAATTAAACTCTGCACTTGATCAGAGAAAGAAAAATGTGATTTGTTTGTTTTCATGGCTGATGAAATCTAAAAACATTCAGTACTTTAAAAAAAATGGTGAAACTTTCATTTTGTATCTTAATTATGAATTGTGGAAAACAGATATTTAATTTTGTACTGCATCTGTTTCTGGGTACCTTCCAGTCTTAAACAGGTTATGTCACTTTTTTTTAATCTCTGTAGAAAAAGGAAAATTATATGCAGACTTTATTCCAAATATTTGTGTGCTGAAACTGTCCTGTGCTTCTTTATTAGCCTTTGACATATCTTTTTTTACTAAATCTCAAACTAGAAGGGACAACAAGAGAGATGTAGTCCCTTCTAACCTGCAAAGAACCTGGTTGTCCTCTAACCCTGCAAAACCTTTTTTTTTTTCAATTCTGAACAGCTGCAGTACAAACATTTTCTACCTCTATTTCCGCTCGCAATACTAAACCCTATTGTGCCTAACTGTCACGGGTTTCAGGATAAGCTAGGGCTGCCTAAACTGAATAATAATTTCTTAGCCTAGATATAATTTTTTCAGTTCATTCTCTCGTTACAAATGCTTTCCTGAAACCCTTGTTGTGGAGAAATGACCAAAATACTTCTCAGACAGCTGTTGAGCCATAGTGCAATTCTATTTTGGCAAATTAGTTGGCCTCTTTCATAAGTCATAAGCACAAGACTGGAGGAAGTGTGGCATGGCCCAAGACCCTCATCCACAGGAGTCTGGATCTCAATCGCCTAAACATTTTGTTATGTTATCTTGGAAGGGCCTGATGACATTCACTTTTAGAAAGAACTCAAAACCAACTTACTTTCCCTACCTCAGTCATGTACTCTTACCAGTAGGCATTCTTGGTGTTGGATTGGGAGACATGGATTAAGATGATACGGTTGTTCCTAGGCCACTGACCTATGCTGGGAGAGAAAAAAAAAAAAAAAAAAAGGCAGGCTAAAACCTGTGTTATAGGGTACCAGGGAAAGAAAATTTCTTCCTCATCAGTCTGGGTTTAACTACAAATAAAACATCTTGTATGAGTGTGAGCTCAAGCACAAGGTTGGTCCTATGCTTAAAATTGTTCCTGAAACAGACATAGTAACCACTCAACTGGACAGACTAAGTTCTCCAAAGAAACTGCCGGTCTGTAAAATGTAAGCACCATTTCACAGTACCTTTTCTTAGTCAGTATGACTTATGTGTACGTGCCTTGGCTTTTCCTGATCATATAGCTTTTATATTTAATTAAACATTAAGTTTGTTTTTCTTCAGTGAATACTAAGTAAATAGCTTTTAGAAGTATTTGAAATAGCAGGAAGACGAATCAGCTGAATTTAAAAAATACCCCTACCCTTTGAAATGACAACAGTCCTTAATCTGAAGCTGAAAATACGGGCCACAAATCTTGATTCATTAGAAGTCAAGAAGTTGCTAACTTTTGCTTTCCTTATTATTCACTGATTGATTTATACGCACACCCAAAGATTCTAACCTGTGCATGTAAGTAAATAACTGAGATTTTTGCTCCAAAGAAAATGCAGTCTAATTTGGAATACACAAGAAATTAATAAGAGGAATAAAAAGCAGGAAAATGTAGATAACAAAACTGTGATCTTGCTGCTACTCTTGTTGTTATAATATTTTTACATAGTCCTGAATTTTTTGGATATTAACTACTAAAGCTGTTATTTTTGACTGCTACATATACAAGTCAATTGTAGGACTTCTGAGAACTATCGTTTTCATGATTTCTAAAAAGAATGCCTTTTCAAAGGAATGCTTTTGTAGATTGTATTTTCAACTTTGGCCATACTAAATCAGAATCATCAGAAGGAGATGTCAGAGATGAGATGAAATATAAGACTGGCTGGCATGAAAATAAATTGGGAGAGGATTAAAATTATTATTATTATTTATTTTTATTTTTTAAGTCAGTATAAGTATTTTAGTGCAATGTATGCCAGCACAGCTTCAGAATAACATTGCTTTCTCTTTGTCTTGAACTCGAAGAAGTAAAGCAAAGAGAGGAAAATGATTTAGTCTTCCAAATTTAAATAGCCAGTGTGCAGATGCACAACGCTGGGTGGTTCTGCCACATGTCTCTTTGTTTAGAGGGTTTGAGGGGTATCACTTTTGTTCAGTCAGGTGTTACCAAAATCTACAAGCAATTTGCCCATACCAGTCATAGATAGCAAGTAGCAGGCTTGCACACGAGAGGGCAGAAGTGCAATTTTGGACACTTGCACACAAAACATACACATGTTTATCTGCTACATGTTAATGTTCAATATTCAAGCTATTTTTTTTCCACCTACAGCATTCTTTTATCTACCTCTACAAAGCAAAGCTTTTTGTTTGTCTAATCTGTTTCCTGCTTTCATCTCTCTCAGACTAGAACCACCAGTTTTACACAGCATCTCTAAGAGCTCAGAAGAAATCTTTATTCGGTACGTAACAATACTGCCTCACTCAAATGCTTGGCTTGCAGTCGTATTGGACCAGTAGATTATGATGTAGCTGTTGCAAACTAACACAACTTTAGTATTAGTCTTCCTTAGTCTTCACTAGCTGCTGACCTGTTTACGGTCAAACCATACAACAAATGTATGTATGTATTAGTATGTATGTAGCTGTATTAGCAACTCTCATCCTTTTGCCATTGCATCAATATTAAAACCCAACTTTTTCCTTCTGTGCAGTGCCCTTTTGTACATAGTGAAGAGAAGGAACAAAATTATCTAATGCCTAAGTTTCAGTTTCATGTAAATTACTAGAAATGATAGTTGAGAAGCCAAATAAGCCAAATAAGACTGTGACTTCCTTTTTGCACTGGAACAACGCAGCCACAGTGTACTAAAAAGTAACTCCATATTGATAAATAAATATCCTTTTTAAATGGCAGGAACTGTAGTGTTTGTACTGCGTTTCACACTGAGGGGTGTGCTCTAACAGAAGTGCACTTTTCCTCTGCTGTGTTAGAAAGCCTGGCTTATCCGCACGAAGGAAAACGTGCCCATGGATAACCATGTTATTTTCTACGCTGTCTTGTGGATGCAATGCGGGGTAAGGAGCGCTAGGTGGTGATCTAGCCACACCAGTGCCCAGGTGAGGAGCAATGTTTTCCAGAACGTGCTGTATAAAACTCTTAGTTTGAACACATTCTTCAATTCTATTCATAAAGTATGAGGAGTAGAAAAGGATGCCGAAAGTCTTCGCTGGTACTGAGAGAACAGCCCATAGCGTTTTATAATGAAAAATCTGTGGGCAACTGCTTTTTCGCTGAGCCTCATAAATCCTACTTATAAGTATTACCACAACATATTATTCCTAATTTTCTTGGTTATCTAACTAAAGGCTTTAGGTATGTATGATAGAAATTCACTAGTTTTTTCAAATGGAGCTCTTGCATATGTTACACTTGCTGGTTCTCTTTTGAACTTTTTTTTTTTTTTTCCCTCTTACTAGTTTATATATTTAAATCCTGTGACATGAACAAATAAAAATGCTGGGAGATATTTTTAAAAATATATAAGCAAATAAGGGTACAAATAATGGCCTAGAAAGAAGAGTTATTGCATATTCATGATTCATAAATATGAAAATATAAATACCTTTTCTTTCGAGCTAAACATTTATCACTGTCACAGCTTTTAGAAAGGTCAACAGTACCTTGTTTGGAGTAGTTCAAGGCACATTTTGGAGTGTTTGGATACTGTTTTTAAAAGTCCAGTTGTGGATTTCTGTGCATCCTTTCTGCTTGCAGGACATGTTAAGGGCCCTGCTAAATGAAGAGGTAAGGGCAAGTGTGCAGAAGAGAGTAGAGAAGTGAGAGAATTAGTAAATAGCCACCTGGCGTAGTCCTTTCTGTGGGCTCTTCCTAAAAAGAGGTTATGAATTAAAATTTCAAAGCATAAATGCCAGTGAAATTTCCTCTATCTCTGAAAAATCAATGAAATCTAAATTCTGTTTTCAAGTCTACCAAATTTAATGGAAAAAAAGGTCAATGTCCAAAATTTCTAATTTTCAAATCTGTATAAATGGAAAAAAGTCCTAGATACAGCTAAATTTCCACCTTATGATATGGAATGTGTTTAAGGGGCAAACAAAACTTATTTTGAGGTAAATAGGTACAAGCTCTGGTATTCACATGGTGGGGTTATCTTCTTTGTTTAGAAAATCAGATTCCAGGTGAGAAACAAGGTCTTCCTATAAATGTTTTTGCAATTCTGTTTCTCATGAGTGAATACCCACTGTGCATGTTTAATATTAATTGTAGTGTTTAGGATTGAGTGAATGAATCTCTTAATGGGTTTCTTTCTTACACATGCAAATTTGACAGATTTCTATGAAATTCTTTCATGAGTAATCTCTTAAAAATCATTCCTCAAGTGAATATTACTACTTGAAAATTGGGCAAAGCAGTTACATAGGAGGCCCAACCTCCATTTCTCAAATACTTGAAAACTTCCTGCATTTTTCACAGAATTGTTTGCTATTTTCAGCCATCTTGTCACACTACTGAGTGGAAAGGTGGTGATGCTGAACAATTTTGCACATTGTTTTGCTCTATTGATGTTGGCCTCTCCATGCGTGTGTCCGTAGTAGTTTTTTTCTAATATTATAATCAGACATCCCACTTTAGATAAACTCTGAGATATAAATGCAAAACCCCTGGGCAGGCTGGTCATCGTTAAGCAGCACAATTAAGAAAGGGTTCTCCCTTTTATCTTCAAAGGAAACCACTGCAGGCTGAAGCAAAGTTACAAAGGTCTCTAAATACAAAAGCTTAATTATTGCAATTATTATGTAACCAAGGCAAAAAAAAGGCTAGCCTCCGGATGAGCTGGGATTGAAGCTCCAGTGTGGTAGGTAATTAGATGCTGAGCTAACAATGAGGCTATGCTGGTTCATGAGAGCACTAGTAACTTTAAAGACAGACAGGGAAATCTGCAGACTGAAATATCTTCATAAATTACTGTGCAACTTGAATGGCACTCACTTAGTTGGACACATTTGGAATTTGTGTGCATGCTTGGTAATTGTAAAGGTCATTGTGTTATGCTCAGTAAAGGATTACATACGTGGAATGGCAGATATGCCTTGGATCCTCTGGATCAAGCTGTTGGGCACCTAGGATGTATGTGGCATCCTAACAGCATCTATTTAATAACCTGTTTCCCTCAAAAGAGGCTATCCCTCTTTCCTTAAGGTCCTAGTTAATAGCCCCAAACCAAAATGGCTATGTTTCCTGATTCTGAAATTTCGAACTCTTGTACCTTTTAATGAGCCAGCTCATGAAGCAACAGAATTTCTAGATGGATTAAAGCTATTCTTCAAATGTGTGTGTATGTGTATATATATATATACGTGTGTGAATATATGTATGTATATGCATGTGTCTCTCTCTCTATAAATATATAAACTTGTTGACTTTTTGATTTTTAAATTGGAGAAGTTTACTGAATGGTACAGACAAAGCATGAGCACAATTTAAAATTGAGTTCAGTGAAAGTATTGGCAAAGAACAGCCTCCTCCCCCTCCACTGGTTTGGCGAAAGGGAAGTTCCAAAACACCCTAGGAAAAATCATTAATTTAATCTTTTCTTCCCTAAATCAGTAATTATTTTCCTTTATAAGCAGTTAACTCTGTCAAATACACAAATACTGCAGTGAAGACTTGCACTCAGAATCACAAATGGAAGCCCTTAACTCCTAGCTCTTGTGTAAAATATGGAGAGTAAGTGGAAAAATGCTGTGTCTTTCTCTGGAATAGAGGGGGTTGCATGTAATTTAAATGTGATTTTTAAAATGACTGGGTTATTTCAAATGCTTATAACTTTAGTTTGTAACCAGAGGAGAACTTAATTCAGAAATTACACCGTGCACTGCCCCTAGTATCTTCATTCCTGCACCTATGGATCTTATATTAGGCTTCTTATCTGTTTTGTACTGGCAGGGATTTTTGCAGAGTCGCAGCAAAAGGTGAATGAGAGAAGTTATATGTGTGAGATTAAAAAAAAAAAAAAAAAAGAGAATGTTTTTGGAACCCTTCTCTTCCAACCCAAATGATTTTGGTCTAGTTAACAGAGCAGCTAAACTCTCTTGACTGAACTACTTCATCAGACTTTTAGATAGCAAGTGAAACGCCACTGAACTGGACACTGTTTGTGAGAATTTCGCCCAATGACAATGGCCACCTCTGCTAACTTCAATGAACTAGGGGTTAGATTTGCATTTAAAGTCTTATGTAACAGATGAATCCTGCTTTCCACATGAAAATGGAAAAAAAATAGTTCTTGTATGAATGTGTTACTTCTACTTCTGAGTGAATGATATTCTTCATAATCAATAGCATTTGTATCTTTTTTTTTTTATAAGATAGATGTGAAACTCTTCACTGGGAACAGGACTAATACACCAGTATTACAGAGCATTCCTAACATAGTTGAGAGCATTCATGATGAAATTTCTTTTGTTTCTCTTGTTTTAATTCAGAGTATTAAGCAGTAGGTGACACTCTACTTGAACACTGATATTAAACTGGAGGCTTGCTAGCATGTGCTATTGTTTGGTTTAGAAAGTTCTTTGAGTTTATTTTCTACTTGTGTTTTTATGCAGTGTTATCAGAGAAGTTTTTTATTATTGTTCAAAGCAAATGGGAATGTGAGTGTGAGAAGATGTATTACTTCAAGAAGTCTGAAAAAACTATATGCTGAAAATCTTAGTTGGAACTTGGATTGAAATTTGTCTCGCAAGATTGAAGCAGACTTTTATAAACCAAGAGAGTTAAGCAAAATCAAATTATTGAGGACTTTTTCTTAGAAACTATGTTTGTTCCAGATCTGTCGAGTATTCATTGTGTCCTGTGTAGAGAGCTAATTGGGAAGCAAAAATAATTAATCCTGAAAATTAGACTGAAAAGCTATTTAAGTTTTTAATCAAATAGTATTTTTTCTGCTTAAGTAGAAACGCTTATTGAAAAACTTAAGTATGTGCTTAATTAGTAAAGCTACAAATTTTTGAAAGGAGAACACTACTAATGCATCTCAGTGATAATACAGAAGGAAAGTGTGAATGTCATAAGGCCTGGGAGTTTGAGATCTTAAACTTCACCAGTTTCCTTTTGACTTTGCATAAAATGATCTTTATTTCAGACTGAACAAAGGACTACCTTAAGGCTCATTTAATAGCATCCAAAAAAAGTCAACAGAATTCCTTATAGTTATGGGAGGAGTGGAAACAAAAGTACACACTTTTGGTAAAATATTAGAGTAGATTCCTCAGAGACTTCAATTTTCTCAGAAATTTTGGTGTTAATTCAGGTTTGAATGGGGGCTGGTGACACTTGAAACTCAGTGACGTGAATCAGGTGGCAGTGGTGTTTTGTTTTGTTTTATTTGTTTGTTTTTGTGTATTTTTTTAAAAAATCTCTCTGTCTGGATTTGTCTGGATTTGCGCCAGGACAGATTTACCTAACAGCTGCTCATTCTCTTTCTAATATGATAATTGTATCATGCTGAAAAGGAAAGAATACTCAGTGCTTACATGCTTTCGTGTATCTGGTCGTTATGATGCAAATAGGCAGCTTTTATAATTTCCCAAATCACATAGACATTCCACATCTTAAAGAAAAAAAAATATTTTTTTCTTTTTTTTTAAGTTGAGTTCTTAGACTTTGTATATGAGATCAGCTCTGTTTTATTAGGTGGTTGAATATTCAAAGCTTGTTATCTTACATGAAAACATCTGAAGACACAAAGGGTATTTAAATACTTGTTTGGTATAAATAATGTTCTTAACTTCATTGTAATAACTGACATGCTTAATGTGATGCATCTGCTTATGTAACTACCTGAATTTGGACTATAGAACGACAGCTTCACCAAAAAAAAAAAAAAGAAAAGGAGGGGTGGGGAAAGAAAAAGTATGGCACAGTTATTTTATTGCAGTATTATTATTTCTGAAAGGAAATTTCTACTTTGAGATAATAGATCTTGGACTAAGTCATCTTGGGTGCCATTGTCTTTCCATTCTTCTTCGTTCCTGATGCCTTCTTGGCAGTTTATCACTTGCACACTTAATAATAAACAGAAGTGTCAAATTATATACTGTGCTACAGTGCAGTAGAAACCTTGCTGATGTTATGAACAGTGTTTGGTGAATCAAACCAGTACTCCTCAAATGAAATAATACCTTCCTGTTCATGTTTAGTTCTTACTCATTTACCATACATAACATAATTAGGAAATAGAAGAAAACATAGAAATGGAAATTTCAGTATACCCAAGCTGTATAAAAGGGTAGAACAAGAATGAGGGAAATATGGAATGGATTGTCATGCGCGAAGATCTGAAGAAAATAAGGGAGAAAAAACAATATTAACGTCAATTTTATTTTGGGATATAAATTGGAAGTATTGCATTTATCTTTGATCAGATTCAACTGTTATATAACAACAGGAACTGAACAATTTCCTAAAGGTTCTAAAGAAATAAAAGCCATTGTTGGAATACAGATAGCTCATATTAAAAATGTATCCTTTTCAGAAGAAGTAATTCCCACTACATCTGAGAATTATTTTTCAAAGGCGGGCAAGTTACAGATAAGTTTAGGGATTACAGTGCTTTCATTTTAACATTAATTCTTCTAAGAAGAAATTGAATATTTGTGAATGAGTATTATTAACATATGCCTCAGCAGCCCTGACTGTCTTTATTTATTTTTTTTTTTTGCTTCTGAATATGAAAAATTGTCTAAATCCAAATCTTCCAATTTTGAATGTTTATCTGATCAGAGCCCACAGCAGTCACATACAGTGACATCAATAGTGTACAGATATATTGCAAACCCTCAATATCTGTTTATTGTGCAGTATTTAAAGATATGGGCTAGGAGTTTTGTTGCAGCTCTAGTGCAGTTAATGAAATTCTAACAGCAGACAGACAGGCTTTTTGTCTTCTTGAGAGCTTTCAAACGTATATGTAAAAAGGTCGTGCTATGGCCAGAGGCAAACACAGACCACAATCCTGGAAAAATGTATATGTTGAGAGTCTGACCCCTTACCATGCTTCTCTTACAAAATATGTTTGAGCAAGTGCTAAAAGCATTTCACTGAGTCGGGGCTTAATGTTAAGCATATTAGCAGTTCTATATTAGTATATGTTTTAAGTGTTTTGCTGGATCAGCTCTAGAGAGCCTTAGCTTGTGCTTATACGACAAGAGCATTGGCTCAATTTTTTTTTTTTTTTTTTTTTTTAAGTAAAAAGCATGGCTCGTGTTGACATATGAGTTGTCTTACTATATTTTTAGTAACCATCCATATATATCAGGGTTCTGAAATGTTTGGTCCAGAATATGCATCCACAAAAGGTTTTACCATAGTTTGCAGTGTAATTGGTGAAAATATTTAGTTAAACGAACTTTTGCTAATTATAAGACTTTCAGTACCATGTTGTCCAATTAAACAAATGAAGATAGAGGCCCAACTACTTGTGAAGTTAATGTTCAGCCTTTACTACATTTTTGTAGTCTTAAATGCACAAAAGATACAATTAACAGCAAGTGATGGTTCACTGACTTGTGCTTTTACTTGGGGAAGTCATTTGGCCACATTAGTATTTCAGAAAGATTTATTCTGACATTAACTCGTTTACAAAAATGTTTCACATTTATCTTTTATCTTCATTGAAATTGCTTCATGTACTTCTTTAAGTAAGACCTGTATTTCAATGACATTCTCCAATACAATGACATTGCAGCAATACAGGTCTTACTGTATAATAATTTTTTATATTCTCTAATAATAAGAATAGGGTTCCAGATCCCATGGCTCTGAGATCCAGACTTCCAAAGTATTTAGGATCTATTTGCATTCTATTTCAGCTGAGGCTGTTGGGCAGCTGAAGAGATGCTGCCCAACAGCAGAGATGCTGCTACTTATCCCCATTGCTGGATGAACTTCACAGAGTCTTCAGATTGCCTTGAGAGGTGCTCCTTTGAGCAGCCTTCCACACTCATCTTGGTCAAAATGAGCTAGATAAGTAAAGATTAGAGAAGGATTATATGGGGGAATTAGGCGCTATTAAAATCCTGGAGAAGAAGGATAGGGGTTATGAAGTTTGTAACCTCTTCCATTCATGAGTAGGATGGCAGAGCTTGTTCTTAAGCGTCTCGTGTGATTTGCAGAAGAATCTATGCAGTGACACCCCAGAAGGCAAAATTACACTTTTTTGGAAAAATTGACATGTTTGAAAATTTTCTAAATTTTCTACCTTCATTGTTAAGCACCTGAAAACTGTGTGAATTTTATCTTTAGCCAATAGTACATTGAACTGAATGTTTTACCTGAACTTAATTGAAAACTGAACCTGATCCTTGTACTGCACTATTTATTGACTATAATAAAGAAATATAGGGAAGAAGAGGAACCCATCTAACAAAACATTTTGTGAGTAATAGGATAGAACTAAATGTACACACAGTCCTAAGGTTGGCAAGAAAAAAAAAGAAAAAAAATCATATTTCCTCCTTATTGTAAGAAAGAATAAGATGATTCTTAATTCATAATGCCATGGTGTTCTCTGCTCTACTTTAGAGGATGCTAAAGTCCGACTGCAATCTTATGCTTTGTGTTTTTTTAGATAGGATACAGAGGCCCAGAAATTGGAGATGTTAACCTGGCTTTGTCACTATATAGAGCTGAGTGAGATTAGGATTTCAAGATGAAGACCTCTGAATGTTTAGCAGTTATGTCAAAATGTAGAATATGTATATCAGATTCTGGAAATGCATGCCAATGCATATGTAACCCAAACTTTGAAAATACATTCAATGTTTTGAAACTAAATGATTGTGAAAAATACCATGCTGAATCAAACCTTAACAAAATAAGCCTCATTAAGATGCGTAATATCAGTTCAAGTCATTAATTTTCTCTAGTTGTCTTGCCAAAAGGAGGAAAGAATTAGTTCTATAGTCAATTAAGAAGCTGAATGACAATCAAGGCTTTGAGAAAATATACAGTCAGAAAGGAAGGAAGGAAAAGTGTGGCTAGGATGATGGGAGGAGAAAATAGGACTTCTTCATTTTGCAGCCAAGTAGTTAGTCAAAAGCAGGCGCTCTGTTGTGATGTTGGTGACAGCAACTGCTGTTGTTTCTCTGTGCCTATCTTAGAAACCTTACTGGGTAAATACTGAGTTCTTCCAGTGTTTCTTAGGCCATACTAGAGAGGAGTTCTTCCATTATACCCTGCTAAACACGCACAATTAATTTGGTCTTAGGTTTGCATGGAAAGCTCAGGCAGGAGGGATGCAAAGGAACTTGTAAAGATAAAAAGTTGGAGTACAAGACCTCATACCTACAGAGTTGTGGCTCTTGGCAGTGTATGAATGATGGCTTATGAATAATGGTTACCCATAGGGTCTTCTCAGAAGAAATGAGTTTCAGCTGCCACAGGGATACTTAAAAGATGATAGAATAGCCTGTTTAGCCTCTCCTTTTGGATGTTTAATAGCCTACTTTGACCTGTTGATTTCCTAATGCTTGCTTTTCTTGTTTGCTAGATATGATATCAGTAGAGTCCTTGGACTTTGTCAGCAGACATTTTTCTGAACAAATCACTCATATTGTTCATTATAACAATTCATTTTTGCTTTTAACCAAAACTAGCCTCCTAGACCCTAGTTTGTCAAACAGATTATGTAGATCCTTTACATATTTTATAAGCCTTCATTTTCCATGCATATTATAATAAAATATAAACTATAAAATACGTATTTTGAATGTATAAGAAAATAATGAAGGGCTTTTTCCAAACAGTAGAATAATATAACAAACTAAAATTTTATGTGAAAATCTTTGACCACACTTTCAGTTAAGAAAATAGTTGTTTGCATTATAGGAACCTAGATATTAATTTGGAAAATTATATCTTAATAATACTAAATTTTCTTAAATTGTAAGCTAAAACTATTGAGATAAAATAGACGGTTAACTCTATCCACATATACAGACAAAGTTTTCCCTTCATACAAATCCAGTAAAGCAATAGAGTACCTAGCCCTTGACTGTGAATATTCTTCTTGAGTTCTAGTAAATTATCAGATCTGTTCCGTTTTGGGATATATATAAATACCTCTTCATAACACGAATATCTTTGTCAGATTACTCATTTTTTTTTTTTTTATAAGCCTTTTGAATGCTGTTCTCCACAGATAACTAGTAGATCAACTTCCTTAGCAAAACTTCCCAGAAAGGAGTGAAAACTGTACTCGAATCTTGAATTTTTAATTTATTTCAAATTAGAGATTTCTATAACTTATACAATTCTGGAATAAGCTGTCAATCTTATTAGAACAATGTCTGCATTGTCTATGTTTTAATACTTCAATTTTAGCTCCTCCAAAAATGATGACACATATTCTGTGCCTATTCTTGAACTGCAGTGTAACAGCAAATGCCATCATATATAAAAGGTTCTTGGATATCATACTAAGAATATACAAACTAGTAAATATGAAAAGGATCAGGAGATTAATCTAACCTGCTTAGGGAGTAAATAGGACTCTGAGATGCAGGATGGATGCATCCACTGCAAGGTTTCCTGAAAAATCCATTGCACATATAGTTGCCCTAATCCTGTAATGTGAGCCCCCAGGCTTATCCTTACATCTAGCTTTTATACTATACTAATTTCATTTTGTCTATTGATGCATGTACAAGGATCTATTTGCTTGTATCGATTGTAGGGTTGGAGACTTTGCTTAAAGATGACACTATAGAAGTATAGAAAGGATTTTGTAGCTACAGATGATAAACTAACAGAGGATCTATGTACATGAAATCATCAATTTTAGATATGCTAAAAAAAAAAAAAAATCTTCAACTTCAACACTCCAAGTGTCTTATTTTAAGTAGCATACCCTAATCTGGAGGACACTGGAATTCAAGATTCATTGCTTTATCAGAGCCCAAGAACATCCTTTGGCTCCCAACTGCCGGAGCTTACTTGGTGGAAGAGCATCTAAAATCAAGAGACTTTCGATTACATTGTAAATGTTCACTTTGATATTGAACTCCATATTTGTGCAATTATTTATGTCACAGAAAAAAAAAATCTGACTATTTTACGTCGGGACTCTGCACAACTAAGCTTTCCTTAAACCTCCTGCTGGTCACTCTCTTAGACCTGGTGTGCTGCCCACTCTTCTCTCCCTAGATACCTTTTCCTCCTAATTAGACTCTTTTACCTTATTTCACATATGTTACACCACAGATTTAGTCTAAAGTCTATTCCAGTGCTAAACATAATTTTCTTCTTTTAGATGTTTCCTTCTAACTCACTTTTCTATCCTCCAGCTTAGAATTCCCTACTCGTAATGTTTTATTCTTAGCCTGTGTAATTTATTCTCTAAGAAAATAAAGGTGAGACTTTTTGTAATGTTCCTTCTCTATGTCCACTTCATCGTAGTGTCTTTCTTCACAAATGTCTTTCTTGTATATTCAGTGAAGATGTCTTTTAAAAAATATTTAAAAACAAATCATTGTTTTCAGTTACTACAGTAAGTTGTATGAAAAATAAGATTGTCAACTAGGTAGAAAACTTTATTACTACAACTGACATATCTTTACTAGTTCTTATGCTCTAATGGCCTCATGAGGAGGGAAAAATAATGAATCTGTTGTTAAGAAGGAAAGTAGTAGATGAGCAGGAGAAGATTAAAAAGCAGGTCAATAAGTATTAAGGCTGATCTTTTGTACTCTTGCTGGCTCTTGTTTCTTAATTACTTTAGAAGTGCTTCAGAAGACAATGGATAAGCTAAAGTACAAATAGCTTTTTGTTTATTTACTGTCATGTAGTAGCGGACTAGTGGGGAGGAAAATATGATATTGAAGAAAAGCCTAAATAAACCGAACTGTGCTTAATTAAATAATAATAATAATAAAAACTTAATAAA
This sequence comes from Nothocercus julius, assembly GCA_013398735.1. NCBI lineage: Eukaryota > Metazoa > Chordata > Aves > Tinamiformes > Tinamidae > Nothocercus > Nothocercus julius. The sequence continues at coordinate 246,987 of VZSV01000109.1, read as the reverse complement.
AACCATTTTCCACAGCCTTTGTATAATTTCTTCCAATCTTTCAGAAAAGACATATATTCAACAATACTAATTTTACCTATCCTAGCTGATGCTAGGATTCTTGAAATGCATCCAATCCTTTTCAGTTATTTTTAGATTAAGTCTTTTCTCATCCCCCCCTCATTCTTCTCCTCTCCCAAAATATATCTTGCATAAGGAGCAAAGGGCTTACATTTAGTATGATGACAAATTTAATAGTCTTGCATTAAGTTAAATGAAATATATGAAAGCTTGTCATGGGACACTCTTCCTTCTCTGTCTTCAAACTGTTCAGCTTGACCAATTAAGCAATATCTGTCATTTACACCATTCTAGTTGCAAGATTTCATATGTGGCATGTATGCATATGCGCTTGTGTGTATATATATATATGCATGCATATTCATAAACCAAGTTGGTTCTTTTTTTATATAATTGTACCTATTAGATGTGGGAATGTGTGAGAATGTGAGTACATATCCGTGTTTAGGAGAGAAGGGATAAAGCTAGATATGTAAAAAATGAGAATAGCTTGCAAACCTTTAAAAGTAGAGAACTTTGTGGGTTATGCATTTGGTTGTGCTTTATATTGCTTTAACACACTGTAACTGATGCTTTATGTGGTGTGTATTGAAATATTCATATTACTCAATTTTTAGGTCTAGCTATTAAGATAGGCCACAAAACCCGCACTTCAAAAATATTAGGTAGGGATGAAAACAAATGGATACAGGAATTTGTACTGTTTGGAATCATGCTATCCTGAAATTCCACCGAACAGGAAATCATAATGCTTATTTCTCATTGTTCAGGGATATCTGTATAGAAGCATGGTGGTATAATTTTTAGTGAATTTCTATGGATTTGTGAGAGAGAGAGCTTTACAGACCTGCACGCATGGAAAATATCGTCTGAAGTATGATTCTGTAGCTAGTCAAACACTAATGTTTGGCAGAGTAGTGTGGAAAAGGTGAGGCTTGAGTCTTCACTTTCATTGAGTAGATTATTTTGCCTGCTTCCCTCCATACTTCAGTTTTCCTGCCCTTCCCCGGCAAGCTGTCCTCAATCCAATCATATATTTTTTCCTATATTATTCTGCTTAGACATCCAGCTTCAGTTTCGTCTCTCACTTTTCACTTGCTGCTCTTTTGCTCCATTCTCTGTCTGAAACACATCACCCCATTTTTCTGTTGTATAAATCTTCAGTGTCTTACAGTGGGAATTGCTGGCAGACATGTTATTGTAGGTGGCCTCTGTAGGGCTTCTATAACCCACAGAAGATATAAGCAGTCATTACTGGGTCAGACCAAGAATCCTTTCTCCACTGCGACCAACAACAGACAGCAGGAGAAAACCTTTTTTCTTGCAAACTGCCCTAGTCTCTGGTATCTTAGGCAGTTCCTGAGCCAAAGGCAGTATTTCTGTGTTTAAACTTTGACTCAGACTGTTTCTTTACCAATCTTCAATTATACATGTTTATTGTTGCAAAGTTCTGTGGTTGGATTTGGATAACGAAAACCAAAAAGTCAGTTTCTTAAAGCCCAATGGTCATTTGTTATGATAATACTCCTAATACACACTGCTTCAAGCTAAATTAGTCTTTTTTTTCTAGGGAGATGAACAGCAGGTTGTTATTCTTTGTGCTTTCCTATTTTTTTCTGGCTCTTTCACAATACCTTTCTTTTTCCTCTCCTCTCCTTGGATACCCATATTAACAACTAAATAAGTGGATAGCAATTTTAAGCAGAGAAGTAAGCTGCAGGTGGTCTTTTCTGATTATTAATTTGATTTTTCACTAATTACTTTCATTTGCATAGTTGTAACTGTAGGCTGAGGTCCAGTGCTTATGCTAGGGAAGCAGTTAGACAACTCCTAACTTGCTACATATGAGAATTGTATAGTCACAGTACTGTAAAATATTAATCAAGAAAGTTAGAAGAAGTTTCCAGTTAAATTAAAACTAAAGGAAAAACTGTGCAATTATGACTAAAAACAATACAATATGTTGCTCCTTTCATATGTTCTGTGCAAAACACTCTGCCTATATCCTGATTTCTGGTTAACTATTGATATCTAAAAATACTTTGCAGAGTCTCAAAATGTAACACATCATGTTAAATGCCCAAGCAGGGGTAGAGAGATGGGAGACAAAGTATAGCTGAGATTGTATTTTACATACTGTTGAGAAATTTGAAGAAACAAAAATTAATTTTTATTATTTTTAATCTTATTTTCTTATATTTCTGGTTGAAACTATAAGTCTCTGACTAAATTCCTTTTGCAATGTAGATGCTAATGGCATTTTGAAGTGTAACAGCGGTGCTGTTAGCCCCTAGTGTCTCAGCTCTGGTAGTGTGTTTCTATAAATATCTCATATTATGAATTCAGTGAAGTGCTCTACAGTAAACAAAGAGTAATACACAGAGTGGACTATTTATCTAGAACGGGTATAATTCATAAACAAAAATCATCTATTTTTCACCTCTTATTCATCTGTCTTTGGCAACAAAAAAAACATGTTGTTAACTAGGGATATTAGCTGCTCAAATTTGAACATAACATAGCAGAATAGAAAATTGATTTCCTGAAATAAGATAAAAATCCTCTGGATGAGGATTTTACCTCTTCTTAAACACTGAAAAAAAAATTGAATAATCAGAATTCCTAATTCACATTTTGCTAAAATCTTAAGAAATCATTTTCTAAGTTTTGATTACAAACTTCCAACTGCTTATTCACTTTCTTCATAACTACTTTCAGCTATTCTGTCTTTCTTTTTCTGAACTTTTTGTTCTCAGCTCACTGACATTTCAACCTGCTAAATTTGTCCACTTTGAACTACTCCAGACTCAGTGTTTCAGTGTTTTGTAGCTAACTTCTGAAGTAAAGAATCAGTGTGTGTTAAGAAAGATTACTGTTATGAATAAATGGTTATACAACAAGCAGAAATCCAAGTGCAGAACAGGATGCTATGCTTCACTTTCTTTTCTGTATTTTAAGACTTTTATTGTATGTATTACTTTTGTAAAATGTTTGATCAGTTCTAGTTCAGCTGGGTAGTTGTTCCGTGGTATATGGATCATGAGCATAAACAAACTTAATTGTTACTGCTTTTCCTAGTACACAGCTATTGGTATAATCAATTTATAGCAGCATGTTGTGATTGCCTATATTTCTAAAGCACATAGGAAATTTTCTTCCTCTTCTCAGAAGTTCTTATGGTTGAAGAGGCTTTCAGCACATGCTCCTTCTAAAGGGTTTGGTATTCTCCCCGCTTCTAGCGCACCATTAGGTCTTCAGTGTTGTAAGAGCTTTCACTGCAGTTGTCAGCACCCTTATCTGGCCAGTGAGACACACATTGCGATAATTGTAACTTGTGCCTACTATCATGAAAAATGCCAGGTACCTTCTCTGGCAGTGTGTGTGTGTATGCACACAAACATACATTATTTTCTCCCCCAACTCTGCCTTGTCCCCCACTTCTTCTCCTCCAACCCCCTCTCCCCCTCTCCCCCCTCACCCCAGCTCAAAAAAAAGAAAATCTGAATCAAGCTCTAGGCTTTTTAGAGGTCTTTTCATTTCATGGCTGTTGCAAAATTTCTGGAGGCTCTTTATAAAGATCAGGCTATTCTCATCTGAACAAACTAGCCAAGATGCTGCTGTTGAATTTATGCTTATTGAAGCCTTTGTCTTAGAGCCCTTAAAACACAGCATGATGCTTTTGGCTCTCTTTTTACCAAATGGCAATCTGAAGTGTAACAGCGGTGCTGTTAGTCCCTAGTGTCTCAGCTGTGTGCTGTAGGTTAAGAAGTATTGTGTGAGCCACTTAGGGGCTGGCAAAGTTACAGTAATTTGACTTTCCTGGAAAGTTGGAATTATTTTTCCTTTTTGAAATGAATTTTTGCTGACTCAAAAGTGAGAAAAGCATTTCTGTCTTTAAACATTACATAGGCAACTCTCTTTTGCCTGTACTAGGGTTAAAAAGTACTCCTTCTTCCTTCATGTGTCCGTACTTGGAGTTTAGGACAGGTCATGGAAGAGAATGCATGTTGAAATGTGACCATAGCATGAAGGTACAACAGGTGCAAGTCCATCTGCAGGCTTCATAGATTCAGATTTGCCTTAATGAGCTGTTTGATGGAAGTGAAAATCTGACTATGTTCTCTTGGATAAGTTTTGGAAGAGTATTTTCTTTCTCACTAATGGGAGCATGCTCTAACTCATGATATCTGCATGAACCCTGACTAGAAGGTGAAATACTTATCTGCTAATGAGACTAAATGGAAAGCTGCTAAAAAGAACTGAGTTTGGGTCTCTACTTATATGTTAAAATGAAGGACATGAGAACAATTTTGGAAAAGAACGTTAAGGACTTTTGGAATTCTTAAAATGTATGATTTTTAAAATTCAACCCATATGATGCCCACTGAAGGTGAAAGCCTGTCATGAATGAGGTTAAGCAGCTAAGAAATTGATAATTCTGTGAGATGTTGGAGACTTCCTTAATAATAGGTCTTGTAGGGCAACATTTTTCACATGCTTCATCTGAAAACTGGGCTAGGAGCTCTCTGTTTCTCACTAGATCCAACCATAAAGAAGGTTGGACAGATTATACTTTTTGTCCCTCCTGGTGTTGATTGTCCTGAAGAGTGAGAAATTCCTCTCTCCACCCTCAAGGGAAAGGGAAAGCCACAATTTGACAGCATACAAAGAGCCATGGCACCAGTCTGAGCAAGTCTCAAGTCTCTATGATGGAGGCATCATAGGAGCAGTTTGCATGCCTGCCACTTCATTTTATCTTTCGTGTTAACATATTTCTGTCTGAAAACCTAAGTCTCCATGCTCTCTGTGACTGCCAAAAAATAGCATATATATATTTTTAATTCGTAATTTATGTAGTACAGTCTAGGAAATTTTCACAACAAATGTGAAAATGCCTACACCCAAACTTTAAAAAATAGCTTTAGTGAATAAATGGTCCGTGAGACTAAATGACCAATGGAGTCTTCTCCACATTTTAGTCTTACTCTCCAATAAACATCTACAAGCACATTGTTGCACATGTCAGTACAGTGTTTCTCCTTTCAGCTGAGTAAGCACCTAAGCTTTGTCTTGTAATATTGGTCCTCGCAAAATGGTGATGTGCATGTAAACTTGTATGCTACAACTGAAGGAAAACTTTTTATCTACTAGCAGTGAAAAAACTTGTCAGTTGGGGATGGGGGGAGCTGCAGAGCCCAGCAGACCCATGATGGCTACTATTTCAAGTGATGCTTATGACCCACAGCAAACAAGGGTGGTTAGGAACGGGGTTAGGGCTGCATTTCTTTCTCCCCCTTCATTTTCAGTCCTTTCTCTTTGCTTCCCCCCGGCCCCAGCCCATCCTCCCTCAAGGCCGCCTGTGTTTCCACTCCCGCGTTTCCCCTCTGCTCTCTGGGAAGGCAGGAGAGGACGGCGGGGGCCCGGGCACCCCCTCTGCGCGGGGCTCCCCTCTGTGGCCGCCCGGCCGCCCGTGGCGGAGGCTGCCGCGGCCGGGAGGGCTCTGCCGGGCGCGGGGCTCCGCTGCTGGAGACAACGCGGCAGCATCGCCATCCCCATCCTCATCCCCATCGCCTTCCCCCTCCGCACCGCCCTGTCTGCCCCTCCCACACGCCCCCCCTCTCCCTCCGTCCTCCCTCTCTCTTCCCCCAGGCGCCCTCTGCACTTTCTTCTCCAACCACCCTTGTAGGCAAACTTTGATGGGGAATCTCGCACCACGCTGGAAAAATGCCGGTTATGAAAGGATTACTGGCACCCCAGAATACCTTCCTGGATACAATCGCTACCCGCTTTGACGGCACACGTGAGTCGGGGTCTGCGGGGGGAAGGGGAGGAGGCGTCGGCGCCGGCCGCCCAGTGAAAGGGGATCCTGCGAGTACCGGGATAACTGTAAAAGAAGCGGGAGGCTCCTGTCTTTCCCCTCCCTCTTTAGGGGGTTTCTTTTGCACCAGATTCTGCCAAAGAGGAAGTGGAGGCGAGGCAGCTTCCAGGCTCCCTGCTCTCCTGCCTCTCTTGTCTGCAGCTTTGCAGGTGGGGACCGTGCTGGGTCCCTTCCCCTCGCGGCCCCGCGCTGGCGCTCGGCACCGGGACAGGCAGGGACGATACCAGGGAGCCCTGGCCAGAGCCGGGATGGCAGCAGCAAAGTTGTGTGCGGGGCTGGGGCTTCCCTGTGCCCGTCCGCTGCAGCTCGGCAGGCATCCCCGGGGCTGCAGAGGCTGCGGGGGAAAGGCAGGCTTCGGGGCTGAACGGGGCTCTGCAAGCTGGGCGCGGGGAGTTTTTTTGCTTTCTCCTTTTCTTCCGCCAACCTTCAAACCTATCAAAAACCTTAGCCAAGTAAATCAGGCTCTGCAAGGGGGCCGGCGGTCGCGGTCAGGGCTGTTGAGGGAGGCTCTTTGGACGTGCGGCGCCAGCACCATGGACAGGTCCCGCTGCTGCAGGACCATGGACGGGTCCCGCGGGGTCTAGGGGAGCAGGTTTGGTGCTGCTGTGAGAGGCTGAGGGCTCCTTTCATCTGTTGGCCAGGAGCTGTCTGTATTTTACTCAGAAGAGTGAAGAGGAGTTCGGGGCCCCAGTGAGATACGTTCACTTTAATCCCCCTCCTCCCCACTTCCCTTTCCCCAGACAGAACAAAACCCTGGAGAGAACCAAAGTGGAGGACAAAGAAACTCAGCTTGGAATTGCTGCCAGTTGTTTCTTGACTGAAAATACTATCATTTGTCTGGCATGAATGTTAGATACTCCTTGGTTATCTATCTGTTGGCATTGTATGAATGTTTCAGAATTAGTAGGTGATTATGGCAACTGAACTTTTACAACTCACTGATGCATGAATTAAATGTTAAAAAAGTGATAATCACTGAGGTCAATTGCAGAGAAAGGAGAACTACATGACAACTCTTGTACTATTCCAAGGATAGGCAGCTAGTGATGATTCAGGGCTGGATGTAATTGGTCCTTGATTACAAAGCAATCCCTCTTAAGACTGCTCAGATGTACCTGTAAATTCCTATCAGAGGATACGGATGTGTATCCTCGGCACTCTGAGTGCAGAGGATATTGCACTCCTCAGTCCCTTCCCTTCCAATCCCCATCTTTCCTATAAGGTGCACAGGTATTATTTACTGTATAAGAGAGTGTTTATCTTTAATGGGAGCTTTGTTGCTGATACGGCCACTTACCAGAAAAAGCAGTACTTCCCTGCTGGGTACACGGGACCCTGGCAGTGTCCTCATTTCAAAGGGTTAAACACACAGTTTGCAAGCTATCTACACAAACATTTCACAAACTCTATTTTGCTCTTTAAAGGTCCAATTTCACAAGCAACATTAGTAATGATATGCAGGTTTCCATTAAATAACTACTAGAGAAATACCAAATCCTTTTATTTTCAGCGACACCAACAGACAAGTGAGGTAGAAAGCTCATTGCTTTCTGACTTTTAGGACCACATGTTATAACTTTCTTTAAGTAATAATTCTACTAATACTTATAAGTTCAACTACATATTTTCCCCCAAGTACATCCAAAATACTGAACATTACAGTTTAGTGTGGACAGTCAATATTCATTTCACTACAGGTTTTGCTTTTTAGAGAGAGAATTTCACCATTTGTCTTAAATATTAAATGGGCCTCATTTAGAGGTATCACTGGATAGCTACTTTGAAATGTTTTCAGAATTTCACAAAGGAAGTCATTTTATGGGCTACTACATCTGTTGGAACTTTCTTTTATGGAGCATGGTACTATTGTATGGAAAATCAACAACATGTGACTCATTTTACAGAATATCATAAGATGATTCAGGGTTTTTTAGAGTGCTGAGGTGAGGCGAATAATGTTTTTAAACCCTATTTTTCTGAAAACAGATTATGTATGTCAATGCATATATTAGCTCAATTCAAAATCTGCAGTGATAAGTCCTGTCTTCTTGCTCTGCTTTGATATGACAAAAAATTTTCTTTTAAAATTAATTTAAAATGGAAGAGTATTGATTGTTTAACTTAGGAGAATTCTTGTTCCAGTAAAGATGCAGAGTTTTTCAAAGTATTTATATATAAGCACTAAAAAAGAAGTATTAAACAAAATTTTTGCTCATTTAAATTATCTAAGTGGTATTTCTGAGAATGTTCAAATGGCTAAAGTTAGGAATAAGAGCAATATGTAATTCTTGCAGGAATCAGTCTCATGTAGGAATCAGTCCCATGTCAGTTTTATGGGGGATACAGGCTGTGGAAGGAATATAAACTGAAATATGGTAGTGAACCAGTGTTTTTGCTTTAAGAAATACTTTGATCTCATACGTATCTTAGAGTCAAATACAGTTTTGTGGTAAAGGGTGCCTTCTGTTTCTTCTTCTTCTTCTTCTTTTTTTTTTTTTTTTTTTTTTTTTTCTATTGTAACATATTCTATGGTTAACAAACCTCCTTTCATTTTAAGCCCCTGGGAAGGATATATTATGTTGTCATCAGTGATAGACTAATCCACCGATGCATCTTTAATCCAGAAGAGGGATAATTCTAATTCTGGGCAACAGTGCAAGTAAGGATTGCAGATAATATTAGAAAATACGTTTTGATTTGCACAGAACTTTCGAAAATTCATTCATATAATAGTTGCAATAGTGAAAATCAAAAAACGTGTATGCCTAATTAGCAATTGTGAATCCAGTTGTAGAAATGTTGCAAATAACAGAAAAGTTTAGATAATATAAAGCCTGACCATTACTTTAATTGCTTGGAGTTCTCATAGTAGATATGCGTATCTGTAACATATATATATAACTATTCTTTCCTTTTCAAAACAGTGAATATATGTTAAACAAAGAGAATTAGATTTATGCTTTGATGACACTGATATGTGCAGGATGTCCCAGACATATCTGGCAAAGTTCACATTACCTGTCTTGTGTACATGGAAGAAAAGCTCTTTTCTTCCAGGAAGGAATTCCAGGAAGGAATTAAGGCTCTGTCTACAGATTTCCATGTTGGAACTCTCAGTTCTGCCTATGTGCTACTACACCTTCATGTGATTACAATCCTGCACTGTCTTTTGGGTACCTGGCAAAATAACTTTAGTCAGTATTTTCTTAAAGTACTGTTATTTTACTTCCCCTCTATAAAAAAGCATCAAGTCATTCAAAAACTTTTCCCCACTCTATCTGTGAGGTGTTTGTGACTATTTCTCTCTCATGAAAAAGGTAAACAGGTGGGCAAACACAATTGAAAACTTCTTTTTTTTTTAGTTTTTTTCATTTCTTTTCGGATTTTCAGGTCAAAATATTATTTTCTAATTGAAAAGATTTTAAATAAGCCCTGGATTAACCCCTAAATGTCATGAAAGTAAATGTTAGAAGTCACTTAGTTATGCATTTTTAATGGAACTTTCTCACTCTTTTAGTTCTCTAATTTAGATTAGGAAAAATATCTAGGAAAGACTACATGATAGGAAAATGTCTTTCTCTTCCAAGGTCCAAGTTTTCTTTTTAAAAATAGAAAAATCCACACTAGAAGTGACTGTTTCTGCTAATTTATAGTGCTTTATTATGGAGCAAAACCTAACAGCAAATGGCCTCATTAATTTGTCTCCAAATGGTATCATTACACAGCTGAAGAAATGAGAGCTGAAGATCTGTAATTATCTCCCATGTTTATCAAATATGATCAGTTTCCAGATTAAGTGTACAGTTCCACATCCTTATTAACAATCTTGCATGATGGGTCTCATCTAAGATCAAGCTGGATTCTTTCCTTCTTGCTCACTGCCAGTGTAATAATTCCCTATTTGTAGAACAACTTCTGCTTCCAGACTTTTTTTTTTTTTTTTTTTTTTTTTTTCCAATTATAAATTGAAGTACTTATGTGTAGCCTGTTTGTTATTGCTGAATTTGATCAAGTTTAATTGAAGGAACTTTGTGCATGGGCAGGGATTTTCATAGCTCTCTGAGAGTTTTATTTTGTGGGGATTGGGGTGTTTTTTCCCAACTAACTTGATGTATCCAGTTATCCTAGTCGTCTTATTTATTCCAAAGGGGTGATCAAAAGATTCCTGATGAGAATATACAGACCTCAAGCGTATTGAATGTCCTGTTAATGTGCTTCCATTTGCCTCACGGTTTGAAAAGGGTTGTCTCTTTAGAATAGCCAGCAGCTGAGACAGACCTGAAAGCCTTTGTACATATTGATCTTCCAAGTTTTCAGGGCCAGATAGCTTGCATTTCTGTGCTTTCTTTTGGGATTTTCTTGTTTGTTTATTTGTTTTTTAATCTCATAAGCAAACTAGTAAAGCTTGCCAGGGTGCACCAGCACACTTTCTGCTACTTTGTTATCGGACTGTGTGTCTTGCTCAGGTGGAATCCTATCCTCTCTAGACTAGTCAATGTGTAGCTTAATCATAAGATAATAATCATAAGAACATTAAAGGCAACAAAACACTGTATACGGCAATACTTACAGCACTCCACCTGGCTAGGCACAAGGAACTGAAGCAGTGGCAGACATAGGGAAAGCAACATTTATGCTTTCCAAGAGGAAGGTGTTATTTATCTAGTGTCCTGTTCAGAAATGTCCACCTCTCAAAGACAAAAGCCTGTAATAAAATAGGGGAGAAAGATTCACAAAGCACTGGCATTTAGATCAACTATGAATAGGCTTCCTAATAGCAATAGAAAATGCAATGCTCTGTTAAACTCCCCTTCAGAAGACATGAAGTGGAGCATGCAGTGAGGGTGCTCTAGTTCTTTTCAATTGAACTGAAGTTAGTTGACCAGAGGCAAATTTCCAAAGATAAATATTTACTTGCTCTTCTATTATGCAGACTCATCTTCCTTCTTGCTTCTATCCTTGGATGGGGAGATAATGCTTTGTTTGTGCTTTGAGCTGAGCAAAAGTCAGACTATTGCATTTATTGACAATATATTTTTTCCAGTGTCAAGTCCACAGTTCTTTTAAAGCAAACACTTTCCTTTCTGTACTTGTCATGGCTTGTGTAAGAGATGGCTTGTGTTGCAGAATATTGTAGCTCTGATGCTTTTTATAAAAAAAGAAAGCGTTGGGGGAGAGTAAATGATTTTGAATATAAACAAGAGATCAGATGTTGGAATCCAATCTCCTTTGTGCTGCTTCTCTTCACTGAAAATAACAGAGAGACTAGATTAATTGGCCACTTGAAAAATCTCTCCCTGATATTTCTTCAACGAGTCAGGGGTGAACAATCTCCCAATCCAAGACGATGTATTTTGGTGATCTCTACTTTCAGCAGGTATACCTATTGATCCTAATTTGAGCTGGAAATAGACCTGGAAGCTCCAGTACCAAAGGGATTTAGAGGCACATTCAGGCAATGTTTTAAAATTTATTCTTCAGTTCTTAACATCGAATCTACTCAAAGATGTGAGAGTGTGCAGGTGTCATTTTTAAAATCTACTCACTTTTCAGGATAGAATTATTCTTTAAATCTCATAACGTTTGTCTGTCATTAGTGTATTTTTTTAATTCATGGAACATATTATTGCCGGAAAAAAATAGAATCTGACTTCAAATACACTATACTCTTTTTGTTCTACTTAGAAAAGAAAGCATTAAATGCATCACTTCTAAGTCTAAGGTGACAGATTAAGGCTTATAAAATAAAATTGGGCTGGCAATATACACTATTATTCCAGAATCAAGCTCTGTATTTGAATTCACTATGAGCATTTGAAATTTAAGAGTGGACGAGTCATTTAATAAGTAATTTTTTTTTGTTTTGTTTTTTTTTGAGCAATCTAAGAATAAGATCTTCAGTATTGTCTCGAGGTGGGATTTTATATGTTATCCTAAGAAATCTGGCACTGTTTTGTTCTAATCATTGCACTGTGTATTTGCAGTGGCATATATCTGAATGTATGTATTTGTCATGAATTACAGAACAAACTCCTTATAGGAATTATAAATCTTCGATGATTATCAGCATTCCCACAGCAGCTACACTGAAAAAAAGAGACTATATTTCCAGATGTCTGATACCATTTTCCTCTTTGATTACATAAAAAAGCAGGAATTATATAAACATTGAAAAAAAAGTAGAAAAGGAGATCTAGTTCATTGTTACATTTATACATTTACCGTCTATTTTATCATATTTTTATCCTGTATATGCAGGTAGGAATTTTATAGGTGTTCTCAGTTTCTTTTTTTTTGGATATGAAGCTAACATAGTCAGAGTATTTTTTGGAGTAATAATAGAAATATGTCAAAAATACTGTCTTAAATACCTTCTGAAGAGTAAATAATTGGTCCATATTTGCATGAAAATGTTACAACAGACCACAGAAGGTGTATGAGTTTGAAGAGCATTAACTGCTACTATTTTACACACGTTCATATTCTGCTGCAATGTATTTTTGAAAGAAAAGTAAGGTATCTTGCATGTATTACACTAGTTTTGGCCTAAAAACGTGAACACAAGGACTTTCTACAGCAGTCCAGCATGTTTACAGGCTAGCTTACCTCACCATAATATGTGCAAGTGACTAGAAGTTAAGAACGACCTCAGAGAACAAACTACCAGAGCAGTTTTTTTTCCTGCCCAATCAATCTGAAAAATAAAAATTGTTAGGGAAAAATAATAAGAAGGATGGATAAGGAAACAAAGAATGATTGCTTTGTTTCTTTCTCAAGCTACAAGCAGGAAAGAGCTTTCATCAGCAGAAAAATCTTTTGGAATTTCTCTTTCCAAATGCTTCTCACTTCCTCTGCTTTCCATAATAGATAATAGTTCAAAACACTTTGTAACAGTGTTTTTTGTTTTTTTTTTTTTTTTTAATGCTAACATGTTCAGAATTGAATTTAACATTAAACATCTTCTGACAATCCATGAAACCTTAAGCTTGGCTGCCAATATCTTCAAGTTTTTTTGCAAGGAGTTGCAATTATGTAGAAACACTTTGTATTCCTTGTCTTCAGGAGACATTTCCCAACAGAACACATTTCAGGAGTTCATGGCATACTTGACAATTTACCACTGATATTCCTCATCAGATGAAATAAAAATGTCCAGAATTCTGCTGTATTTTATCCTTAACAAAAATAAGAAACCGTGGTTTTTTGTTTGTTTGTTGTTTTGTGCAGATGCACAATATCTTAAAGGGACGTGTTCATTCTATATAAGGAAGAAAGGAAACAAGCAGTAATGAGGTTATATAGCCAAGGGGCCTGTTTTAGGAGACTTCTGAAACATCTGCTGGAGAGAGAGTTGAAGAGAATGCAAGAGGAAACTGGTTCTCTCTCTTTGAGAAACTTAGGAAAGGTATTGAAAATATGAGTTAACAATTGCCATTACCAGTCATTTTTTTTCACAGTTTTATAGAGGAAATATTAACTGAAAATGTGTGAAGTG
>VZSV01000109.1:158475-232972 GCA_013398735.1 Nothocercus julius | reverse complement strand
GAAGGAGTCAGAAGACAAAAAAACTTATGGCATGACACTTGTTTTGACAATTAATAATGCTTTTTAGTTTTACCATTAAGCAAAATTAATATAAAAGTCTTATTTTTACACTAAAGAAGATAAATTTCAGTATTTTGATGTGTTTTCAGGTGATGTAATCAATTCTGAGGTATTATTATACAAGATTGTAACTGTACCCTCTTATACAGAATATAATTTCCAGCATTAAATTTACATTTCTTTTTTTTTCTTAGGTGTTGGTTATGACTGCTAGGAGTCTAGGTTCCAGGCCTTAGGACTTCCAAAGGCTGAAAGTTGCCAGTCTTATTATTTTGCTTCTCCTTTGAGATGACCCTATAAAAATGTAGACAGATTTATCTGGACATCATGAACCTGAAACTCATTATTATTATTTTTTTGTGAGTCCTTTTCTTTTTGCCCTCCATATCGCTTGACAGCTTGTTGCAGTATGTGACTGGACACGCTTTCTTATTTCATGTATATGAAAGAAAATTCCAAACCTGCTCATTTTGTCATTTAATTCTTTTTTATAAATGCAAAATAAATAGGCTTGATTTCTATCTCTCTTTAAATGTCTACAGTGATCAGAAAGGTATTTGCATAAGTTGTGCCTTTTTTTGCATTCTGGAGTTAAAAATGATGACAAAAGTAATGGGAGTACTGCCATCTTTCCTTTTGAACATATGGACTAAGTATGAGAGATGATAGGATAGTCATTCCAGTTACTAAACCATGGATTACTTAGTTATTGAGTTGAAAGACCTTGAGACTAGCTAATTTGCTGGGAGTTTAGATTGTCATTTTTCTTCCTCTTCAAGAATGGTAAGAAGAATCAGATACTTGGTGAAACCTGAAGTTATAGAACAATATGTTAGGCATGTCAGTCGATAAAAGTTCCAGGTGGGAAAAATGCAGTCAATAAATACTAATGTAAGAGGCTAAGCTATGCTCTAAACAAAAATAAGGAAAGTTAATAGGATCACTGATCTTCAAAGGAAAACATATAGGTCCTCATTGTTTATCTCTGTGTTGTAGTAACATGGCAACATGGGAGGAAAAAAGTGATGGAATTGTACAGCTGGGATCTCTGTTTTGAGGGCTGCTCAAAGTCTTCCCCTAAATTAGTGTCTGTGGTTTCAAAATATGTTGTGGCTTTAATAAGCTTCTGTAAACCAATTTCTCCTGTTCTAAGGCTTGAGCTGTTTCTGCATTCAAAATAGAAAGCAGCATGAATTAGACATAGACATGCTTAACTTTTTTTAAAAACAAATGGACTTTGAGATTTTCAGAATTCATTAGGAGAATTTGACTTTGCTGATACTGTCTTGCATGAAACACAGGGTAAGCTAACTACTTTCGGATCTGCACTCTCCACATCTTATGAACAAAATATTACCTGGAATAGGCAGACAGTAGCATTTACAACATTTTGCAGGAAGTCCCTCAAGGAAACATCCCAGTAGACTGGTCAGCCTCATGTGAGCTATGTGACATCTTTGTAGTGCAAAGTGAGGCAAAATATGGAGGGTTGAACTTTTCCACACTTTCAGGTGGGGCTGTGCTGAAGGTGGTGCTGGTAAACATTTTCCTCCATATTTTCCATGGGTAGGTTGCACTTGGGTGCAGACTTGCATACAAATATTTGTTTAGCTTTGAAATCCCTATAACAGACTTAATAACTTATCTGTTTTTCTCCCCTCTCTCTCTTCTCATCTGCAAATTCCATATCAATTACAGACAGTAATTTGCTATCTCATTCTTGGATGTGATGCCAGTAGCCATAAGTGTCCCATGATTTTTGCAGAAAGCAGGCTACTTTCTTTAAAATGTATTAAAAACCTTGAGGAAAAATTAGATTGCAAGTATCTTTGAATAAAAAAATAGGAAAGGGTTTTATAGGTTTTTCGTTACAGTTTGAACTGAAGATAGATTGATTTGCAGAAGGAAGGAAGGTCTTATGTGGTGAAGTGTACTGGTTGTCTTAGCTAAGAAAAGAAAGAATACATCAGCAGCTGAGAAGCTGTGATTCCTTATTCAGATTTTTGAGTGAGCAGTGGGTAACAATCTGGAAAGAACTAAATGGAAATAACACCATTGGAAGCTTGACTTTTGTGCAGAAAATGGCTAAAGTAAATGTTACTGTGAATGACTGTACTCACTAGAGTATTAAATGTGTGTAGTCTTCTTTCCTCTCAGAGATAGAGTTATCTGAGCTCCTCCTCTAGCTCTCTAGCACACAGGCCAACATATCTTCTTGGAGAATATTTAACCACTAGAAACAATAAATTAAGTCCTTAGTTGTATTTTTGCTTCTGGTTGAAGGATGTGAGGGGAAACACAAGAGAGAGAAGCAAATAAGTCAGGTAGGTGACAGTGAGAATTGACCATTTGATTTCCTTTGCTTAGTTTTTGTAAAGGACCATTGAAAAGGTGTATGAGGAACAAGTGTGTGTGTATGTCTTGTTTTTTGTTTGTTTGCTTGTTTTCTATTTATTTGTTTCTTTTATTTAACTGACTTCAGTTTTTGTCTGGATAGCACTTATTTCTTCATAAATGTACAATATGTCTGAAATTAATATTAAATTTTCCTTCCTCCAACCCATGATAAGAAATTCTACCCTAGTGACTATACCATTTTTTTTTATAATGATACGTGGAAGCCCGTGTAGGTTAAATGCTGACGAAAATATATTTTAAACATGTACATGAATTGTTCCACTATTGATAATTTTTTGATGCCATGTCAGACTATCTATCTAATCTCACCTGAAATATCACCAGTTACTGAAATAAGTATTTTATACGAGAGTGAATATGATCACGGTCAGTAATCATAAGACAAGAAAAATATTTTCTCCAATGAAGAGAGGGAGGAAAGAGAAACACAGCTGTTACAAGCATCATTAATAAGATACAACGTGTAAGTAAGATGTCCAACTAGAAATCTCACCAGTGAATAGTACAAATGGTGTCTTTTCCAGGAAAGCAAGGAATAGATTCTGCAAATTATTAGCCACCTAAATAAAATGTCTAGCACTGTGTTCATTCTTTCACCTTTTGAACTTACTCTGCTTTTCAAAACATGATTTTCTCTGTAAAGAATTCTCCTAAGACAGAGTCTTCCTTTTGAAAGGCAGAAAGATGAAGACAAGAAAGCCTGACAACAGAAGTATTGTATGATCCGTACCATAATGGAGAGACATTAATAACCTGAGTTTGGGGAGTTGAATGAAATAATTCCAAGTAAAACTAAGAGGTTATAATTAATTGGAGGTATTGAAGTAAGTTTTATCCCCATTCTGATGTAACTGATGTGCCATTTTCTGTGAACCCTCATTGGAAAAAAAATAAGATTAAGGGGTTACAATTAAAGGTTATAAGACACTTTCTGCTGCCTTTGAAGACCCTGTGCTATTTTCAACAGTCTTTTAAAGGTGCTTGAGAAAGAAGAAACCCTTATATATAAATCATGAACATGAAGGTATTGCCCTGGATGTCTTAAGCTTTCTGGTGCTCAGAAGTGGCAAGATTTATTCCTTATATCAAATTAAAATATACATAGTAACTATTTTAATGAAAATATTTTTCAAAATTAAAGCTGATGAGAATTAATATTATAATGATATTTCTTATCTAGATAGTTGCTCTATGTCCAGCTATTAATCTTTAACATATAATTGTGCAGAACACAGTGATTCTATTTTATCTGTTTTAATACCCAATATATTGTGCAAGTTTGTGTAGCTCATTGCTGTTTCGGGTATTCATTCACCACAGTTAGTTTTGAGCTTCTAGAGACTTTGTGAATGGCACAATTAACTAAATATAAGAATGGACTAGTATATTCTTGAAATCACTGGCCTGATTGTTGATAGGTTTTCAGGCTTTGGAAGCGTGGTTTCTGGCGTTAATACATTGAAGAAAGTTTTCTTAGAGCTTGACTGTGAACAAACTGAATCAGTTCAGTTTAGCAGGCCTCGCAAGTATTTCCTTCAACACATAAGCCACTGCGCCATGTGACATGGAGTATCTCCCGCATGAGGTTGCAAAGCATGAAATGTTTTCCAGCCAGACTTAATCCAGCTACATGACATGCTGTCTTGCTGCAGGGAAGCACCAATGCTCTCTCTTGTTCCCTGAACCCATGCACCAGATCGGCATGTGCTTAGCAGACCACATCGCAGGGAGCTGATAGGAAAGAGGCTGGAATACCGTTCTGTGTGAGATTTGGACTTACCTGCTGAGGTTGTCAGGCAGGAGCCATTTAGGTAAGATTAGCACGTGAAATTTGACAGATCTGCCCCTTTGTTCATTTAAAAAGGGACTGTTGTAAAATTCAGAGTGTGTCTTCTATCTCAAGAGGCGTGTAAGGCGTGTTTCCTGCTCTGCAGACCTGTCAGTCTGGTACGCTGTGCTTCTGCCACACTCCAATCGCAGTACAGTTCTCCCGCAGTGGTTATGCTTTGGCTCTGTGTGACCCTAGAAAAAGTCGAGGACCTGAACAGGAGGTAGGAGCTTCAGATCCTGAGTTCAGTATGTGGTCTGTGTAGTCCAATGTCCTCTCTCTGGCTGGAGTTGGTAGGGAAAACCTAGGGGAAGGGTATAAGAAATGGTATATCTTCAGAGTGATTTTAATGTGGGGGACTTGTCCAGCTCTTGACTGTGTGTTGTTCAAGAGGTCCCCACACTGCAGCTTGCACCTCACACACTGTATTTATTAGCCACTGAGGGAATCAGCCTCCATAGTTTGTTGGGTCTCACCTTTTTTTGAAGCTATTTCTACAGATTATCTATGTAATGTCCAGCAGCAATATGTTCCACCATGTCATTATGCATTATTTGGAAATGGTATTTCATGATTGTTTAAAAAGTTCCCTTACTTTGAGTTTAATGTTAGGCAGAGTGTAGCCACAACCTGATTCCCACCATGTGAAGCCAAGTGTGTGCCACACTTTGAAGGGCAGTGAAAAAAAAGTTCTCCACCTAACAAGTACTCTGACACTAACCATTAGGAAGCCCACTCTGTCTCAAATGTAAAATCATCTGGATCTGGACTGAAAGACACAACCCTCTTTCCTCTTGAAGGCCTGTTCCATTACCTGTGCAGTCGTGGCAAGTCAATAGTGGATTTCTAGTGTCAGAACTCTTAATATTCAGTTTCCTGCTAAATGAGAAATGATGACACAATGCACAGTTTTATCCCAGGCACTTACCCTAGGTGTAGCTATAACTCCCTTTGATGTAGTTGCCTATTCTTTATAGTGATGATTTACCTCAGTCTTTGGTTGCTTAATGAAAGAACCCTTCTTTCCATGCTAGGAAAAATGCAGAGGTCAGCAAGTATTGATCCAAAATAAGCAGCTGTACCAGCAAAGTTGTTCTCTGTATTGTCAAGAAAATAAAGTCATCCTCAGAATTAAAACAAACTGCACCTATACAAATTCTACTTCTCTGCAAGTACTGCAAACCTACTAAGGGATATCTTTGTTATTGTTGTCAGATCTCTGAGGTCTCCTGGCTGAATTCGTACTTGCACTTATCAAACATACAATGTTATAACAAGGAAAAAAAAAATTAGTTCTGAAGTTCACTTTCTAATTATCTGAAATTTTGAATCAATTTTACAGTTTTATCAGATTTCAGGCTAACAAGTATTTTTCAGAAGCCTTTTGAATTTTGTTACTCAAGAAAGAGCACAACGATCAAAATAATTGCAAGACCTCCTGCAGCATCTAAAAAGTTCTGCTACTTGGGTAGAGTGACAAAAGATTCAGTATTTGTAACAGAAGAGAAAGAAAAGAGAGAAAAATGGGGGAGGTATCCAGTTGCCACAGGAATAAAGAGCTACAAGAAAAAAATATGAGACTTCCACAACTAAAAGCCACCCTTACAGTATAAATGCTGCAGTCATGCAGTCTTGATATGAAAAGGATATATTTCACAACCTTACTTATTTTGTGTGATATTTACTTCATATGAATGACTTTTTTTTTTTACATGATAAGCAGGTTTCTATGTTTATTCTGTATTTCCAAAATTATGTTTGCCGTAGATGTCTTAACAGGAGCATGCTAGCAGAAAGTATTTCAGCTTAAATTTTACTGATGACGAACCTGAAGGAACAAAGCACAGATCTGGCTACTCTAGGTCACAGAAACTCATCCTATATTAGAAATAGAACCTGGCTCTATTTTTCTAATCTTGGAATGCTGTTAATCATGGAACCTCAAAGAAATGGAGAGGGTTTTTATAGCAACAAGGGATTTGTAACAACCTACACAATGATGAAACAGCATGTTTATAAAGAGGAATCCTTCCTTTACTCACAATGCATATTTTTCACAACATTAATGCTCAGTAAGGAAGACAAAATCTTTTTTCATAGAAATGTTGCAGTTAATGTCCAAAGGAAAAAAAAATGTTCCTATAAAAAAGTAGTTTCTACTTTTCAAAAAGTTCCTTCAATAATGGAACACTCAGAATAAAAGCAAAAGAAAATGATATAAATGCTTAAATAATTAAATAAAAAGAATGAAAGAAAGGAAGTTAGAGAAGAAGACAATTAAACAAATAAGCTTAAGAATAAATAAAATGTGTCAATAACTTTATTTTCTATATTTTTGTTATGGAAGCATGCTTATTGTTTCATAGCTTAAGGATTGCTATGACAAGTTCTAGCACACGGTGAAACATCAGGAGCGGAAGAGGACAAAACTGTGGCTTTTACTGACATTGACTCCATTTTTTGAGGCACAACTCGATTTGTTTTCAGGCTATAGAAAACAATATTACTGTTGTACTGGGTCCTGGTCTGTCTTTCTGTTTCTGAAATCATCAAGACCAGTTCCTCTTAATGTGTTAGACACCTGTGTGTATTTTTTTTTCCCCTCTTAAAAGATTATGCTATACACTTCCTTTCTCTAAGACTAGGGACTTGAGGCCATTGGTGTGCATGCCTCAAGGTAGTTCCTGTTCAGGTCAGCTGGGAAATTCTTTTTCCTAATCATAACAGAGCTGTCCCTGTTCCAGAGTGTGGGAAGGTTCACTTTCTCACTTGTTTGAAGCATGTTTTTCTTTCCATGTCAACAACTTTTGGTTGTTTTTTTTTTTAAAACATTTCTTTACTGAAAACATAAATGAGAAGAAAAACAAAAAACAAACAAACAAACAAAAAACAAAAACCAGAGTTGATTACTTGAGTAGCTGTTTGGATTGAAACTACATTTTTTTTTTGTTTGTTTTTGTGTGTTTTTTAATCGTATAACCTCCTGTGTAAGTAACCTCCTGTGTAAGTGTGTAAGTATTGAGACTTATTTCCATAAATAAAACACTGATTTCATAGAAGTCTCATGGGAATTACAATGCTAACCTGAGTTTTCCTCTGTAGAAGGAATAAAAACTCATTGATGAGAAATGTGAACTTTCAGAAGCTAGCCTGGAATTTATCACTTTGAATAGGCAGTGATTCCAACATTTAAAAATTAAGAATAAAATGTGAAAATCTTGCTTTCCCAAATATGTGAAAGGGGAAATGAATAATTTAATGTGCCAAAGAACCAAGGAAGTCATGTTTCATCTTGCGATAGAACGTCTGTACAAATTTGCTGAAACCAATAAAGTTGAGCTGGTACTGAATCTGCATGAAAATTTGATATGAACTATTTATCTCCTGGCTATTTCATGAAGCACCTCTGAATTGTTCAGATTCCTTCTTGCCTGTCATATATTACTAAAGATGGGCAGGGTATTAAGTGTCCAGAAGAGGAAATTCAGACATGAATGGGTAGTATAATCATATATGTTCTATTTGCTTTATGAATAAAACTATCTATAGTTTAAAAATTTCTCAAGAGATTCAGCAAGCCTGGGCAGTCCATGTAGGTTAAATATGATTCTTAACAACACTCACAAATGAGCACTTAATTCATTAATATTTTCCAGCGTTAGATATATTCAACCAACTTCAGAATTCTAAAAGAATTATAAAAGAAACACTTAACACTGCAATAGCTTACATTGGGAGGTTCAAAATGAAAGAGTTAAAATGATGAAAAAGATGTATATAGGACAACTATGTATGTTGTCTTTCCTGTTATCTTAGCCACAAGACTTTTAATAAGATTTCCTTGCTCCATTTTTAGTTAACAGGTTTCTTAATGTCTCCTTCACAAGTCTGAGCTGAATGACTGGAGATGAGCTCTTTGTCAAATGAAAATTTGGGATTGGGATTTGGGTGATTTGCCCGATCTGAAAGGTAGGGAGAATTTGGTACTGTATGTTTTATTTGTTTGTGTTTGTTGATTGGGTGAGTTTTTTTTGGCACCTCAGCTGGATTAAGTTATTAACAGAAAGGGGAATATTTTTTTCCCTTAAGAAGGTGTTTTTCCCTCTTTAGGAGACCAAGATTGCCTCTGTAATCAAAACTTAAATGCTTCTTGGATATGCTTTACTTAGATGTCTGGAGTAGACCATAAACCTATCCATCACACTTGATAAAACCTATAATAATCCTATAAGAGAATTGCAGAATCTCTCATGCCTTGAAATACTGTAACTAGTTATGTTTGTGAGTTAAGTTCCATTCGGTTTTAATCCAGTCTCTCTTACCACAATGTCAAAGTTCTGCTTCTTGCTCTTAAGGTGGGGAGAGTAAAATAGAGTGGTCAAAAGCAAGCACCTTTGTCTTGTGTATTTTTTTTTCCCTCTCTGTGCATCTGTTTGAAACAGAGAGATCTTGAGGTAGTTTCATCTGTGGAAATCACTGCCCAAGTTAACTGGAATAATTTATGTGTTTGAAGCAGTTTAGAAATAAATGACACTTAAAGAATTAGGGAGCAAAAGTTTTATACCACTCCAGCTGAATCAAAGATTAGCACAAAAAAAGAAACAGGCAGGCACAGCTTGTATGTCTGTGATGCTTTTGAGCAGAACCTGTAAACATACATTTAACTCATTTATATACAAGAAGGGCTTTCTTAGGTAGAAGGGATATAGGCAGCAATTGTCTGTAAGATATCTTCTGATAATTCAAATTGTGACCAGACTATTTTTTAGGTGTTTAATGTCTTTAGTTTAT
Organism: Nothocercus julius; assembly: GCA_013398735.1. Taxonomy (NCBI): domain Eukaryota; kingdom Metazoa; phylum Chordata; class Aves; order Tinamiformes; family Tinamidae; genus Nothocercus; species Nothocercus julius. The sequence continues at coordinate 223,875 of VZSV01000109.1, read as the reverse complement.
GGACTAATTTTGCACTCCTGTAAGAATACTCGAGGAGTATGACTTAAAGTAATTTAGGGGGTCATAGTACTTTTCATATTTATACTTTACAGTACTAAAACAACATTGATGGGCTGACCAATGAATTGCACATTGAAGGATACTAATCAGTCATATAGTCTTTAGTAACTTTTCCCCATGCAAAACTAACAATATTTGATATCAGAATGTACTGTACTTACTAGAATGTCTCTTCTATGAAATTTTATAATCACCATTAAAGTAGCTTCCATGTAATTTGATCAACTTGATATGCCATTATGTATTTTAGAATATCTTTATCTACTATTAGGAAAGTATGCTTAGCTATATGATATATTTATAAAAATCAGAATCATCAAAAGGCCTTGTAAATATTTTAGGGATGTGCATTCAAATTTTTCCTTCAGAATTAATGACTGTAGATTGCCAGATCTTTATGAGTAGAAAGAAAAGCTAGGAGAGTTTGCTTGGCTAAGCTTGCATTTCTATTAGCTGGTGTGGAAATTGGATAATAAGAAACAGGCCCTCCTGATATTTCTCAAAACATAGATACAAAATCAGTTTATACTTAATCATCTGTCACTGATGACTCAGCACACAATTTATAATTTGTATCGCATTATTTTTGTAAATTACTTCATTCTTGTGAAAATTTATCTTTAATTTTCATCCAAATCTAAGGAATGAAATTAACTTCAAATTAAAGTTCAAACTTTTGTAGGACCTATTTTCTGAATAGGTCCTAGTTCTGTAGGACTGAACTTCAGTCCTTAAGTCCTTATTATGTATGAATGTACTTCTGGCATGGGCTGCCAGACATGGGAAATGGACAGGCAGCTCCAGATGTTTTTTCTAAACTGAAAAGTGTGTCTTTTTCCCTCTGATAAAAGGGAAGTATGAAATAAATAGTTAAGGTGTGATGTGTTGTATGATAATCTGACTGGTCCTCTTGTGCCTAAATGCGATGGAAACTGTAACAGGGTGGTGTTGCTGGATTACGCCATTGGAGGCTATCTGCCATCGATGAACTAAAATAAACAAACAAACAAACAAACAATCCTATGTATTAAAATATTAGAGCAAGTGTTAACTACAGCAGTAATACAATTTGAAAAGAGTTCGGAGATAAGTTGCCATGTCAGGTAAACCATGTTAATACTGATACTTTAAGTGAAAAGTATTGGATATTTGTCATCATCAGATGTCTCCATCTGGTGAAAAAACTGCTGAAAACTGTGGGCCAAGTTCAAATGAGGAGCAACATTTCAGTGGGCTGCAATAAGTGATAGTAGTTTGAGTTTGATTCAGTTCTTAAGGTAAGTTGGAGATTAGAATCTCAGTATTTGCCATGGCTTTCAGCGCAGAGATAGACAGATGTAGCACATAGAGGTAGATGGACATTTGAACCTGGATGCTAGGTAGTGAGGAAACATAAATGGGTCATTTGGTTGATCATTTAATCATTTAGCTCACATTGCTTTGCCATCTTCATGCAAGATTACAGAGGAAAGAGAGGCCCTGTAACAAAGATAAAATTGAGGTGACTAGCACAGCTGTCCATAGGATGAGACTCAGGAAAGAATCCCTTTCCTAGTGAAATACAAGGAACATTTAATATGAACCAACAAATACACCATTTTTTAAAATGAGCAGTGTTAGCTTTGGAATATTACCTGCTTGCCACAGCACATTCCCTTTCCCAATGATTTTGAAAACCCACTTGTCAGAAAGAGGGCTGAAAATATTTTTCCCAGCTATAATATATTCTATAGGAATGTTGTTCTCAGCTCTCTTGGTGTTGTTCGCAGATTAGCAAGTAATTCATTCCAAACGATTATTTCAAATCAAACTAATTTACATCATGCCTATTGTTAATAAGCTTTTACTAAAGACTGAGTTGTGGTCTGAGTAGGTCTCCAATATTTCTTTCTGGAATTTAAATAAAACATTTGTGTGTAATCATTGCACAGCATCTGTAGCAAGTTTCACAGGTCCTGTATACATCACATCCACCACATATGACCTGCCATTTCCATATGTTTTGAAAAAGAGACAGAGAAGCCATGTGAAGACAACTGGTTCAATATGTACTCATAAGGACAGGAGAGCATCAGAGCTACGTCAGCTAAACAGAAATTCCTTTTTTTCTGGGTTATGATATCAGATGTATTTTAAGAGGCTTCATAGTTTCCACTATGAACACATATTCTCCACTTATCATTATCAAATTAATTGTAATAGAAGTAAATTTTGGAAGAGTTTATTTCCATCTTCTTTTTAAATCTTTTATTTGATGTTATTGTTATTTCTTACCTTTTTGCCTCATATCTTTTATTGTCTCCTTCTGCCAACTGGAATTATTTATACTTTCCTACTGTAAAGTAAAGTTTTAACTTTTACAAAATGAGACTAATACTGTAGAAAAATGTGAGGGAATCTATTATGCTTTTTTTTTTTTTTTTTCCTGCTCTAACTCTCTTACTGAATCTATGAAGTTGCAGATCTTATCTACCTCTCTCCTTCATATGGCAGTGACAATTTTGTTTTGTGTGAGTCCTCTGTGATCCCTTTGTAGGAGTCAGAATGATAGGTAGGTGGGATAGATAAGTGAAATAGAGAAATAGATTTAAGACTAGATCCTTTTATTTGCTAAAGACTGCCAGGGCTTAAACCGAAAATCTACACACACTTCTCTTTCAGCAACTCAATGTAGAGAAATGCTAGCATGATGGACCTATTATTAAGATTGTCCCTGGAAAACAAATTTTCTCTTTTCCTCCTTTCCTTGTCTTCTTGAAGTAATATGTTTTTAACATCTATTTCTTATTAGTCTATCCTTCTGTATATATGATACTTTCTTCACTTTTGCATCCAAGCTAGCTCTATGAGAGTGGTGAAGAACAAGTTTAAAACTACCTGGTTCTTTGGCATGCATGCTTCGCATCTGCACAGCTGGCTGGCAGTCCAGTTGTGGCTCAGATTTACCACATCTGCTCATGCTTAGGAAGAGCTTAATTGCCTGCTTGCTCCCCAGGCAATGAACAATTGTATTTGGCCTTGATCAATCATGACCCATCCTCAATACACCAGAAGTACCTTGGTCTGGTTTTGGGTTCTTCCCTTGTTTTAAGCTCTAGAGACCTGTCCCATTTCATCTCTGGTAAGGGTTTAGAAGTAAATCATGTGAATAGTTACACTGGAAGACTTGGTCTTAATGCCTCCTCTAAGATTTCACCAAAAATGTCTCTACAACATGTACTAAGAAGCTTTTACATAACCTTACCAGGAAATACAGCTTTTGAATAGTAAAGGAAATAATCAATTAATGGGGAGGAAACTAAATTCACACTTATTTAAATCTTAACTTTCTGAGGAAACATACATGTCCCCAGGACACCACAGCTCAGAAAAAGAAATTTGCTGTTCAGACAGAAATGTTTCCCAAACTATCATACCTATCTTCAGCCAAAAAAAAAAAAAGAAGAAATAATTCATGAATTGTGAACTTTAAAGTCAGATTAGTCAGATTCCTGTTTGCAAGGTAGTAGTAGAATACTCCTAAAAAAAAAAAAAAAATAATAAATCAAAAAATAAATAAATAAAAACCTTAATACTATGTCTTGTTTGACATCAATTTTTAATTGTACATGTTCTTGTTAAGTGTTACTATTTCTCCTGTTTCCTGTAGCATTCCAGAGACTTTTAGATCAGAAAATGCCATAAATATCAGAAAATAAATAATGTATCATTATACAGGCATTTCATGAATAACGTATGGATGAGACATGAAGTAGTGAGCATAACTTACAAGGTAACCTTCTAAAACATTGATAAACATATGCAACACAACTTTGTAAAAATGACTAAGCTTTGCAACATTTATAAACTTATGTAGTAAGTAGACAAAATGGCAGTTTATTTAATGCACAAGAGCAAGACACTACCCTTAGGCATTTTTTTTCTGTAAATGCAGACCCTAATTATTATTGTGCTTTCAGGCTATCAGGATGCTACATCAGAATACAACTACACCATTAGTAAATTGAAGTAAGAAAAACCTGAAATATACTGAGTTTCTGATAGTAACACCATTGACTAGCAGTTCCTTGCAAAATGTTGAATGCAGACTACTTCAAATGTGTTAGTGACAGATGATAGATATACTGATCAAAATGAATAAAGAACTCAAAAAGAACTATTCTGCTCAAATTTCGATTAAAAGTGCTACTTAATTATTTTTGACTATTATTGATGTATCATAGAATTTAATTAGTTCTATTATTGATTTATCATGAAAGAACTTAGTTATTTCTTACTATCATCGATTTACTAAGGATCATTTTCTTTTTGCTTTGTGAGTGTGAGTCTTGGATACTTTTGTTAACACTTATTTAATGTTTTACTAAGCGTATTTTATATGAAAGCCTTCTCAATGAACAACAACAACAAAAAATCCTTTCCATATAAATTCTTTCAGCAATGCTATGTTCCACTCGTTTCTGTGAATGCATAGATTGTTAAGTGTACTCTCTGAAAACAGATCCATCTTTGCAATAATTTAGCTTCAGATTTGCATTTTTTTAAAATATATAAAACAATGAAAACTAGAGGCAGAGAGAAAAAATGTGTATGACAAATGACTGCAAATAAGGCAGGAAAAAAGATTACAGAGGATAAAGCAAGCCATCTAGCTCATGTATAATAGAATTGAGGAAAAGAGATAATGGAGAGAAGAAAAGGCAGAGATAATGAAGTGAGTGAACTGCCATGACCAAATGCCTGTTCTCAAAGTGATTGCTTGTTTTTAGCCCTTACTTATAAATAAATCTGTATGCCACCACATCCTCATTAAACCATTTTCACCTTATTGGGTATGTGTTTCTTTTGTTAAAATTATTATAGTTTTTAACTAGGAACAATGGAGTTAGAAGGATATTTTATGCAGTAGGCAGAATGGACTCCCACAAAATGTGGCTGAGTCTAATGCAATGCTGTTGTTTAAGATTTCCTAAATATCGCATATAATTATATCTTAGATTCTTTCAGTCCTGTTAAATGCTGTGGAGAAAATTGATTTTAGTAGAGAATAAAAAAGTATTTTAAGATTTTCAGCATGCTTGTCATTATGGAAATATGCATTATGCTTTCATTCAATCAACTTCAATTTACCTGCAAATGATACCATGTCTAACTTATGGCGTACTATTGCTGAAAACCAGGATTGTGACATACCTTTCATTTTAATGACATGCAAGCATACAGATGTTTACATTGTGTACAATTGTTTATCACTGCATGGTCATTCCCTTTTATATTCAGATGTCTTTTTATATGTGGTTGGCAAGACATGCTCTCTGAAATTAGAGAAATACACACCGACTGCTCTCCTGTGCAGTCAAACCATCCATTTAAGTAAACTGTACTACATAAAAACCTTTACAGAGAAATTCTATCTGTACAGGCTCTTGAGAGATGAAAGAAATAACAAGGACCAGAAACAAAACAAAATTGGACTAAAGATCTCCAAAAATTGCATTATAAAAGTATCCAAATATACAACAATGTTTCTCCACCAGGCAGAGTGCTATGCATCCATCCTAAATGGAGAAAAAATCACCTGGGCCTATTTGCATTGAAAAAGATAGTAAAATTCTGCATTTTTAGAAAACAACATGACTTTCAAATTATTTTATCTGAACACATATCCCTCGCCTACACTCAGTGTCCCAAATGCTGTTTTTCATGATTCTGTTCAGTGATTTGGTTCCTTTGATAAGTGGGCTTGTTATCTACACTGATTCCTCTCACAAAGTGGTTTTTCTTATTCTACTTTATCATCTCACCAAGCATCTTTCCACTCATCTGTCTGTAGGGAGAATTAGAATGGGGTTCTGCATGCATTTCAGTTCCTGAGGGAAGAAGGACATCTGAGGGATAATAAATCATTCTTCTTATAATTTTTTTTTTCCCAAAGCTCTGATTTAGGAAAGGACTTAAGCACAAGATTGACAGGAGGTGCATGTCAAAATTGTATTGTGTTTGTTTTTTTAATCACCAGTAAGGTGCAAGAGAAAAGATGTTTCATTGAGGGATTAAATTTTTTTTCCTCTCCTCATTGAAGTTCAAGGTTTTCCCTTACTAGTTTATAGTTACTCAACACATTTTACTTTGCTTTTTGAAATGCAGATCATCATAATTTTCTGTTATTTTGGAAAGAAAATATGAATGCTACTTTGAGGGCAGACAAAAGATTCAGAAAAAAGGAAAAAAAATGTGTTCCTTTGTTCCTTCTCATAGAATTAGTTGAACTTTTCTGATTATTTCCATATTATTTAACTTGATAATTTTTCCTGCTGAGTAAATTGGGATTTGTATTTTTTTATGAAGATCAAAATTTAATGTATAAGATATTTACTGGGTATATATTCTGTGTGTCTATATTTATTTGTATGCACAGAGTTGCACTTTATAGCTTCATGTTATATGAGTAAAGAATTGTGTAACTAATAAGGAAATTGCCATTGGAATTAGGCTGTGTTAATAATGTTTTTTTTATTTGGGGAACATAACAGAACTTTTGAAAATTAAAAATATTATGGAAATACGAAACACTGTTTAGGGCTTTTATGAAGAAGCTTTAAAAATATGCTTATTTGGAAATCCTTTTATTTAGATCATTTTCAAAATGAAAACTCCCCTTGATTTGGAAAGTAAAGTACTTCAAAAAGTTGCAGTGTCTATGATCTACTAAACGCAAGCGGTGTTTGGTATAGGTTTGTGTGAAGTGGCTCATGTTTCATTTAGATGTGAATACAAAGCCTCGTTAAGAAAATGAGCATTGTATTTATAGCTTGGATTATATTTTAAAGAATATAGTCTTAAAGGAAAATTAATAGAAAGTAACGTTTCACAGAAGTATTCTGCTTTGATATATTCTTTGTAAGAAGGTAAAACATTTGTGAAAACAGACTTTAAGGAATGGTATTATGAATAACCTAATCAAGTTTTCTATACAAACTAATCATAATTTCCTAGAATTGAGTAGATTCTAAGTGCTAACAGAGATTGATATTGTTTTCTTTATCTAAATTTAGTTATTGCTATGATTATATATATTTTGGAGCACTCCAAATTAAGTGAAAGTGCAAGATACAGCACATAATAAGTGAAAACAGGGCTATATTCACTAATAAAGGAAAAAAAAAGACAGTTATCCCAATAGTTTGTGTAGTGTGTGTAGTTTTTTTATAAAAGCTGTAACAGGGTTTATGGAAGTTCCCTGTTGATTACTTTACTTTTTTCCACCTACACTAGGCTTTGAGTCAGACACTGGACGCTGCAGTAGTTAATTACCTCGACACTCAAGGTAGCTCTTAAAAGCTTTTTCATGGAATTTTCCCTGGTGATATGCAGAGACTGGAGCTATCTTAGGACATGGCCAGTTGTTACTCAAATTTCATTTTGGTATATGGACTCTGAGTTACTGTAAGGGCAACATAGATAGTTGCATGAATGAACTATTCCCAAAACAACTGTCTTCAGCAAATACAGCTTTTTAATATCTTTTTGTCTGCATATGAAATAGCTGTGATCAGATCACAATTACTCTTGACAAAATCATTATTTGAAAAGGGGAGATAAAAGCTCCACATTTGGATACATTTTACTTTTCATCATCTTGAGCTTGATCATGACTTCAGGGAGGCTGCTCACAGGCATAAGAGTTAGCAAGACTGGGCTTAACTTATCTGCAATTTTGATCCGTGCAATACTCAAGTACCTGTTCATCAGTGTGATTAAGGAATTCAGTCACTCATTAAGTTCATGACTCCAGCTGTGGAGGCTGAGATAAACTGTGTTTTCTTGAAGCATGCATGACATTTCTGTGGAAGGGGACTGAATATTTTTTTGAGTCAAGAGCTTCTGCGTTTCATGTATAATTCCAGCAAGCTAACTCTGCCAGAAAATGATTTAAAATTAATTTTGATTTCAAAAATAATAAAAACATGGCCAAATTCTGCAGCCATTCCCCTACGCCATGGTCTAATAATTGTAGCACAAACAGTCATGGACATTTACAGTGTTTGTATTCTCTTGGGGGTGGTTAGTACCTATCTTCACAGCATAGCCAGCAACTGGATCCTATTAGTGCTCTTCAGATGTTCCTATGCAACATCAGACAGAGTTACTTAATCTACCTTTTGTGAGCTTTGCAGAGAAGTAGATGAGGAATGCTCAGGCGCTGTTTCTGCTGATTGAGATGTGAGGTCTTTCACCTGGTGAAGACAGATTTAAAGGGACTGTTAACAACTTAGTACTGATCTTCTTACTCAGTACCTTAGTCTATTAACTGTATTCATTTTATTGGAACCCTTTGCAGACCAGACATATTCTAATCCAGAATGACAAGGATGGGCTAGGGTAGTAAGTAATCTTTATTGCTCTCTGTTTTTTTCCAATTCATGTCTTTCCCTTTCCTACCAGGAGAAGAAAAGCCACCCCTTCTGTGGGGCTGCTATTTCTTTTGTAGTAGTAGACAAATAAATGGACAAAAACAGTAAGGAGTAACTGGAACCCAGAAAGCTCTGTTCTCTATAATATGTCACTGACAGCAACAGAAAAAAGAGAAGGGGCTGGCACATCTTTCTTTCCTAACCTCTCTTTCCTTCCTTAAAATGCAAAGACCAAGGGATGATGGAAGCCAGATTTGTATCTTTGAGTGAGCACCTAAGTGACCTGACCTGCTTGATGTAGCCACTGATGCCTTTTAGCCAGGGTGAACTGTGAATTGTAAGGGGCAAATCTATTCTCGCATAACAAAGGGTGTGGAATATGGCCCGTTTATTTTTAAATTTGAGGAATTAATCAAAGCAAATTTGTTGTGGTTTTCACCCTGCTCTAATTACACAGAACACTTCAAATGCCAGAACTGGCAGTTATTGCCAGAACTATTTGCATATTCAGTACAAATTAAAATAATCATACTGATTAACTGTCAAGCTATACCTAGGATAAGCATAAAATAGATGGAATACAGTATTCATTTTCTTACTGTAATATATTGCCTAAAATTTAAGTGTTATGATTCCAGGAGGGATGCATGGATAAATATTAATCTGTGAATGTGATATTACTTTTTCACATCACACTTGCAAGTCATAGGAAGGTATATAAAATGTTTCATTCTGATTTTGTCAGCTTTCAACAGAAAGGATGTGAATCTGTGACGCATCACTAGCAATTGAAGAGAGTAGTTAAATAGAGTTTCTGAGGAAAGTGTAGTCATAGCACGTGGAGCTAAACTCCTAGAAAATTCTTTTAAGGACAGCTGAAAATGTGAAAGTAGAGACATAGTAAGAAATAGATTAATTCTAGAAGGATAAAAGATAGAATAACTATTTTATTTCTTTATCCACTTGGATGTATGATCATAGTGAAGAATCTGAGTGTATGAAGTGATAAACAAGAAATAATCCATTAGAATTCTTATTTAGGTTTTACAGGATATATGGAAAGTTTAGCACTGTATAATGAGTTAAGAAAAATTTGGGATTAAAATGCTGTTGCTGAAAATTATTTTTGTGGGCAAAACAAAGATAGCTATGACATTTTTCAGCTGAACTTCAGCTTTTCAGAGAACATTTAAAACAAACAAACAAACAAACAAACAAAAAAGGCTGTGTTTTCCAAACCCAGCCATTTTGATGCAGAAAGCAACTATGACTTTTTAGTTGACTTTATTTCCTCCTTGTGCTGCTCCTCCTTTTCATCCAAATATAACGTAAAGGCACATATTATTCTAGACTTCTTTTTCTCAAATTACTGGTTAGAAAAGAAGGTGAAAATAAAGATATAGACACATCTTTTATAGTGAATGTTAAATTATGAGCAATGAAATAAATGCTAAAGCTGAAGTAGAAGCAATGGGAAAATGCAGTAGAAATTAACTGGCTTTTGATTATTCTTTTGCACCAGCTTTATGTTGGTACAGCTTCATTATATTTCAGTAGAACTCTTACTTACAGATGGTTGAAAACCTATTTTAAATTTTCTAAGTACTAAATAAGACTCTCAAATCTGCACAGTGACATGTAAGATAAGCATGAATGCTCATAAATGTATAAGATTCTGCAACTCTGAGGTCCTGGTACTATCTGTAGATATAGTATATGTAGATATGTTCTTAGACTTACGGTATATACAGTTAAGTTTCCCAGTAAAATGCATGCAAGCAATAGAGAAAGTGGAGATATTTGCAGTTCCATTGCAAAAAAATGGGAAATGTCATCTGCTGAAGCAGGATTTAGCCTGTTCAGACTTCATTTAATTTCTTATTGGCAATGGAATCGGTCTCTGTTTTTCTTCAGATGTTAAGGCCAGTGCTCCTGCATCCTGGCATAAACAGAGGAAATGAGTGGCAAATGGAAAGACTCTTACCCTGGCTGGTTTTGAGAGGTAACATATATTGGAAATTTGACTTGGTAAAATACAGATGAGAACTGTGGCATACTTGAACTTGGCCACTTGAACTCGAGGTTTAAGTTTAAGGGAAAATGACTGGATTCCTTGACTACCTAAAGTATGTTTTAAACTCCTCCTGTTTTAATGTCTGCTAAATACACTAGGCTCACATTTTAGCTAGGTTTTAGGAGAAGGTTTTAGATATTTGCAATAGTGTTTTTTGATATATTTTATTAGATGTTTTATTGATAGATGTTTATTGTATTTGTTATATTTAGAAGCATGAAAGACTAAACTAGGAAGATAAATGTAAATTCACAAACCTCATCCTTCTAATCTGTATCATCAGCCAAATCTTGTGGAACTTCTTCTGAGGCACAAAAATATTGCTTTTATGGGGCGATATGAAAAATGGGTTGCAGTGGTGCAAGGAACTCTGAGTAGGTGGTTATGAGTTTCTGACGACTCTTCTACCATGGCATTAGAGCCCAGCGGAGAGTGGGAAAGGGGGGGGTGATGGAAGAGGGAAAAGTGATTAATATTTTCTCTGAGCAGTCAGAAGCTTTTGAAGTTATGAAGTACAAACTAGAGGAGATCCTAGCAGCTAAGGAAACAGACAGCGAACGTGCTGTTTTTAAGTGGAGATGGGAAGGAGAGGTAAGAGAGAGATTTTTAAAAGTGTTATTCTTGGTGAAGTCTGCATTGTAGTATTGAAGACTGTCTAATGGCACTTGGTATGTCACTAGAAAACTTCGTGTTTCCAAAAGAGCAGTAGGTAAGGCTTTGTGGAGTTTTGTTTATACGGATCCTTTCAGAAATTCAATAGGCTCACACACTGACTTATATGTGACTTGCAAGAAAAAGAAATCGTATTATGGATGTACAGCTGGTAGGTTTCCTGCCCTCGCTGGAGGAAGAAGTGTCTAGAAAGCAACAGTATATGTCTCCTACATACCTTTAATGCCAAGTTCAGCAAAGTAGCTGTGTAATTACACATTTAGAGGAAGAAAATGCTTCAGAGACCTACTTTAAGAAGTTTTAAAAAGGTGGAGCCCATGCATTTTCAGCTGTTGATCAGCAAAGGATTTAAAACACAGGCATGAAAGCTGAGCAAGCTGCTATGACTGTGGTTAAACAATTGTAAATCTGAGCAGATAGACTCAAAACCCTGCAATAAATCTTGATTGTATTTTATGTGCTAGATCTTTCCCTAATGTCCCTAATAAGATAAGGGATCTTGCGGAAAAGAAGAGCTGACTTTCTAACAGAAAAGGTTAGACTTGTTCAAGGCCAGAACGTTTGTCTCGTAACTCCTGCAGTTGGTGGAAGAGCCTGATTTAGCCTGCGGCCAATATCCCTTTGTCATTGCCTGTGAATCAAAAGAATTTCTGACTACTCCACCAGCCCATCCAACTGAACATACAGCCTACTCTGAGGATTTCCTTTTTATTCTTCTAAGGCTTTGATTAAACACAGGGTGATAAATGCACGAGCGTGATGCTGATGTATTTATTTGACAAACAAGGAAAGAAGTTTTCATCAGGATAACTGAACGCTGCACTCCTCCTCCTATCAGACAGAAAAATCCCAGCTCACGTGGAAAAAACACTGCAGGAAATTGCTGTGTAATTAGATCTTTAATTTACTAATTCAAGTCAAGCTCCTTCAGTCTGTTTTACCTACTGATAACAGATTTTCCCCTGCCATATGCAGTAGCATTTGATGTGGATTTAGGCATAAGTTCTAAGTCCGAAGTTTCAAGTCATGCCTTTGAGAGTCATGCCTATAAAGGCATGAAGAGGTTTCTTTTGAGTCCGTATATCTTTCAAATATAAAATTCAATAAAATGTGACTCTTTCAATGGAACAATTCAGTTTAATCTACTGGAGATTATTCCAGTGTCTATCAAACACTCACATTTGTTGCTAGGTAGACATAGTTGGCAGCTTCTTTGTAGAAGTGTGCAAAATTAAATAGTCTAAATTTAAGGAGTCTTTTATGAATATTTTAAGGAAAATAACTTGCAAATGAAATAACTAGATACATATATTAACAAATAACACAGCAGAGGAGGGAGCTTTTACTCTTTGGTTTACTTTTCCTTGTTTAACCTTGTACATGTACACCTCTCTAAGTGCTGCCTCTCATATCACCTAATCACCTTGGCATTTGAGAACAGCCGCCCGGGAATGGAGCGAATTTCTGCATAACTGCTGAATCTTCACTTGTGACTATGTGTGTATACACAGCTCTGTCATGTTGACTAGTAGCAATTTGGGACCTGAGTGAAAGATAGAGAGAGAAAGAGAGAAAACATTGTGTTTTGTGAGAAAGAAGGGATAAGTATTTTTTCTTTTTCCCTTTCCCTTTCCTTTTTTCTTTTACTAGTTCTGTGAACTAGTCCACCTTTATGCCAAGAGATTGAAAATGAAACTGAGATCATGATCAATGACAGTTTTCAGTAAAAAAATCAAATAAAAATAAAAGGAAAACATTTATGTTTAGATCATGACATCACTTAAGTCTGTAGATACAAATTATTAAGACGACCTACTCTAAGTCAACGAGTAGCTTTGAAAAATGTATTGAGTTGGTGTTACTAAGTTATAATATTCCCCATCTCTTAGCTGGTGTCTGTCAGCAAGATTTTTGTATTTTCTTCTTTTACTCCTTACCTCTAACAGTTCTGCAAACTATTATTTTGTCCTGGAACAATGAATACAATCTATTTAACTGTTCACATGTCTTTGTTAGCAAATTAGGATATGTTATATCTGAAGAATATGACATAGAATTGTGGTTGTAATGGCAACTACACAGTCACAACAAGTCATTCATGAACAATACATAATTCTGGCATTACATTATAATTCAATAGATTCCATTTATTTGTGTTTTTAAATAGCTACATTTGTTAGCAGATAATCTGTGGCTATGAAGCCATTTTCTCAAGGGATAATTATGGTGAATAACTTTCCTTGCTCTCAAGGGAAATTGTGACATTGCTATTCTGAAATGGGAGTAATAAGGAACTATGACGTGGTTATATCCCCAAAAGAGCCTACTGAACAGAACACCAGAAATATACTACACGACTGTCACACAATAAAAGAGAAAGAAGGTCCTCTGTGACAGACACTATCTAAGCACATGTTAAAGGACAGGTACTCTCCTTAGAAAGCGGTAGTTCAAACATGGAGTTGTTGGAAGGAAAAGTATTATAAGGAGATAAATTACCTACAAGTGTTCCCCACAGAACTGGTTGTGACAAGCAGAGTAGAATGAAATGTTTTCTTCTTGTCTTGCTTTGCCATCTTGACCACATTGGACAATGCTGTTTCTCTTGGTAAGTCCCTTTTCAGGAATAGAATAAATAACCTTCTAAAAAAGAAAGATAAACACTCTTTGCAATGAAATTTTACATTCTATATTCTATTTCAGTGTTATAGCAGTTCATGTTAATGTTCCTGTGCTTTATGTGAAATAATCACTCCACACTCATACCTCATTTGCCATGGAATGGAAAATTCTACAGAATGTTGATGAATTTCTGAGATATCAAAAGTTCTACAATCTGTTTTCATCATTTGATGCTAGCAGAGGTTGTCTTGTTTTTAGAGTATTTTGTGCTTAGGAAGTGGTACATAGCTATGTAGGTGCCTGTTTACTGGCCTTTGTTGATGTCTGGTTCCTGAATTGCACCATGATTCCACTGAACTGCAAGAAGCAGCATTATTTTCTTTTGATTTCTCTCCTTTCCTGATTGTTGCACAAAACTTTGTAGGGTAAAATTATAAAACTGAATATATATATTTTCTTAATTTAAAGACTCATGGAAATAGAGGGAGTAGAAGCAATATGTGTCCAAGCAACCCATTTGAATGGATTAGCTTTTTTCCTAAGCTGCTCTTTGTTTGCTTATTTTTTCTTTTTGATATTTCTCTCTTCAAGATCAAGTTTTCATGATATTATGGATTACTTTGAGATGTCACTTAGATGTTGTTATGCATGCCAATTTGTCATTTTTCTGAATTTTTTTCTTCAGTCCTTGTGACTAATACCTGAGTATCAAGTAATCGGTGTAGCAGGATCAAGAAAATAGTTTGAGGAGAGTTTTATCCTAATCTATTAGGACACATTCTAATCATTAGACACACCTTAATTTAAAAGAATGGAACATGATATTATTCTTATAGAAGGTGGTGACACAATTCCCACTAGGCAGGTGATCTTGTGTAAATATTTTTGAAAGAAAATAATTTTTAAAAACTTCTTGCATCTGCAAATTCATGGAATAAAATTGTAGGAATTTACTTAATGATTTTCAGTTGATATTGAAATCTTAACCACCAGCTTGACCTAACAGGTTTTGTGGCTTAACAACATACAGGCTATATCTGTACAAGCATGCAAGGGCATAGCACCTAATCAGAGGAGAGAGGGATAAGGTGCCTGAGCAATGTGTGGATGTATATTCCTTAGGCTCATGTTAAATTTGTGCTTAGAATCAGAAGAATAGGACAGATTATATATGTGGATTTACCTATGAAACCTAATAATAATTTTACATGAATTTTATTTGCTTTAATTTCCTTTGCATTTTTTTTTTTTTAACAGTAATATACCTTGCACTGGCATTTCATTTCATTATAGTGGATTCTTTATAGGCCTCTACTGAAATTATTACTGCTATTGTACTCTTACATTGCAAGCAGAGTTATCAGTGAATGTGAACTTGCAGTGAATTAATTTCCTCCCTGTAAATCTAGCCTCATGATGATACTGTAACAGGACTAATTCAAAATAACCAAAATTTGAGGCTTTTTTTTTCATTGTAATCTCACACTGTAGTAGTATAGCCTGCTTGAACTGCATTTAAATTGTTTTCTAATGTGCATGCCATGGATTTGCAGTTACACCTCTGTGAAATTGTGGGTGTATCATGAAATCCAAAGTATTTTTCAGTCACATTTTATATTACTTTGTTTTTCTTCCAGGTCAAGAAATGACCTGCCCATATTTTGAGCAAGCTTTACTGATCATTAGAAGTTTAGGTTGGAATTTCTTACTCAACTATGCAAAAGACCTAAAGCTCAGGCACTAGTGAAAAGTCAGAGATGCTTTCAGAGGGTCATACATATTGCCCCAAGTTAGGAATTTCCAGGGTGTGATTCATCTAAATTCTTTCTCTCTCTCTCCTAATTGACGAAAGGATTAATTAGTTTGTACTAGATATGTTGAGTCTTACCATTACTGCATTCTTTTTCATTTTTTTTCAAGTGGAGTTAGCATTTGGAGAGGACACCCTCAAAATAAAAGGAGTTAAAAGACAAAACTGAGTCAGTAGGTACATGTCAGCAGGTGTTATATATTTAATGGTCACTATAACAGCAATACACACATAGATATGTGATTTTTATCTTAACGGTATTAGTTGCAACATTAAAATATTTTAGATACACAATGCACACAAGATGCACTAAAAGACCGGAATAACGAAGCGTACATTTCTTTATCGAAATATCGACATTTTTGCTTGGCTACTGTTGCTTGTTTTCTTTGTTGGTGTTTTTTTTTTTTTTTTTTTTCCCGTTACATATATCTAAATTGTTTTCAACTTGTTCTGATATACTGCATACTAACAGCTAACAAATTGTCAATGTGTTCCTATGAGCTGAGGTTAGCCTGGAGGAAGGGAGTTGTTAGTGGTTTTACTCCTTTTTCCTGAAATAATCCCTGTATGAGAGTTTTTCTTTCACCTCAGAGTTGTCTCTTAGAGACCTTGGAGTGCCCCTAATGGCTATCCAAGCACCTTAACAATAGCTCTACCAAAATGTAGTGTATTGAAGTTGCTTCAGTGTATGTTATTCTAAATGAGAAAACAGTCTGTTGGGAAGCAGCCGAAAATGTTGCAGTTATACCAAGGAGAATTGCAAGTACCTGTTAAAGTGATTATGTATTAGTTTCCCAGGGCTATTAGTTTGTTGTAGGCCTGCAGTTTCAGATATGAGGTTAGTTATTAGAACTTTGTATGTAAAGACTGTAATTAGAGAGAAATCTATAAAATATTTCAAACTACTCAGCATTTGATTGTTTCATAGCATATTTCAAAACCATAAATTAGTTTTAATTCATTTTACTTTTTACTTAAAATATTTTATTTTTGCATGAATTTTAGAAACTCCAGCTGTTCGTGTCATGAATAGTCTCAGGTGATGAAGTATCTGAGGATGAAACACAAAGTTATCAATTTGTTCTCAATAAGCAATCTAATTTCTAGACTGTAGAGAGAGCCAAGATGTTGTCAGTGAATCACAACCTGAAATTTACTGCACACTGTAGGAGACAACTGGAACCAAGGTAGACCCTGATCTTGTGTTGCTAGCAGAACATGTGATGATAACCAAATGACATTTTCTTCATGCATGTGCTCTTCGTCATGTCCAGTTTATCAAAGCCCCTTATTTATGACAGAATCACAGAATGGTTGAAGTTGGAAGGGACTTCTGGAGATCGTCTAGTCCAATGTCACCCTGCTCAAGCAGGGTCTCCTGGAGAATGTTTTATCAGGAGTTTTATTCAGGCAGGTTTTGAATATCTCCAAGAAAGGGGACTTTACAACCTGCTCAGTGCTCAGTCACTCTCACAATAAAGAAGCTTTTCCTCATGTTCAGATGGACCTTCCTGTGTTTCAGTTTGTGCCCATGGCCCCTTGTCCTGTCACTGGGCACCTTCAAGAAGAGTCGGTCCCCATTCTCTTTATATCCTTCCTTCAGATACTTATCAATAAGGTCCTCCTCAGTCTTCTCTTCTCCAGGCTGAACAGTCCCTGCTCTCAGCCTTTTCTCACGTGAGAGATGCTGCCCTTAATCATCTTAGTGACCTTCTCTGGTCTTGCTCTAGTAGCTCCACATCTCTACGGAGCCCAGACCTGAACACAGTTCTCCAGACATGGTCTCAACAAGGCTGAGTAGAGGGGAGAATCACCTCCCTTGATTTGCTAGCAATGGTAAAGCAACCCAGGATATCAAAGGACTTGGCCCCAAGAGCGCATGTATTACATGCTTTTGCTTCATTCAGATCTTTCTAAATTTTTTTTTTTTTTCCTGAAAACTTTCTCAAGATAGATCACAACACAAAGCAAACAAATGGCCATACATAGCTAGAGCTGAATCATTTAGCATGCCTGGTTAGATACTATGTGTAAAAAAACTGTTTAGTCATAGATGGTCCTTCAAATAGGCTGACCCAAGAGTTGATTCAGAATTTCTGCCCCTGTTTATGAATTTTATGAATTACACAAGATGACTGATGCAAATAATGAGTGTTTAGAAGTTTAGGAGTTGAAGTATTTGTTTACAGTATTTACTTCTTAAGAAAAGGGCTGGAAATAATTAATCTCAGAACTAATAAACTTTGAATGCTTGTTAATGTTCTGCTTGCAATGAACTTGTTTGTAGTTTCACCCTTGCTCTTGAGTGCAGAATAGGTGAGTTTGTTAAAGGATGCTTAACAAATAGCGATATTCCTATCAAAAATATTATAGAAATTGAAGAGTACTGCTTTCACTGTGCTCGTTTCATTTTGAAGGCATTAAAATAAAAATCTGTAAGTAATTTTAAGTAAGTACATTACCTTTTACTTTCTTGTACTTCATAACTAAAAATGTTAGGTTGTTGAGTTCCTGCTTCTCTAATCTCTCTTGACTTATTAAAATATTGTGTGGTGTTTTTCTTCTAGTGCTTTCAAGACATTTTAACAGTTTCAGCATATCTAAGCTACCAACAATTCATTAAAATTATTTATTTCTTCCTAAAGAAGTCATAAGTTTCTTTTACACTGTGTTTTGTAATCTGTCATTCTTGAATAAAGATTTGTAATGAGTAAAGACAAATGTATCATAGTCCAAAAATACAGCTTTTCAAGTATAAATTAGCAAAACTATTTTTGCATCTAGTTAAAGGAAATGATATCTATTATTGGATTTCTTAATATGTGTCTAAAATAGCAAGGTATTATATCCCTCCCTATAGATCTTTCCCATACTCAATCGTAAATAAATAAATTCCTGTGTGCGTAATGTTGTGTCAGTTAATGGAAATGGAAAAGTAGGCACAATGGAAATTAAATATTCATATTCTTAAAAGCTAAGACTGATAACGGTAAAGCAAATGGAAGTTATTACTGTATGTATTTATACAGATATATGTATCTTAATCTTCTATTACAAGTTGTAGCTCTTTTACTAAAACTAGTAATGTTAGAGCAGATGATAATGGAACAGGTATTAACAGATATTAATGCAAAATACTCCTAAGAAAAAGTTCCTGAAGTTCAACAGTTTTGATAGCAACTGGAGACATGTAAGACATTTCATTCTATGCCATTAAAAGAAATCAGAAATGG
Organism: Nothocercus julius; assembly: GCA_013398735.1. Taxonomy (NCBI): domain Eukaryota; kingdom Metazoa; phylum Chordata; class Aves; order Tinamiformes; family Tinamidae; genus Nothocercus; species Nothocercus julius. The sequence goes on along the minus strand of VZSV01000109.1, from coordinate 204,987 downwards.
AAAAATATACCCCGTGTGTTTAACAATGAGAAAGTCTTTGTTGATACTGAAAATAATTGGTTGAAGACATTCTAACAAAGCAATTTCAATGGATACTAGGTAGTTCAGCCCCAAACCTTTAGTTAAAAAATTTATTTGTCAAATTCAAAATTAGATACTGGAAGAGGACTGCCTAAAGTCCTGCCACATACACTCCAGTAAAAGGGCCAGAAACCTCTGAGATTTTCCATCCCTGGGCAGATGGTTCCAGCACCTCCGTCTTGTATCATGAGAATTCTTGTATTTAGTCTTTTCAAAAGAGGCTATGAAGGCTAGGAATATGGAAGTAGAAGGGAATACCTGAGTAGATCAAGTGATAGCTGGCAATAAATCAGGTGTTTGTTTGTTTGTTTGTCTGTTTTCAGGTTACTCTTCATACTAGATTTATGGGGAAAGTGTTGTTCTGTTTTTGTGTCTCTCCTCACCTTACATGCTTTACTTAGTCCTTTTTCCTCTCAGACACGCACTCACACCATATATCTGCTTAGTCTTTATTTTGCAAAACAAAATTCTGCTGTTTTTCTGTCTGTTCCTGCAGTTCTCCCAGTTTCCCTACTACTCTTTTCTGACACTACTCAGCTCAGTTAAGGATAAAAACAAAGCTGTACATAGTATTCCAAATGAGCTCTCAGCAATACTTGTTAAGCGGAATTAATACAGCTGTCTTTTATTAGCCATGCAACATATTGGTACATTCTAGGCTCATACATTCTTTTTTTGTGACCAGATGAAATTCTTGGACCAGTCATCCTGTGATCAGGTAATGCATTTTTTTCCTTTGGTCATCTCCAACTGATAAATACATATCTTAAGGAGAAGTCAGCTTGAACTTGCATGGCTGCATTTCTTAATATAGTTCCTTTTTACAGTCCTCAAGAGTTTTATACATTACTTTCTATCATATAGTCTGATGTTCTTTAATTGTTTTTCCCAACTTAGGGGGATCAGCAACTCCTTTTAACCTACACTCTTCTCTAGTTGTTGATCCCAACTTCAGGGGATGAGCTACAGTAGACTTATCTCCCCTCCCTCTTTCTTTCTTTTCAAGGATCTTTCATGAAAATTCCTAAACAAAACTGAATCTGGTATTAATACTTGAGGTACTCTGTTAATAATCTTTGTCTGGATTTATAATAACATTTTCCAGCACAAAATACTGGTCATCCACATTTCCTTTCTTTCTTGCATTTTTACACTAATTCCTATCTGCTGTTCAACTAACATGCTCCTTTATGTCGTAGTGTCAAAGATTTTATATGAGCCAGATACAGCTAGTATAACTTGTCTAGACAGTTATATGTCCTACTAAAGAAAGCTTTAATTTTTCTTTAGACTTTCTTCACTTAAATAAACTCAGGTATTATTTTATCTCATATTCCATTTATCTCTGCCTTTTCATATTTTTTTGGATCCACTTGGGCTGTATTTATTAGTCCTTTTAAGATTTTTTTTTGTGTATATTCTCTCAGCTTATTTTTCACTTTTTGATGTAGAAAGTTATTCAGTTAGTTTTAATTTATTTCTTACACTTTTTTTTTCTCATTTACTTAGTGAAAGTTATATATAATTTTGTACTCTTTTTAATTTAAAACAGTGTGGCATTCCCTTTCTACTAAAAATCTCTGAGTCTAGCTCTAACATTATTCAGGATTTTGAGAGCTTTGTCATAGTTATCGAACCAAACAGCAGTGTTATAATAATTCACTTTACTCCTTAACTATTAGCAAAACATATACCATAAACAGTATCTGTATGGAACTAAACATAATATCAGATAGAGAGTATATCAGCTAGATGTAATCTATTGTCATTGATTCAAACAACTGATAGCATTTACAATGATTTTATGAGTACTGTTGATTGCTCATTGCTAATTATTTTGGCCACCTTTAACTGGCCTATTTCATTTACTGGTATAGACATAGCTAAAATTTTTGAAACAAGGCCAAGGTGCAATCTTTTAGTATTCATACACCGTTTCATGAGTAACATGCTTCATAATGTGGTTTTGGCCCCCCCCAAAAAACTTTCATTTTCACAAACAGTGATAAGGGAATAGACATATTCCCAGCAGGCAGTGATGATATGGTTATCCTGAATTCTTTGGTTTAGGGTTTGGTTTTTCTGTAGCCTTGTCTTTTTGCTTTTGTGGGGTTTTGTTTATTTGTTGTTTTTTTTTTTTTTTTTTTTTTTTTTTTTTTTAAGTGGTAGCTATGGACAATTCATGAAGAATTTTGCTGTGCTACTGTGTTCAGGGTCAGAGAATGGTCCCTGGTTTATATTTGTTAATGTAGACATAACTTTTGAGGTCTGCTTCATTGTTAGGCTCAGCAAGAAAGCTTGATCTATAATTAATTGTTGATTTTGTTTATTTATTTTTTTTAATCCAGTGCTTATTGTGTCTGAGGAGATGCTCATCTGTGACTCGGCATAGACAAATAAGTCTAGAAGATGAAAACAATGTAGGTTTATAAAAGTTTTAGTAAAATCTATTCTCAGCCATAAAACAAGCTCAAGTTTTGCAGAAATAATTGCACTGCATACTAGACATCAGGGAATTAACACCAGATCTTAACAAAGATGCTTTTAATTCATAGTTACTTGTAACATTAATATGTGTGTCATGCTTTTCTCTTTCAATACAGTGTATAAATACAGACTAATTAATTTGAGGATCTACTAATAAATATCCCATTTTGTTGCAGATGCCTGGAGAGTCAGATTGTGCAGGACTGAGAGGATCTTCCACATTCATAAGTGGCAACCATGCCACACAAAGACATAATTTAAAAAGCAGAATGTCAAAACTGTCCTCTTTTCCAATTATTAGCACATTTGGAATTATGGTGGTGTTACATTTTTTAATAATAACATTATATGTACGAAGGGGTTTCTTCTAGTGTTGTCTTTGAAAAAAATTCTCATACATTAGAGAGATTTATTTAAGTTAAAATAATTCAGGTGAATATAATCAGGAGTTACAGGAATTAGGAAACAGATACAAGATGTTAAGTATTTTTTATATTTTCTTGCTTGTTTGTTTACTCTTGTTTTAAATGGAGCTAGCATCTTGCAAGAAATCTGAAAAAAAAGAAGATAGAACTTGAAGTGTGGGGAAACCACTTCAGTTCTGAGACCCCATCAAAGAAAAATGCTCTTATCTGCCATCTTCGATTAATATATGGAAAATGCATTAATATTAGGACAACACTCAGAATAAAATCCAGATGAGAGGGCATTTTTTCCAGGAATAACAGGGCATTTTTTCCAGGAATAACAAACAATACTGAGCTTTGAAAGCTCCCACAGATAGTTAGTCCTTTACTCTCTCCATAAAATGGAAGAATCAGAAAAGTTGATGGTAACTGAGCAGCTCGGAGCATATTTGAATGGCCTAGTCTCTCTTTGACCCAGTGAAACTTATTTTACAATGTGAAACTGCATATTTATGTCTGAAGAAATAATCTGATAATTCAGAGACTTACAGATACATCCCATTTGGGTCAGATTGCACATGCTACGTGAGCGTCCTCTAGATGGGATTCTGACAGATTGCGGCTTGACAGACAGTGTGAAGGCATACGCAACTCCGCTCCCTATGTTTTCAGGAGTGGCAGATGACACCTCCCAAGCCTATCTTCCTTTTCTTCTTTTTTTTTTTTTTTTTTTCCTCTCTCCTCCTCTCCTCTTAGTAATGTGGATCAAGATCTGTATTTCCAGATCCTAGTATTTCTTACAAAATATGCTCACTCTTCTCAGAGGAGCTCCTTCCCTACCCTAGGTTGCAGAGAAGTTTTCAGTCTAACATATGTTTCAAGATCTATTTTGGAGCTATAACTGATAATGACTCTTCTATGTGTTCTTCCTGCTCTTGTCGCTCAAGTTAATGATTTAACAGCCCAATAACCTTAAATAATATACCCCACCTAGAGTCCACTTGCAAACTACAATTAACAGTTAATAAATGCAGCCCATCCATAAGCTTTGCTTTTAATTAGGATCTGACAAGGTGGGAAATATAATAAATGCCTACTACTCACTTTACTTTGATTCATAGAATTAAATCCAGAGGAAAATAATTCCCAGTTTTAGAGCGAGAAGATACTGCTTCCGTGCCTCACCGTCTCTATTTACATAATGGATAGTCAAATCATCCAGAAATGGGCTGCCACCTCAGATTTATCCAGTTTCTCTGTATCACTGCTGAAATCATTCTTCTTAATGTGGATAATTACTGCGTACCTTTAAGTTTCTATTAGCTGACTTAGCAAATCTTTTCTAAATTATTGCTAATTAGTTGTTGTAAGTGACACAATGACTATTTAATTAGCACTTCTTTCTGTGTGTGTGCTTGAAGAACCTATTTTCTTTTTGACCCAGCTTTAACAAGGGTATTCTACTTATTCTTTTTAATCTGAACTTTGAGCCCAATGTCTCATTTCCTGCAATGCAAAGAAAGCTTTTAACTCTGTTCAGCATTTCCCAATCTTGATGAATCTCTTCAAGATGACAATCTACTGTAGAGACAGAAGAGTGGGTTAATACTAAATCTCTTTGATGTTATATTGATGCTGTAAATATAGCACAAGACTGCTTTTATTTGCAAATAAACCATCTGATTGCTGGGAAAGTTATCTTTTCATTTTTCTCTGAAAATGTTGAAGTCGTGTAACTTTAGAATACAACTGATTGCAGGAATAGATCACAAAAAAAAAATAACTTCCAAACTCAAATATAGTTTGGAAGAACTAGCTTTTGTTTTTATCTTAGTTTTCAGCAGCTTTGTGGGCAATGCTTATACTTCCTTCTTCCTAGACTCTGACTGGGAGGCAAAATGGGAAAGAAAAATGCCTACATTTATCAGTACTGAGCTTGGAGAGGATCGTTAGGAAAAGTAAACAAGGCAAGAAAAGGGAGAAAGGAAGGAGATATATCGAGAAGCTGGCGGGGGGTGAGGGGGGGAAAGAAGAAAAATAGAAAATAAATAAAAAATAATAGAAACAAGGGAAATATAAAATATCAATCTATCCCGTGTGGGACTCCAAAATAATTTTAAAAAATCAAAGAAAAATCTCCAAATATAATATTCCAGAAGAATCCAGTAATTTGTTTGGCAAAACAGAAACCTGTTTAGATTTTGATCTATTTGATCAAACCTATTTGATTTTGATCAGTGACTTCGAGCACAAGTCTGCTACAATTGTTCCTGGATTTAGGTTGGTTTAAAATTTTCTGTTTATTACAATTCTATTTTATTTATCTATTGGTAAGGGAATATGAGTTAAAATAGAAAATTAATCTTTAATAATTGGGCCAAGAGACTGATTACTAAACAGCTGGTCTCATCCAGCCAATTCCGTATGCTACATCACATTCAGCTCAGGCAATACAGTTTCATCTAGACATAGGTCTCCACAAAACCTGTCAAAGGTCCTGCTACCTCCCTATATTAATAGAAAAAAAAAAAAAAAAAAAAAAAAAAAAAAGAGCTGTGTTTCTATTAATGAATGGTTTAGTGTGGGCTCTCCAAAGTTTGCTTATTTCTTCTGATGTCTGTGATTTTCAGATGTACATAATACTGAAGAGTTTTGAAACAAATAAGAGTGAAGAAGTTGAGGTAACTTCAGGTCTGCTCTAAGGGAAAGTGTTGATTTAATTTCAGTTGTTGGAGAGAAAAATTGTAATTTTTAAGAAATTGAACCAAGAAGATTATTAGGATTGCACTGAGGTTGGAGTGGTGAATGTCTCAAAAGATGCAAGCATTCCCATCTAGAGTTTATGCAATGCTTATGTTCTCAGTGGCTGGAAAAATCAGGCTATAATCTAAACTACAAAAGCTGTGTAACTCTTTTATCAATTTGAAATGACTTTTCAATGGAAAATCTTTTGTACTGTTTAACAACGTTGTGTTTTACACATGTTGCTGATTTTTTAGAGCTTATAAAAAGTTCAAAGTGTATTAGTTTACCAAGCATGTTGCACATTTGATAAGGTAATTTCTTGCCTAGGCAGATATAGGTGACAAAACTATCAAGAAAAAGCACATTTTTAAAAACTGTTCTCAGATTGGCAATTGAATATTTTTCAGCACTATTATTTTTCAGGGAGAAGGAATTTTAAAAATACAACAAAGCCAAAATTGGTAAGAGAATAAACAGTGTAACATCTGTTCAAGAATGGACTGAAACAGTGAAACAGTTAATAAAAGAGAGAATGTGAAAGTTTGGAAACAAAATAATATTTAGTTGACACTAAAATTAACAGCAACATAAAATGATTATTGCATTAGTTACTGTTCGTTCTTTCTCTTTGATAACTAATTTTATTAAATTATAATATTTTTTAGTTGCTGGATTGTGATCCTAAAGCTACTGTCTTTTCTTGAGTCTGCACAGAAAATATCTTCTATGAGATGCGAATGAATAATATTTAAATCAGAATTTAATTTGCCAGCTGCCAAAAAAAAAAAAAAAAGTGATGTATTCAACTGAAATACTTTTCAAAAATACTGGAGCTTAATCTGAATTCCCAGATTTTAATCTTTGCTAGAGTAAGATAAGTTCATTACTATTAAAAGAGTTCCCTTAGAGACATATCAGACTGAGAAAAATTAAATTTGAAATATGCATATGAAGGATGAAGATGATAAACTCATTTCTGAAAGTGGAAAAAAATATATGTATTAATTAAAATGGCATTCATTCCTTCTCATTATTAACTTCTTTCATTAGGGAATCAAGAGTAGGTAACAATGATGCAAACTCAGGAAATATTTTCTTTTCTCCCTGCCACCTAGCTTCTTAACTTTACACAATCGTTATATAAATTTTGATTAGTAAGTACAGAGGGGTTCTTTTTGTGGGTGTGTGTATGCTTTTGACCCTCAAAGAAACATGAAGGGGCCAAAGAAGTTACACCTGACCAAGATGTTTACTGGAGTCCATTCTCCTGAAAATTTTCATGAGGTCTCAAATTCTACCACATTTAAAAACTTGTAAAGAGCAAGTATAGAGCTTAATCCTTGGATACTACTATAATTCTCCCAAGAATAAGCTTTTATTAGTATGTATTATGACAGGAAAATTGAGAATAAGATGATACGTCTAGAGACAACATTTGAATTGCTGCAGTTGGAAATGAAAGGAAAAATTAGGAAAAAGGGAAGTACGTAGAACATGAAGGTACTTCAGGACCAGTGCTTTCACTGCTTCTGCCTGATTCCTGTGAAGGAATGTAGGTAGCATTTACATCTCCAGTCAATAGCAAGCTTGACTCTTTCTGTATTTTAGCTATTGCTAGTTGTGGATGTGTCACATTTGATTCATGAACAGTAGCATTTAATTTTGAGGGGCTTAACATGCACAGAAAATATCTAACTCCACAAGTCACACTTTTTTAACCGGGTGGAAGCAGAGGGGGAAAAGGCGAATGCACTGCAAAACCATGTGACCGCAAGGGTTTACAAGTATAGATTGGAGAAACAGAATATGAAAGGCAGATTCTGCCTGTGGGCAGATATCAACTACAATATATAAGATTAAAAAAAAAAACAAACAAACAACAACAACAAAAAAAAACAAGTATATGCTATGAGGAGAGAGAGAGTTGCATCTCATTGGGGCACTCCAGATCAACAAGATTAGCAAAGTACATACACTGGGCGCTTCTGGAAAAAACACTATTCAGTGTAAAAGAAATGAACATGCAGGACGACTTAAGAAAGAGGAAATTTATGCAATAGGTCTTCAAAAGAAATAAGCCATATAAAGAAGACATATAAAATGACAGCAGCCATTTTTTGGCTCTCAGCATCTGAGAAGCAGTCCCACTTGGTTTACCTTTGCCTCTCAGGTGAAACAGGTCTAACAGGCCTTTCCATCTGTTGAATCAAAGCAAAGTAAAATAAATCTAGATCAGAAGAGTAAAACTGTGGGATTTGTAGTAGGTAAGAAGTACTGCTGTAGAGAAGGAGGAGGTAAGTGGCAATAAAGGTGCACCAGTCATAGTGGAGTGCAGTTAAGAGGTCTCTGACTAAGCGCTGCAGATCCCATGTAAAACGAGTTTTAGTTCTCTCAGAGCTAATAGTTAAGGAACATCTCTAATCAACTTACTGTAATTCCCTTTTGAAAGGCCTACTTAGGATTTTATTCCTTGTCATGAATGCTCCAGGAGTTCAAAATCAAGCATACAAAATGCAAATCCAAGGCAGCCGTTATGTGTACACCATGTCTTGCTTTGAAAACTAAGCTGTTTTGGACATTGCTACTTTGTGTGAAAGCTTTGGATGGGATGTTCCGAAAAATGTCATTTAATTATCTCTAATTCTGTGTTCTGAGCAAGACAGTGGTGAGTGCAATGGGAAGTGGATAGAATCCATCTGTCTTATGACTGATAGACAGGCTTTTTATGAATTAGAGTATTCTTTAAATGTTTTATAAATTATGTATTAATCTTGTTATAAATTTTTGTTTGTTTCCCTTACCATTTGACAGGGAGAAAAAACCTTAGGAAATGAAACATCTCAGTTACAGAAATATCTGGATCAATACAAATTTTTCATATAGACCTCTGTAACAACATAAGCATTTGGTGAGACTTTTTTTTTTTTTTTCTTTTTAATCGTACTGGATTTGGAAAAGAAAAAATCAATCATCCATTCATCTCATTCAACCTTCTATAAATTAGAGAAAGCTAAGTAAGACTTAGTCATTAGTTTTACCAGCTGAATGTGATTGGCTCAATTAGCATCAGCTCTCACTTCTTGAAGTGAGAAACAGCATAGCTAAGAGTAATGTGTGAAAATGTCTGGCATGCTAGTAAGAAATGAGGCATCAACAAATTACTGAAAATTAAACAACTAAATTACTGTATGTATAGTTTAAAGAAAAATGTGAAAGCTGCTGGATTTTAAATGAAAATGTGGAGTTTAACCGTCTAGGTATGTATCTGGAAAAATTCAATCAAAAAGTTTTCTTTCTTTATAACAAAAGATATTAAATGTATGCTGTATGGTTTCCTTTGCCTGTAATGCAAGTTGAAATTCAAACAGATGATTGTCAGGTAACTCAGGCTCCTACTGTAGGCATGTAGATGAGGGCATTTTATATCTCTACCATATCTCTTGCAGTCTGGGATAAGAGCCCAAACCCAGAACATGGTTGTTCACTCTCCCTGAGGAAGGCTTACATGGTAGAGAAAATTGCTTAGGAAGAAAATTTGTTTATTATATGGTATGATGGCAGCAGTCACTGTGAGTAACCTTTTGCATTCTATGCTATTCAGAGTAGACTGAAGTTCAGGAAGATGTGAACCTCCTATCTTTGCTTAATTCAAGTTTGAGTCACTGGCTTTTCTTTTCCACTCTAATTAGTTCCCATTTCCTAAATCCAATCAAAGACAACTACCATAAAATTCAAAAGGGAGTCCCTTTCCCAAGATTTCAGACTATTCAAAGAAGTAGCAATAGTTCTGGGGACTGTAATTGCAGCTGAGGCCACAACGGGTGACTAAATGAAAGAAAAATATCTTTCAAGGATGTTTAAAGCAGAAGATATGAATGACTTTTATGACTGACAGAAATTTCTGAGAGGACCTATGAAGAAGGAAATGTAGACTACAGAGGTAGCTTGGACTTTTAAATGCCTATCTACTCATTTTCAAAGGTTGCAGGGGAGAACCCTTTACTGAATATTACCAGTGAATTATTTTCCAGAGATCCATATAGGTTTTTCCATATAGGTTTTTCTTGCATGCTGCAAAAACGTCTGTTAATCCATTACTGAGGCTATATCCTGAGGAGAATAAAAGCTTTGGGAAATAGTTCATTCATTAGCTTTGATTTATATTTTAGAAAGCCACAAAATACTTAATTAAAACCCTTTTATTTGAAAGTTTGACATATCGATTTAAATTGTCACTTTTTTTGTATAGGTATGATTTATTGTTTGACTAATTTTTGAGCCCTTTTTGTCCTTCAGAAGCAGAGGTCATATTAATAAAGTATTATTTAAAGCAAATGTGAACGATCATTAAAAGGTAGTTAATATTTCTGGAAGTCTAAATAAAGTATTTGCTACTTCTGAGGAACACTTTGGCAGGTAGTGGATTGGCTTGTGTGTTAGAAAAATGGGGAATTGCTCTTGGGCAGCTTTGCAAAACTTGAAACTTCATCTTACTAATTTTATGACAGTATTCAAATTAATTTAAAATTATAATTAATTGAATATTTTTATGTGTTGAAAAAGATCCACTTTATTTTTCAGACAAATTACCTTTTCCAATGGTACTGCAGTACTAACACTATTTTAGTAATATCTACAAAGCATTGTTTATGTAATATTCCCTTTGGAATTTCTTTAATGATGTAGATTGAGGAAGCAAAGTAGAGAGGTTAATGATCTGACCTGTATAGACAGCTGCATCCCACAGCATCCTGTAGAAATGGCAAGCTAATTATGCTGATAGCAACTGTCTTTCCTTAGTTCTTCTGGTGTGTTGGGTTTTTTTTTTTCTTCTCTTTTAAGTCACAATCTGTTTTATGATTTAGGCAGTTTAGGACTCTCCTTTTTATACATGCTTATTAAAATGCAGCTACAACAAGGAGTTTACCAAAATTCAAGGTGGTTAATAATATAGAAGGGTGCCAGGACCACCGGGTGATACTGAAAAGTGAAATAAATAGTAACAAAAAGGAGAATAAGGATCAATTTCAGAGGTCTGCCTCTTCATTTCTTTTGTCTTCTGGAGTGAGAAGAAGTCTTTGTTGCTTTAGTATTCATATAAGGCTTTGAGAGATTGGGAAATGAAGGCTCTGGACTTTCTATTTTTTTGAGAGTGAGAAGGCTAATCAAGTTTCCTCGGGGGAAGAAATTTCTTTCAGAATTTTCTAAAGGGTCTTTCCAACTAACCTGAGGCTAAAAACTATTTGAAAGCCTTATGAAAGGGGAAGACAGAAGAAGTAAAGCCTGGAAGAAGTGTTATGAAAGCGGTTGGGAGACTTTTATCTGTCTTTGGAATGAATCTTAATTTATTACTGTGTCAGATGGTGGCTTTTTATTTAGTACTTGGATGATTGCCTGGATGAGAGACTTCATTTTTCCCTGAAACATATTTTCTTTTTGGCTTCAGCTGTGGATGCTCAGCTTTCCACTGATGTGACTTCCACAGAGGAGTCCATGTCAATGTAGAAAGAAATACAGCAGTATTCAACCTCACATGTTGATTGAAAGATGCCCCTTTTCTGGAATATTGTGTCTTTGAACAACCCCATGAATGGCGGGCCACTTTGACCCAAAGTGGGTTTACATATGTTACCATACAAAGAAGTAGCTAAACTCACCATTTGTTGACATTTGAAAAGGGAAATCATATCCGTCCTTCTTTTACAGCCTAATCTCCCTTGTACAGATGTTCTTCTCTCATCTGACTGCAGGATTCCTCTTTCTAATCAAGAAGGACATTAACCCAAGGAGAAAAAAAAAGTAGTAGTACTCTGTTAGGTTAGTGATGAGGTCAGATAAGTGACAGAGAAAGCATAGGGACCTGGGAAAGCCAGATAGTCAAGAGTAGAGGATAAGAATAAGGAACAAAACTTTTGTTTGTGTTGCACAGTAGATATTGAGAGAAGCTTACAGGCATAGAGGTTCAGTAGTGGTATCTAAGGCAGATGGCATGCATTGACACTAACAAAGAAAGATGGTATAGAAGAAAAACAAAAGAACAAAGGAGAGAAAGCCAGAAGAGAAGAGGGAAAACTCTCCCCATTGGCCATCTGGGAAGAGCAGTGACAGAATCCCTAGATGAGCATCCTCCTCTGGAGGGCTTTTCTGCAATGCAGCTGGTGGCAAAGCCGATCTCTCACCTTGTTTTCCCTTAGCACTGTATGCTTGTCATTGGGACCTGTTTCCATTCACAGTGTTATTAACGCTGAATGGAGTGTGAGAACTAGATGCTGATGCAGAACACAGGTGTTAAATCTGTGTATACGTAAATTACTAGAGAATAATTTTGAGTTTTTAAAAGTCTATTATTTACTCTTCTGCACACAGTGCTTTGATTCTCTGTCATAAAATATTTTTTTTCAAAGTGAGTAAGGAAACGGGAAGAATGAGGGATGATTCTTTTTGCCAGTGTTTGGGGCTTCCCACGAGAACATTCTGTGGTGCACTATAGGAGTTTGCAGGTGCACGGCTATGAGAGCAGAATGAGAGCAAGGGCGTGAGAAGAATAAAGGAGGAATAATGCCATAGATGCCCTGGAAACACTGACTCAATAGCTTAGGTAAAGGTTACCAGGTTGCAAATAGCAGACCCATAGCTTTACTATGCTACAGCACTAAGGTACATAAAGCACTGTGCAATGTTTGTTAGTTATTTTCTGTGCAAATCCACTGTAGTATATATTGTTGGTTTTTTTTTTTTTTTTTCTGTTTGTGTGGAAGTATTTGTTTGTTTCAATAGGCCAAGTTTCATGCTTTTTGGTTGGTTTGCTTTTAATAAGCAAATGATAATTTTTGTGACATTTTCAAACACAACTTTGAATATTATTATTAAAACTGAGGGAAGCTACTCCATGCTGTTGTGCAAAAAATGTGCCATTACCCTGTTTGCTCAGATTTACATGTATGGGGAGGCCTGAAATGATTTTCTTACAACATAGTAAAATATGAGTGTCCCAGCTTTTACTTAAAGTCACACTATTTTGTTGGAATAAAAGGAAAAACAACAAAACAGAAAAATATGAGCTTTTCATCCATCCTAGTAAGAATTTACAATCAAGACAGAACGTCACTTAGTTATAGACCTTCTTTCCCATTTACTGACAGGAAGAAAACACATGGGTGCAGTCAGTGTCATCTGCTTGGTAAGTAAAAATGACATGCAGGTAGTACAATGACATTTAGCATGTTATTCTGAATTCTCTAGTGCCTTATGTATTTAGTTATATGATCCAGTTCCTGTGCTTTAAGAGAATGTTCAGTCTACCTTAGGCATGAAAGACCTTAGTCTGCATAGTTTTCCCATATGATAAATTCAAGTCCCTGCTCTCAGTCTCTCCTTGGAAAAAGTCACTCCACACCATTCTTGTTCAGTTGAGCATCCTGACCTTGGCACTGAAGTTCAGTTGTCTAAAGGAGATGTTAACATCTCTTCAGTGTTACGGCTACCTGGACTGCAAAAGGATATGAAACAGACAAAATCATTACTGCTGTTGTATGCAATACTGCTAGATAAATTGATGGAATGATTTACATTTCACTCTCTGAATAATTTCTATATTTGAAACAAAGAGTGTTTTGAGATGTTCTAGATGCTGAATTTATAGCTTTGGATAGCATAGGAAATGTTAAAGTATAATCATGTTTTCATTTACACCTTTGTCTTTTTTTAACTTCTGCTGATTTCAATGATCATATAGAAGCTTGTGCAGCTTGTGCTAAAAAGCCTATGTGTCAGTGTGTTGGTTTTTTTTTTTTTTTAATATATTTTTCTCCATGTGTATTCAGTGTCACTTCTGCTTGAAGAGTATTTTATTGCCATTTGGTTAAAACATTCTCAATCACTCTCTTTAGATTGTGCTTTAGGAGGCCAAGGCAAGACTTCAGACTTCCCATAATGTCACGGGTATTTGATTGCAGCTTCTGCACATTTCGCTGCTGGAGGCTAAAAATAGTGTCAACATTGTCTTGAAAGTGAAATGGTAAAGTGTATCTACTTAAAATTTTTTGACCATTAAGTGTAATTTAGTTGAAAGCAAAACTTTTATTTTTGACAAAAAAAAAAAGTTAGAAATTTTGCTTGACTACCTAATGCTACTGAGTCACTACACAATAATGAATAGTTTTTTTTTTCCAGGGGTATTGGACTTGTTTTGGATTAATTACTGAATGCTGAAATACTACTTTTTTGATTTACTAAGTCATCTTTTTTTCAGGAGTGGAGATGGTAAGGGGGGGAATTGATTTTGTTCCATTTTAGAATGAAAACAACATTATTGGCATATGCCAGTGGTGGTGTTTTGTGTAATGTAGATTCCTTATTTCCATTAAAAAGAACTAAAATAAAGCAAAGCAAGCAGATGGAAAGCAAAGGTCCAGGTTTTGGAATAATGAAGTATCTTCAGTTCCTTCATGGTTTTGTATGCTGCTGCTTGTTTGCGTTGCTTAAGTTTTCTGAGATTGAATACATGGATTTTTTTGACAGCTAGCTTTTATTGTGCCTGATTTTCTTTCACTTAGACAGCAATGAGACCAGATTATTTTTTTTCTTCTTCTAAGGTAAACAAAAACCTGATGTCTTCCTGCCTATTTAGATTTGTTCTCCTCACCGCAAAGCAGTTCCATATGCTTTGAATTTCTCAGGTGCTAGTCCCCTTTTTCAGCCAAAATCTGAATCTTTCTCCAGTGAAGCTTCTTTTTTTTGGCATATCTTTCAGATTCCCTAAGCAGTTTCTTCCTCAGTTGTTAGGATCTCTGCAAAAATCTGTAGATCAAGGCTCAGGTACTCCTGCCCTAATCAATGCCAATCATTCAGGAAGTGCTACCAGAAAGACAGCTGTCCATAATAGCTTAATTATAAGAAACATTTGCCTAAGTACCTCTCAGGCTCCTACTTTACTTTTCCATTAAGATTATTCTGTTTTTTTTTTTTATCCTGCAACAATGAATAGTCACCATTTTTCAGCATTTTTGCATCTGGATTTTTCACAAGGCCATTGTCAGTTGGGAAACCCACAGCAAGCTGAGCAAACAGAAGTTTTGCTCATGGGTTTTATTAAAGAATGCGACATTAATGTGTTCTCTTATTTTGATTTAAGAGGAAACCAAGCTCCAGCAAGGGTGAGCTTGGGGTTCTCAGCATTACTCTTCATAAACAGTGGAGTATAGAGCTCTACCTGCTCTGGAAGGGATGTTCCCTGGACACTGTTTATCAGTTTCTGAAGCATTTTTTTTGACATAATTTGTGTCAACCTGTAAGAAGATCATTCTATAACTAACTTCTTTTCCACAGTATCATTTTAGATTAGCTGTTGCTTCTCTTGAGAAAACTATATATAGAAATTCCTGCCGTTATCAGAGAAGTCATTTCATAGGAACAGGCACATGGGAGACTGCTTCTTTTCCCTGTTAAAATTAATTTAAGATTTCTATTATCTTTCAGGAAGTGAGAAGAGCATGTAAACTGCAAATTCTGAGAATTGTTACTTTTAGCCTTATTACCCTGGCACTGTGTTGGCATCTAAATAGTGAAGTGTAATAATTATAAAGACATAAGTAGAAGCTTTTATAAGGTAGTTTCACATTGCTATGGGAGCTAGAGGAATGTTAAAGTGACAGTGAGCATCCAAGGAACGATGCATATGAGCTATGGCATTTGTATGAAATGCTGAATGTTAATGCACGCACACTAATGCATGCATTGTGTGGTATTTGAATGGGTGGGTTTTTTAACACAAGGAAGGTCTGGATGCTGCTTTTTGGGTATCTTGCATGTAGGAATGAAAATGGTGTACAAAAGCTATATATTATTACTATGTTCAGGGCCAAGTGGATCTCTGATAGCAACGGTTGGAAGCTCCATCATCTAGTGCAAATGCTACCTGTGCTGTCCCTTTTGCCCTCTCATTAAGACCTGACCTTGTTTTGAAGTTGATCACTTCTGTCACTTCTGTGCAGGTGATACGCGTTTTGCAAAGTAGCTCAGTGCTGCCAGTGGAGAATTAGTACATTTGTGGCATGCGCACATGCATATTCAGACGGTACAGCTTGTTCTTCTCTTGTTCATGGCTTATTCCATGGCCTGCTTCAGGGACTGTAAATGCAGTTTGTTCTCCTTGATTCATTTCATGAATCATGACTAGAAGTTCCCTGAGCTCAGCATGCGAACAGAAAATAGTTTCAACTGGCCTTGCACAGCCTAAACAAGATGAAAGGAAAGGGCCATGAAGCTTTTCAGCTTTGTCCTCAGATACCTTTATATTTCTGAGCTTAAAAAAAAAAAAAGTTATTTATATACTTACTCATAACTTTCTTTCCAATATTTAATATACTGTATCACAGGGCTTTCCCATCATCACTTCTAATGGGGAAATAAATTTCTACAGATTCTATGCATTTCAAGTGATAAGATGAAACTTTCTCAAAAGCAATTAAATAGCTCTTCAACCCTAAATCATCACACTGTAAAGAAATCTAGTCCTTCATCTCCAATATTCTTGTCATCAGGATATTTTCTAACTCCCTGGGCTACCACTCCATAATCAACATTGTTTCATAGGAAGAATGGAGCATTAAAATTCAATGAGACAGGAAAATTATATTTTAAAGTCATTTCACACTAGGTTCAAAATATATAGCTTACTTGCTTTCCCTCAGGTGTGTAGTAATAACAGTCAGTTAATCTAGTTCCTATATTCAACTACTTCTGTTTGCAACATCCATAACACCTGCTTGCTTAGATATATTGCAACATCAGCGTCTGTACATATGGTGAGGATGGTGAGGACAAATATCCACAGAGCTAAGTACTGCAGGAGTACTACATAACAGGCTCAGCAGGCATGGTACTTAATAATGGCATATGTAGGACACTAACACCAAAAAATATTGTACGATGGTGCAAATCTTGTGAATAGGTGACAAAGCTAGTGCTTAGAGCAGCTGTAAAATTCATTTTTAAATGTATTTCTTATTTTAAGCAAGCGGTAGCAGAAGGTATACACCAGATCAGATATTCGCATTTCTGACAGTGATGTGACTCTTGTATTTGAGAATGCCTCTTCTCAGAAAGACTACTGATCTGCAAACCTTATTCCTCAGCTGTGTCCTTGGGGTTAAATCAAGATCCCGCAGGCTTAAATTGTGGATTTAGGTGACTTGAGCACCTGAGACCTTGATGTGTTAGTCTGAGTTGTAGCTGTCCTATCTATAGGACTAGGTGAAATGTAAACTATCAGAATAGTCTGGAAAAACGCAACTTAAGCATAGCTGCATTACACAGATAGCCCTTAACATTTGTACTTACTTTATTGGAGAAATTACAAAATATGTTTCCCGTGGAGACAGGAATTTTGCTCTCCACTGGGCACTGCAGAAGAAAACTGTTTATGTTTCCAACTAAACAATAGTTTTGTTTGTTTGTTTGTCTCAGGGATAATAAAGGCTTCACTTCTGTCAAGTTTACAAGCACCTTTAATTGCCACTGAGAATGTTCTGAACGACTTTGTACATTGTTATACCATGCTGGTGACTCATCAGTTGCAGTGTCTCTTCACTGCTTCTTCTTTTTTTGTATTTTACTTTTCCATTGGTGCAATTATATTTGCAGCATTCTAATACATATAAAACTGCATGGTTCACATGCATATATTTGAACATTGCAATATATTTTTTTAGTTGGATCAGTACTACATGCAGTCAGTCTCTGCACAGTAATAGCACAGATAAAGCTGGTGAAATAAGAAGTCATAATCTTTAAAGATAATTTTTCAAAATTAACACAGCTTTTAAGACTGGTAAAAGGGACATTTCATTGCAACCTTGGTTCAACTTTATATATAGCTTTTAAATTATTATGCATACTAAATGTGTAAGACCAGGTAAATAAAAAAAAAAAGTGCTAAATAAAAAAAGGTGAAAAGAGATATTCTAGACTACTTCATTTTCCTATATAGGAAAGAATATATATATTTATAGGGAGATATATATATCTACTTCTCCTAAATAAATGAAATATTAAAGGACTTAAAATTTATCCCTGCAAATTATTTCCCAGCTTTATTCTCTATGAACAGATTTTTAAAATTTATTTACAAATCACTTTAAAATTAAAATGGCATAAATCCTAAATTTATTTATTTATTTCATTTTATTATTTATTTTATTTATTACTGTTTATGTCTTGATGTTCCATGACTTTAGATAATAGATCCTGAAGTCTGGATATATGTCCAGCTCTCTTAAATCATCCATAAACTTCCCGTAAATCATCCCGTAAACTTCCAACTAGACTGGGAAGTGCTTTTGCCAAGTTCCTGCTAATCTCCATTATAGTTTTAACTCTTTTTGTAAGTAGAAGTATTGTGCACCACGAAGCATTTTCACTATCAGACTTATTATTATTTTGAAACCAGGGCAAAAGGTTGATTTCTCGGCTATTCTCAGCTGCAGAAACACTACTGTGAGACTTATAGTAGACAGCTAGCATATTAAAGAAAGATTTCTTTTGTCATTTTTCTCTAAATAAGATGACAGATTTAGCAAGGGAGTGATGAGTTTAAATGTAACATCTTCTCATTACGGTCAGAAAAATTGGGTGCGTTAATTATGAAGGAGGGAATTGCATAGTAAACTTTGCTTTTAATTATTATCAATTCTGAAACTCTATTGTTAGAAGTTTAATCATCCTGTCCTTCAGTATTACATGGTATATTCTATTTCAGGTTGTTTAATTGTGCCTGAGTTTGTGCTATGTGTCTGGTGAAAGTTTCAGAAACCGCACAGGTTTTTTGATGATGATCGCTGTCCTATCCACTCCAGTATGTGCTGCTTCCAAAGCAAAAGCAGGCATGACAGCTTCTAATAACAATTTCTACAAATATTCACATGAAGAGAGTCATTCATTCTTCATAGAAAATGAATGCAAAGGAAAAGAAGCATAGAAGCTCATTGGTTTTGAAATACTTTGTTTTAAATGGATGCATGTGGAATACTTCTGTATTCATCCATCTCAGCTATATTGCTGCTAGAGGAAAAACTTTATAAAATGTTGTTGTGTTTCTTTGTCTAGGCCTCTTGTCTCTTTTGTAAATGTTAATTATTACCTAATGAGCATTGCTTTAGAATATAACAAAAACACAAATGATTACCAGACAAAATTATGCTGCTTGATCTTTATTACAAGGAATGGCTAGAAAAAAATGATTTATGTATTTCGTTTATCTAGCAGTTTGAGATGATAGCTGCATCACTTATTATTTGATTTGAAGATTTTAAGCTCAAAAGATACAGAAATCATAATCCTGATTTTATTTTTCTGAAGCTGATGCTTTACTGTATTCCTCCAAAAGCGCAGCTCACAAGCATTATCAGACATCTGCTGATATTAATGTAAAAATATGTCTGATTCTAGGAGTCTTTGGAATGGACTTGTAGAAGTAACCTTTTTTTTTTTCTCTCTCTCTCTCTCTCTCTCTGCTATGAGTGTTAAGGTCATTAAAAATGCCATGATTTTATTTTGATGCAAATGACAGCAGACTTTGTCCAACTTAAATTTTTCATAAAATCATGATACACTTGGTAAGCTGCACTGTATTCTTGTTCATAATTATATTCTAGCCCTCCTACACTTGGATAGCATCCTCCCTACCCTTTTTGTCCTTTCAGTGTTCCATATTCTACTTAATGCATTTCAAAATATTTGCATAAATTAAAGAACGTATTTACATTGCATAACTAATCTCATACAATAAGAAACCCAGGAGAAAATTATTTTCATAGCTACTAATATGTTTGGGATGCATGATCGGCAGGTCTTACACTGCAACCCCATCACTAAACTCCAGGGCAAGCACATGATTTTAATTCTCTGGGTAGTGTGGAAACTTGGTTTTGTGTTGACAGAGGGAGCA
Source organism: Nothocercus julius (assembly GCA_013398735.1). Lineage (NCBI taxonomy): Eukaryota > Metazoa > Chordata > Aves > Tinamiformes > Tinamidae > Nothocercus > Nothocercus julius. Next base: position 185,322 of record VZSV01000109.1, on the reverse strand, counting down.
GCATGTCGGTGCATGACTGGTAATGATACTTATTCCCTAGTTAGGCAAATAAAAATGACAAGCTAAGTCAAGCACTGCATTGAACTAAAATGCATTTAAAAATAGTCATTTGGTAAGTGAGAAAAAGCTATTTTAATTTAACAATCGCTTACTGAAAGACTTTAATTAGATCTGAGCAAAGGGTAATTGAAGCAAAGCCTTGAGAGCAAATTAATCATTTAATAACCTCAACACTGTTTTAAAATTATTGAAATCAATATCAGCCATAGAATTTTATCCCTTGGGTGAATAATGACTAATGTAAACAACGAAATTTCATGGAGGTAATACTCATGTGACAGTTAAAGATAAATTAGATTTATTTTGCTATATTTTATTTTATGCATTCTGTTCCTCCCTTCCTCATTCATGAATACTATATCTCTATATGGGGATGAGAAATACCAATCTGAATTTTTCATTTAAAATTATTCACTTTTGTGAATAAATATTTAACAAGGGATGCGGTGTTAGTTAATAGTATTTTCCCTTAATGCACACACATACATCCACAGGCACGTAGTTCAGAAAAATAACAGGTGTCTGTCTTGGGACTAGGCTGCTCCTAACTTCCTGTTGGCTAGCTGGAGGGTAAACTTGTCTTAATGAGCAATAGACAAAAAGTAGTTCTTCTTCCCTCAATATGAAGTTTAGACAGAGTCCTGTCACAAAACTACAGTACTTTTTTCCCCTTGAACACAGGGAAACACAGACAAAAAATCTATATGAGGGCTTTTATGTAACATCTGGAAAGTGTCTCTATTTTAATTTGATAAACCCTATAATGTTGGAGCTGCTAACACAAGCTGAGGATGATAATCTAAGGCACATGACCTTCAAAGACATTTCCATAAGGGTGGAAATGCTGTTTGGAGCCATTCACCCACGAACTTTGCTCAATGATTTGAACTCATATGAGAACCTCTCTTTTTATTCATTGGTTACCAAATGTTTTCATATCAAAATATGGGTTTTAATAATCCTTAATCACCACCTAAACACATTGTGGAAGTAAAAGGAATGCATTATGGAGTCACAGTGCAGGACATCTTTGATATGTCTGTTTCTACACAAAAGAATTACGCTAGATCTCTGAAAGACATCTGATTTTGAACGAAATTGCTTTAAAAAAAAATGGAGGTGGGGCAGAAAATAAAATAAAAACAGAAGGTGCACGATTCCACATGCACCCAGAGTATTTCTCAAATCTATTTATAAGGATTTCTTTGAAGGATTGCATAAAAGAAATGAAAGAAAGTTTAGATGTTGAGAAAGATGAGGTTTCGTCTATGGAGAGCATAGGGAGATCAGCTCTTTTTAAGATAGAGTTGTGTCCTAGAGGAATCTGAGTGACAGCATAATTTAGCACCTGTGAATCTTCTTCAAAACTTCCACGTTCATCACCACTCTCTGCGCAGGTGGTTGTTTTGATGTGCTAATTTTTATAGCTGCTAAGCTGCTCTGAGGCAGTGATCTTAAATTGCTGCATGAAGATGCGATGAGGTGTGCACATAGCCATGAGGATCCACTGAATGAAGGTACTCTTAGGGCTAAGGTATTTGATTTCCGTTCAGATTAATAATCTAGAATAAAGATTGCAGTCTTGTTTGCAGGCACCCGAGACTTTTTGGAAGTACATGCGCAATTGTGCCTGCCTATAAAGCTAAAGGAAGTTGTCAAACGATGTAGAATTCAGACTGTAGCTTATGTTTTACTTTTTGTTCTTCTACAGATAGCAACTTCATCCTTGCAAATGCTCAGGTGGCAAAGGGATTCCCCATAGTTTACTGCTCAGATGGCTTCTGTGAGCTTGCTGGGTTTGCACGAACTGAAGTCATGCAGAAGAGCTGCAGCTGTAAATTTTTACTTGGTGCTGAAACAAATGAACAGATGATTCTTCAAATTGAGAAGTCATTGGAGGAAAAGGTAGAATTCAAAGGAGAAATCATGTTCTATAAGAAGAATGGTAAGTTTTTCTTTCTTTGTTATCTTTTTTTGTTTGAAAGTATGAAACGTAACCTGTATAAAATACAATGTGTGTGTAATAGTTTTGTATGTCTAATCAGATTTACAGGAATACATTTGAATAAGGACACACTGTTGCGGTACCCACTGTGATTGTTTTCAAATTTGTGTTAATGATTTTATGTAACTGAAGTGATTTGCGTGACAAGTTATAAAGCCACACAGAAAAGAAATTCAGAGTCCTAAATTGCCTTATGAGGCACTGTGTTTTCTGCATTCAGTGTGACACTGTATCTACTTGTAATGTTGAAGTCCCGACTCTTATGGCTAACTTCCTAATTTAAAAATTAGAATTTATCTTAAGATAAAAAAATGGGTAGGTAACATTTTCAGCTCCTTCGTTAAAATGTTCAGGTCTTAGCGACTCATTCTGCTTAGCCTCTAGCTATTAACACGCAGTCATAATTTTCAAAATGGGTTAGTACTCTAATTTAAATATGCAGTGTCACATTAAAATTTTCTGAGCATTCAGAAACTTCACAGACTTTGGTAAATTTTGGGTCGTCCTCTGAAAGCCCTAGTTCTTATGGTGAGGCATTTACAAGTTTAGGAAAAGAGAAAGAAAACAATGGAAGAAATTTCCCTATGGTGCACCCTTTTCAGTTTGTCATTTGTATCAGGCTCTTCAGTCTACATAACAGGTGTTTCTATTGCCAGATTTTTTGTGGTCTTTGAACTGTGACACCCATCAGAGATGACACTAATTGTGATACTAATGTGAGATACTAATAGGATTGCAACTTCCCCAGTGCTATTAGAGCCTTCTCACATGCTTAATGATCTATAGGTATCTGTTAAACATCACTTGTGTTTAAATGCACAGTTTCTAGGTGTGTGCTTAGGCTATGTATTTTCCTCATAGATTTTATTTATATTTTTGCTACTATTTTCTTCTCCAATATTATTACTATTTTATTAAGCACCTTTAAAAATTCTTTCCTAATAGCGACAGGAATATACTGTCAAAAAAATAGGCAGTCTTTTAGAAACTTGAGGGAAGGCAGCATCTCTTTGACTAATATAAAAGAGAGAGAGATTGACTAGGTGAGTCATGTTCATGACTGCTATTTTTCATAATATGAATTCTGGAGTTATTTGAAGGTGCTGTTGAATACTTCCTCCTCTTAGTCTTTTAGCACTTGAAAGAGACTCCAATAGTTTCTTGAGGAAGGTTATCCAAAGAAAGTAATTTCAGATTTGTAAATCCTACATGAATGTATGGAAAAAAAAATCTTAACCAAGAAACATAAGGGCTGCTTTTCCCTAGTATTGCAGAGTGCTGATTAGACATAGTGAGAAAGAGATTTCAATGTATGTAAATGTAAGAAATAAAGCTACTATACTCATTTCACTGCCTTGGTCCTAAAGGTTAAATTGTGGTTCCTTTGTGCTATGAAGGGGTGCTTCAGAACTTTAACAGGTATGAGCAATGCAGGCATCAAAGATTGCAGGCCAATTTGCTTATCAATGAAGCAGCTGAACCACAGATAAATAGGTGAAGGAGAAATTGTTTAGGATAAAAGAATTCCCACAATCCATCCTACTTACATCCTTGCGCATAATCTGAATCAAAGCCATTCCAAGACATTTTCTCAGTATGAATTAATTTTCTCACTATTGTATTTTCCATTTTCACGTATTTTTGTACAAGTGGGAAGAAGAAAAGAATAAGTATTAAAATAACATGAGACTGTTCTTGAAAAAAAGCAAAATTTATCTTAATAATGGTCTTATTTCCTCAACAGAGCTGCATAGTACAGACACTGAATTTGGTAAATCATTCGTTGATTTTAGCAGAGTGTTTTTTCTGGAAAAGAATATTTGAATTTATGATACATCTAAGCTTATTTAACACTGTCGAAAAAAAAAAAAAAAAAAAAAAAAGGTGTCTGTCACAGACAAATATTTTAAAAGCATTTTAAGGCAAAAGATCTTTCAGAATAACTGCCCCAAAATGTTTGTATGGCTACCTTGAGACTCCCCTGATATTGAAAGTAATTGTCATTTGGGCTAGTGCCAAAGCAAATGTCAGGAACATAGATGGAAGAATAATGATTAGCAAGACCTGTCATCATAGAGTAAAATTTCAATGTCCTATTATCGCTTTAGGATGTCTGTGTAACTAGGTACCTGGCTTTAATCCTCTATTCAGAGGTACAGGCTTGCTCTGTAGGCTTAATTGAGAGACTAAATTAACATTAGTAACTTCGATATACAATCACAAAATGCAAAGTCATCTTAGGCTAAAGGTCCTGGTGGAGAAACCCTAGCAGCAGTAACCGTAGCAGTGGTTACAACCTAAGATGGATGTTACAAGAAAACCTTACAGAAAACTGTTTAAATCGGGAGAATTTAAAATGATAATTTTATTTTTTAAACTCTTTCCTAATACTGATTTTCAGAAACTCAGACAAATCTTGATAGCTTTAGAATAGCCTAAACTGTTCTGGTTCTATGCCAGGAAAAGTTGTTCATTTTTCTGTAATATTTAAACAAAAATGCTCTAGTAGGTTTGAGTCCTCTAGCCTTGCCACAATCTCTGTGCCAAATTGATATGCTATCTAAAGAGCAGTGTCAGGGATACTTCTGAGCTGACAGAGTAGATTGCTACAGTTCTTTGAAAACACCTGCAACAAATTTAGTTGTTGATGATGATAATGTAAATACAGAATAACCTTGCTGAATTCAAGTGACTTGGGATTTATTAGTGCAGCTGAGAAGGGAACCCACTCCCTGGATCTTGTTTCTAGAGTGATCTGAAAGCAGATGAGTTCTATGCTAAAGGACTACAGAATTTCCCTTTTTTTTTTTTTTTCTTGCTGCCAAAACATTAAAGAAACTTATCAGCTGCAAGAACATTAAGTTAAAAAGGTCTTCAAAAGTCTCAGAACTAAAGTACTAACAGGCAGCAGATCTGAGTATTTTTCTTTTTTTGCAGACAGCATATGAGAATGTGACAATAAGCCCTATAATCATTGCAAAGTAAGCTCTCCATTTTCAATTGCTGGGAAGGCTGTACCTTGCTACCTTCCAGAAACCACCATTCCCTATGTCTCACAACCACACCCCTGGAATCTGCAGTAGCCCTCAACCTTCCCTTAATTTAAAGGCAATTTGGCCTTGTACTGTGCATCTACAACTTTCATGAAACACTGCATCATCAGTGATGGCCACTGGTGACTAATGGACTTTTGGGGAGCTTCAGTGTGGTGTCCGCTTTAATTTCAAGAATCATTTAAAAAAAAAAAAAAAAAAAAGATTCTGCCTGACCCTTCCCAGTAGTGTTGGAGAATTCTTGTTTCCATAGTTTTGTACTCTTATCTGAAAGAGCAGCTCTGCAGAGAGGGACCTGGGCATCATGGTGGATGACAAGTTGACCATGAGGCAGCAGCGCCCTCGTGGCCAAGAGGGCCAATGGGATGTTGAAGGCCTGGGGTGCATTAGGAAGAGCGTCTCCAGCAGGTCGAGGGAGGGGATCCTGCCCCTCTATTCAGCCCTGGTGAGGCCACACCTGGAGCACTGTGTCCAGTTCTGGGCTCCCCAGTACAACAGGGATGTGGAGCTGCTGGGGAGAGTCCAGTGCAGGGCTACGAGGATGATCCGGGGCCTGGAACATCTGCCCTCTGAGGAAAGGCTGAGAGAGCTGGGCCTGTTCAGCCTGGAGAAGAGAAGGCTGAGAGGAGACCTGATCGGTGTCTCTAAGTACCTCAAGGGAGGCAGTGAGGAGGATGGGGGCGGCCTCTTCTCAGTGGTGGCCGCTGATAGGACGAGAGGAAATGGCCACAAACTGAAACACCAAAAGTTCCACAGGAACTTAAGGGAAATTTTCTTAACAGTGAGGGTGACAGAGCCCTGGAACAGGCTGCCCAGAGAGGCTGTGGAGTCTCCTTCTCTGGAGATCTACAAAATCCACTTGGTTTTGTAGTCCTGAGCCACTTGTTGTAGGTGACCCTGGGTGTGCAGGGGGGTTGGACTAGATGATCTCTAGAGGTCCCTTCCAACCTTAAGCATTCTATGATTCTGTGCATTAGCATAGCGGAATGTAAGTGGAGAAGGAACGAAAGTCAGAGTCTCTCACAGAGTTACTGCATACCTTCATTTATGGCTAAAAGATCATTAAAAAGCCTATGGTATAACACAGTTCTCAGATGAACATCAGCAACAACAAGAGGAAAAAGAAATAAGCCTCAAGACTGAGAGATAATCTGTAATCTATAGCCTCAGCCGTAGGTGTGCATCTCAATAATGTGGCTTCAGGATACCACAGGCTCNTTTTTTTTTTTTTTTTTTTTTTTTTTTTTTTTTTGTATTCAGAAATGGGTTTAATTTTTTTAAAGTTTTCTTAAAGTTCTTATTTTTTTACGAAAAAAGTAACTTGTTTTTTACAGGAATTGTGTTTTTTTTCCATCAAGATGTTTAAAGATGTGCTTTTAATTATTGTCTGAAAATTGAAGTATTTCACTAAAATTCTGTAATGTTTTGAAAATTCAGTGCCACAGTAGTAGTTCATGGAAGTTGTATACTACCTCTTTTCTATAAAATGACTCACCAATTTTCACAGTATCCTGAAAAACACTATGTCTGTAGGAAATGTAAGATTAGCAGTTAGTAAAGAGGTATTTAGTAGAGTTTTCTAATTGATGAACGTCAGAATTTTCCATATGAAACATTAATTTTCTATTGATATTGACTAACTTACATAGAGAAAGTACTTAGACAAGGAGCAGAGTCCATAGCACTGTGACCTTATTGCTGTTCCACCTCTGCTCCACCTTAGAAATATGGCCTATAAATAAGAACATTAAAAGGCCTTTACGGTTGTTTTGCTCGTGTTATCCAAGTATAGCATAAAATCCAGGAGTGGTGGGGATGGTGGTAAAATGCCCTCTTGGCAATGTGATCAGAACTACCTGTGATCTTTTACTGTAATTTAATGAGACCATGACAAAATTGTTTCTTACTAATTGAGTTGATGCTTTGCTCCCATGGCACTGGTGGTGATATCAGCTAATAGTTCCTTTCAATAGCTGCATGACTTATTAAAAGCATAAGTACAGAGAAAAGATGTGTTCTACTGGAAGCAGAGAGATAAGCAGCTAAATCCGTATGTGAGTTTCCTACTGTTTATTGCAGTGTTGCACAGAGATAGCCCTTCATTGCCTACAGATGCTTGCAGATGAGCATTTCAACATAGGCATCCTGGGCTTCCAGCTGCACTTAATATGAATGGTTGCTAGTAATGCTGTGTGAATGATATATGGCATTACTGTTTAATTATGCAGCTTTTATATATGTGTTTTAAGAAGTACAGCTATTTGTACTGTTTTACACTGTTAACTGTTTACGCTGTTTTACTGTTTAACACTGTACTGTGTTATACTTTTACTAAGTCTGACCAGCACCTCTTCAAATTTTCTCATGATTTTACAGATCACTCACTGAGGTTGTTGATAGGCTATGTTTTATTTTTATGAGGATTTTCAGTTAGGCTTCAGCTAAAAGCTGACTTTTGTCCCTGTGTTTTACCATCTGTTAGGTTGCTCTTTGTTTAAAAAGTAAAGGGAGAAATTGTCTTTTCTTCTGGTTGATCACATCTCTCCCTTCTGCTGACAATTTCATTAGCTTGTCCCTGATCCTCAAATCCCTTTACTGAATCATGCCCTAGACTCTGCCTAATTGCCTTCTCCTATGCTGACAATCGTGATGAATTTGTGAAATAGCTCCACATTTTCTGAAAGATGAGCATGACGCTCATGTCAGCACTGTCTATTGCAGCCTCTTACTGTTTTGGCTTAGGGAAAGCAGTGCAATTTTAGCAAGGGGCTAAGTAATGAAAAGGTTAAAACCTACTACTTTCCAAATGATGGGGTTACTATAATTCTTTTCAATGAGCAGGCTCAAAGCCTCTTTACAGCATGTGCTCACATGGATTCAGATGGTGAACTGGGGAGATTAATCCTCTCTACAGCCTTATGTAACCCCTCAGAGTATGTTTCACAATCCTCCTGTACAAAAGCATAACCAGACAGGATGGTGATATCAAGTCCAAATCTGCGACATGACTTCTTGTCAAGATCCATCTTTAGCCCCTTTCTTCCAGAAAGTTGTCAGTTGGCAGAATTTCAAATACAAGTTAAAATTCTTGAATTTGCTCAAAAAAAAATACTCAAACTCCATTAAAACTCTTGATGCATACTAATAAAAGATAAAAGTGAAATTGTAGGCATGAACTATATAGAAGCAAAATATGTTTGACATTGCCTAATGGAAAAAGTAATAGAAAACAAAAAATCACTTTCTAAAAGGGACCTTTTCAACATGAATGTACGTCTAGTCAGCTGAATTCTTCTTCTTTCAAGGAAAAATTGGCCAAGACATTATGAATAGGTATGAGGCTGTAGCATTAACAAATCCTCCCAACTTTGCGACATCTTCCATTCTGCAGACTGTGAACCTTCCATTTCTAGATGCCATCACTCTGCTGATGGAGACACCAGAATCATGATCATTAGAATATTTTGAAGAAATTTATTATAGTTATGTTCTTATCAGCTGTTATTTAAAGTTGAAAAAGCAAACATTTTCTTTGTAGGTGGAGTGGCCTGTTTTGGCATTGCTTTTTTTTCCACTTATAGGAAACAACAAATTCTGTGTCCTTTTGGAAGCTTCTTTTTTAAAATAATAAGATAATGAGTTCAAAAGTAAAATAGTATCTTTTGAAAATATGGTTGTATGCAGATGAATACGAGCTACATCTCTCGACATCAGAAATAGCAGTTTCAAAAGTTAGGCAGCTTATAGGAAGAAACTGAGAGAAATGTAAGTGTGTGTACGTCTGCATACACATATGATTTTTTTTTGTGTATGTACATATATATATATATGTACATATGACTCATACATGCATAAATGTGTGTATATATATGACTCATACACATACATAAATGTATATGAGAGTACCCTGATTCAAGAAAATGTTTTTTTTTTTTTTTCTAAAGGATAAAAGTACATCCCTCAGTACCTCAAAAAAATCATCTCTTAAGATCCAAAAGGAAGAGGGACCCTGAGTTGTAAACACAATTCTAATGATAGATTGCAAAAATATAATAATTAAAGGAAAGGAGTCGGTGCTTATTTTGAGCTTATGTGGACTGCTAATGAAGGATTGGGTCTGACTCACTCTGAAACAGTTCTTAGAAAGATGCTGAAGAATTATTTTATTTGGGTACACTATGTGATTAGGGTATATATAAAAGTTACTAAATAAGGAAGCCAGAATATTGTAGCACAAGTTCTATCAATTTAACTAAAGATACTGGATATTTAATTATAAATAACCATCACAATTAGTACTTTCCCAGGAGCCAGCTGACAAATAATGAACACCATGTAATATTACAACTGGGACACAATAATTATTTTTTGGGGGGCAGGGAGGAGTAAGTTGCAAGCTGCAAATATTAATTAATTTGTCCTTAAGACCTTTTGCATATAAACAGAATATATTTCATTGACTTCACAGCATTTTTATTTAATCCTGTGTATTTTGCTAATTGTTATAAATATAACCTGGTAAATGTATTACATCAGGCAGGTTGTTATCTCCTAAAATAGAGTTTTCTAATCTGGAGGGAAATAGGAAAAGGAAATTAGAGCAGAGAAAAAATAAGTAGTGCACATAAGGATAATGAGAGTATGTCACATGGCTTTAGCAGGCATTGCTGAGCTTCTCTGTTTTTGCTCAATGAAAACTAGAGGATTTTGAAACTGGGAGTTTCATTAAGGAAAAGATACTAGAGGTCTAAAAGGGGAGTCAAGAAAGATGTGAGGGGAAAAAAAAATTAATGTAGAGGCATTGGAGTCCATAAATTAATTTATACAAACATATACTGCAGATTCCACTAGCTTTTGAATGCTAATTAAACATTATGGTTAGATTAAAATTGGGAAGTCATATGCTCAAACTGCCAGAGCTGAGGCAGGCTGTGTCAAGATAAAATTAAATGTAGATTTTAAGGAGGTAAGTTAAGCTTTTACCTGCTTAATAGTGGAATTTTGTAATAGAGTGTCTTGTAACTCAGCTGTGCTGAGCTGTGTCTGCTCTCAGGAAATCATCCTTGCCACCTTTCTCTCCCTCTCCCCACTGTGATAGTTAGATGGGTAATATGAAGCATTGAGCCATTCTAACTCACCTGGCAGGACAGGGAACAGGGCATAGGTTGAAGCTGGGCACTAAAGAAGAGTGGGGGGACATATGCAGGGAATTTTTTGCTTTCTCTAATGGGAGGTGGCAGTTTTTTATAACAGCAATGCCCACAATATATGATCATGCAATTGCATATCATGTAAGAAATTGAAATGTTGATTCTTTCTGCAATGTATTTTTGTAGCCAGAGCATTATGTTTTGTTTAGCTGCCTCACATTGGAAACCTATAATTCTTTCTTTGTTGACACACTGAAAGCATGCTGGGTTTAACACAGTCAGTATCTCCTCTGTACGCACAATTTAATGACTAAAGAACTTGGAGGCTTTCTGAATGTTTATTTTACAAGGCTACAGAAAAACAGTACTTGATAATTTCAAGGTTTGTACCAGAGCAGTAATGATAACCGATGCAGAGATATTTTGAATGAAATCTTCTGAGTCACTACATAGCTCCACAGAGTTAACATAGTTAACGACTTATTCTTATTGAAACATACTTTTTACCTTGTTCTTATCTCATCTATCACCTTCCTCCTAGTTCTTGGAATACTTCTGGTTTTTGGAATGGATTTGCAAGGTCTTTTGACCTTGTGAAACAAGCAACTTGCAGGATAAAACATGATCTATCTGCTATTCAAAGCCTGGGGAACGCTGTTCTTAAATCTTTTACACTGCTGCTGTGAAAATATCAGCACAGATATCACCAACCATATATGTCAGTTAACAAACATATCCTATTTATAAATATCCTTGTTTTCTCAAGACTGGGCCTAGGATACAGTACAGGCTGTCATCTACAGTCACAGAATGTAAAGAAAAAATTGATAGCTTATTTTTTAGTATGTGCATGAGACTTCTACTAAGATGATGGAAAATGAGGTAGTTCTTTGCTTAAAACAGCAAAATCTTATTATCTGTGCTAATAGACATTGTCAAAGTTTTAGTACTTAATAGAGAGAAAGTGCTCTAGCTATAGCTGTGCTTTTACTTTCAGATACATTCCCTTTCAGTTTAGTTGTGAAATAATTTTCTTTAAAGTATAGTTTTCTTTTTTGCACTTTGTTTTTTTTCAACAACAATTCAAAAATACAAAACTTTCAGCCAAAATGTTATCAGTGACACTGGAATTCTTCTGATAATTTATCAAAGGAGCCAGTTCCTCTCTCCAAATAAAGTCTTTTCAAGCCTAATCTGTCAGTTTTGGTATCCAGAGTTTGCACAATAGAAAAGGGAAAGAAAATCAGTCTAAAACTTCTCTGGTGAAATCATGCGTCCAGCAACAGCTCCATTTTGCTAATAACCGTGTATCCAACAGCAAATATTTTGCTAATGACAGATAACCCTATAAATGAAAGAAGTCAGTTCTTATACTGAAGATTCAAGATTAACTCTGCTGGCAAGTTATTGCCACTACCCATTTAGCAAAGTTTTATTTTTGTCTTTTAAATAGCAATCCCTAGAAACAGCTTAGAAAAAGAAAGCATGACTTACATCTGCTTAAAAAACATTTAGCTTGCTAAGTGAAGCGCTACAATTTAAAAAACAAAAACAAAAAACCACCAGATTTATGATGCCTTGTGCAGCTTAACTCTATCTTCTGTACAGCTTAATTTTGTCTTCTTGTGCATATATATCAGGATAACTATGTCATTTGAGGAGTTGCTGTTTCTTGCCATCAGGCACTGGTACATTTAATATGTAAGACAGACTTTCTTTCTTTCAGTTTTCAGTTTCTTAGCCTATAAAACATCTCATTTTGTTAGTCCGGTATGTTATGTGCAGATGCAAAGCTTTGTAGAAGAGCTTTATGCCTTAGTCCCTTTTACTCTCACAATAGATACATCTGAATCACAGCAGTTTGTTTAATTTATAGCCCTTGACTGATGGCAGGGCCAGTGCAAGCCAGCCCAGAGTCTGGCAAGCAAAGTCCAAAGGGAAGTGAGGGCCTGGTGGTGAATATAGGTCACCAATAGCTCCACAATAGCACCACAAAGAGCAATAAATACATAAATAAATAAAAGTCTTAAGATTGTCTGGATGATACAAGTCTGCCAGGTTGGGTCTAGATTATAAGGAGAACATAGTTTTATTTCTGTGTTTATTACTAGTTCTGAGTGATTCAGAGGAATATACATGCTTACTGGTCCTTACTGCAGAAGGTACTTGCTGCAGGTAAATATGGTTAAGATTTTGACTGAACAGAGGAGGTGGGTACAGAATTTAATTCTACTATTAAAGAAGCCAATTGTCAATAATCCCACTCAATTTCTGTATTCTGATAACCAAATTACAATACCCAAACATCCGCCAAAGTTTCTCATTCTGAGCACTAAGCTATGTCTGGAGGGGGTGTGAGTAAAGTAAGTATTTTTGTATGCTGAGTATATGTAGCTCATGAATGCAACTAACTTTGATTCTGCTCTTTGTCTTAAACAGCCCTTACTTTCTAGTAAAAAGCATATTGATGTGATGGCAGGGTTCTGCATAAAATCTCATTTTAAAATTCCTTTCCCCATTGACTCTTGATTTCAGGTTGAGACAGACTGTTGGACTGAGGAAAAGTAGAAACGGTGGCTGAGAGTGCGCCTATAAAGCACTCTGCTCCTTATGTGTGTATATATAAGTGCTGGACTATAGCCAAATTGCTCTGTGATAAAGTTATGCTTCATTTGGTCTCTTTTTCTTCTTTCTTGCCATGTGCTTTTATATGCCCTGAGGATATTAAAATATATTTTGAACCTTCAGTTCATAATGCAAAAGAAAGATTAAACTTTTCTTCAAAGAGTGGTGGCTTTGAGCAAAAGAGTCTGTATATAAATAAAATTCCAAGAGAAATTTCTTTGATAGACAACTCTTGGCAATACAGAAGACCTTTGTATGTACCATCTGAAGCAAGGAAGAAATTTCTGTCTCACTGATGAGTGCACTCAAAAGCACTGTAACTAAATAGGGAATTACTTTTTTTGATGAGTAGAAAGTTCTTCTTTTGGCTTATAGCTTTCTATGATGCTGGCTTTCAGTGTAAAAGCTCTATAATGGATTGCCCTGGATCTGTATATTTTTCCGAGAATGCTTGTCAATAGTGAAAGATGACACAGTTCTGTTCCTGACAGAGTGCTAGCACATATTGATCTACTCCTCAGCTAAATTGGGCCATCTTCTCTAGTCCTGAAGAGTACTTGGTATTCATTTGCTCCCTTCAGAACAGTGGCAGAAAATCCAGCAACAGAAACCCTGCTCAGGACTTGAGGACTGAGTGCATAAGCAATGGCAAGAGCAGCCGCTTCACCATGCCAAGCACTCACCTTGAAGTCCCTCCACAACAAAAGAAGCATATGCATGTATTGCATGTGTCACATGTTGTTAATGTTGCATATTTGCTTTGCTTAATTAATATTTTCAGGTATGTTTATGGAGGAGGAGGAGAAGGAGGACAGATAATAGAAAATGTAATTGAAGATAAACAACAAATAGCACTAAACCGCAGCGAAGTTTGGAAAAGTTTCAGGGACCAGTGTTCACTTGGAATTCAAATGCTCTTTGGTTATATACAAAAGAGTAAATGTGTAACAACATGAAACTCTGAAAAGGTTTGTTTGTCTTTCTAAAGATTGCTGATGGGCAGTGCTGAAATTATTTTCCTAAATCTGCAAATCTATCCTTCCATGTAGCACTATCAAACGTGTTTCTTGGAGTATCTGGCTTGTGCCTGTGCCTGGATGGCTGGTATCTGTAACTTTCTTCCAGGAGCAGCCTTACTGATTAATTTGTGCCTGAAAAAGATACAATTGAAAAGAGGATAAACTTCTGGAGTAGATTGCAAGAACTGTTTAAAAGAGCATTACAGGCATTGCTATCACGTACAGCATCTTGTCCAGCTGGATCCACTGCTAGAATTTAGCTAGGCACAATAGAATTCCACGAAGGAGAAATTGGCCAATTTAAGAGCTATAACAATATTATGTAGACATTTAAGATTCTATTTTTAAGCAGGAAAATAAAGCTTCTTAATATTTTTTCTTCTCATCTTTTAATATGCTTTAAATTGCCTGGGTGGTGGCTCTGTATCACTTTTCTAACAGTAACAGTACTGAAGTATTTTTTCCAGAATCTTTGATAAAGGAATCAAGTCTATACAAAAAAAAGAATTCAGAATGGAAAATTCAGGCAAAGGAAGAAACAGTAGCAATATCTTGTTTCTGTTACCAGTTCTATCTACCCTTAAAAGGGCTTCTTTACTTCCTCTGTCTTTACGGCCCCAAAATGAGGATGTTTAAACCTAATATAAAGCCAACATATTTCCTCCCCCCCACCCCCTCTTTTTTTTCTCTTTCTTTCCAGACATTAACTGTTCTCCCTCTGCCTACTCTAAGGTTCCCTAAACACCCTACTCCAGGGTGTTTACTGAGTTCTCAATTAAACTCCTCACGCATGTGAAGTATTTGCCAGGAGCTAAGCAGAAATCAGCCTCTGTTCTGAGTGGTCTGAGTTAATGGTAAGCATAGGAATAACTGCTGTGTAATTGAACAATTTTGCAAGCAGAAAATGTGGCACAAATGTGGCACAATAACATGAAGAATTTATTTTAAACAATATAAATATTTAGCAGGTATGATCTGGGAAAGGTTGTCATGAGTATTGCCAAAAACAATACCAACATGAGTATTGTCAAAAACAATAGTCTAACTTAAATCTTAGCAAAGCGTCCATTGTGCATAGTAAGGAATATAGTTCATATTAATTGTATAGATTGTATAAGTTATAATAACCCTTACCATCTTTAAGATGCAAGGAATTAATTCTTTTCTAGCTTAAGTTACTTTGATTTGAGAATTTACAATTTCTGTTGTAAGTATGATGTCCGATTAGTTTAAATATCTTTGAATTAGTGGAACAATGCTCCGGCTATCCAGTCTTCTGTCAAGGGATTTTAATGAGTACCTGGTGGGATGATTAAGGTAAAATGATTCTATAGCTAAGGAAGCTTCAGATGTCAAGTTAACATCATGGAAGCTATTCCAGTAAAATAGGAGGTATCATCAGCTGAGAGTTCAAAGGAAAGCATGATTTTAGAGGAGTAAGCAGCTTCATTAAACACTATTAATGATCCCTGAAGATAAATTTTGCATTTAAATTAATGCCTTGATTTCAGAGACAGCAGTATTACTGAGCTTCAACCAATGATGCAAAGAGATTTACATGAGCTGAACATCTGTGATTTTCTGACTACTAACATCCTAAATAAGATTTTTTGTTAGAATTACGTTAGTTGTAGCTTTAATAGTTCTCACTCTCTCTCTGTCTCTGCCTCTCTCTGTCTTTGTCTCTCTCTCTCTCCTCTCTCTGCTAAAAGACAGCTGTCTGAATTAAATTCATTCTTTATCCTTACAGGGTCTTCATTCTGGTGCCTATTGGATATTGTTCCGATAAAGAATGAAAAAGGAGATGTAGTACTCTTTCTGGCCTCTTTCAAAGATATAACAGACACAAAAGTGAAGATTGCTGCAGAAGACAAAAAGGAAGGTTTGTGTGATTTGCAACCTACATCGATAAAACAATTGTCTGAGAGTCACATAAACTCTCTCTTTCTTCAATATACACTGTTAAGTAGGGACTCCCTAGCTTTCCAAAGAATGAATACATATAGGAAAATTTTAACTATTCTGAAATTAAGGATGAAATGACATAGAAGGTTTAATATGGCTTACTGTGTCTTTAATAATATTCAGTAGTATGAGAAATATGTTCGCACATTTATTTGCTTCTGAAAGGGAACTATGCAAAGATACTGTTGTGAATTTTGGGAAAAGATTATTTGTGCCGCTGTAATGATGCACAGCTGCCATGAATCAGTTTCATCTGCATAGTGTAGTCAAGTTTTGCTACCTTCCTCTGTAACAAAGCAATGAGGTTGGAGGGGGAAATAGAAGATATGTGGTCAGTACTGACCAATGTTGTCTACGAAAGGCAGTGAACTTACTCCAGATTTAGATCTTTTAAGTGTCCACTGAAACAAGAGGGGAAGAAAGTAGTTTTACAGCTTTTGTATGTCAGAGGAACTGTCTATAGAGAAGATTTTCTGTGGAGGGAAGGAATAACTGTCTGAATTCCCATGAAGGTTCATTATTGTTCCATTTTCAATTCTGATACTGCTCTTTAGATTTATTTAAATTTTTCACCCCCGTGATAGTCATTTGATCCCTGCATATCACTGAAACAATGTTAATACAGCTGTAAGATTCCTTTTCTTCTTCTGGGTTTCTGAGGTAGGGAATCAATTAGTAATAAAAAGTCTTTAGCATTAAATGCACTGATTCATATAAAATGGTGGGATAAGAAAGAAGATCCGTCATTTTATCCAAAAGAAGCTGAATTTTTTTTTAGCTTTTGTTGATTTTTCAGTTAATAAACTGGTAAACTTTTCAATAAAAATAGTTATATCTCAGTTACAGAGACAATTATAATGCAGTATTCTTTTAAAACATTTTAGTATTTGAAAACGGAAAATACTGTGCTTCCTTTGCAATGAATTTTCTTAAATCAGCATTTCTTCTAACAAAGTCTGCCTCTTCTGTGCAGTTTGACAAGCTTTGTCTTCCATTACAAGCCCTGAACAATGGACATATTGTTGTGAATACCTCACTTTTTGCACAGAACGTATTCAAGAATTTCTGAGCTGAAAAATTAAAGAAAGACTTTAAAGTAGCACCAAGATTACCCTCACATCGAACTTCAACTAATCAAAGTAGAATCCTTTTTATATTTTTATTTGATTTCTGCTTAAGAAATAAAAACCTAATATATATGTATATGACTACATCTACCTCTTCCTTTAGGAAGATAGTTCATTAAAACATGATGTGTGAGGCCATGTAGAAAAGAGACTGTGTGAACATCTGTGCTCTAAAGGCTAATGGTTTACCTCCTGTGAGGAATGTAAATTTTCAGAACATACTAACAGAAATCTCATTTAGCACACCGGTGATAATTTGAAATAGGTATGTGACTAACTTCTTGTAAAATGATAGCTATTGCTTATCAGTTAAACATTTCATAGCTCTATGCTTATCTTAAAATGAAATTCAATTGTCTTCAGTTATTTGTATGAGTTCATGTTAACTGTACATCTAAGCAGATTTTAGCTCATGTCTGCTGTTGCACATTTAAAAATTAATACTCCTCCTAGATCCCACTCTTGCACTGACAGAGGAATGCACTGACACAAAGCTGCATTTACATCAGCAAAAGCCAATTCAGTTCTCTTCTCTACAATGTAGGTTCTGGGCTTTAGGACCTTCTATAAGCTTTGAGTATTGACATTTTGCAGTCTTGCACAATACACTCCTTAGAGCACCAACCACCCTGCCATTCTGTTTTTCCTTCCTGCTACAATCATGTAAAACTACGGCAATCCTCTTATTCCATGGAGGTCAAGGGGGTAACTTTCTGCACCAACAGAAGGTAGAATTTAGTGTAGGAATTTGCTAAATGTGCTGATTTATATAATATGGTGAGATAAGAAAGAAGATCCAACCTTTTATCCACACATATTTACAAACAATTCAAATATTTTATGTAAATTTATCTGTCTGTATAAAAATAAATTTAATGATAATATGCCGATTTATAGGCAATATATTAACCCATGCAATCTATGAAATTGATTCAGTAAATGAAATTGCAAAATGCTGAACTCTAGGAGTAATTTGTTCCTTTTTGACCTTATCTACTACTATGTATGTAGTGTG
This sequence comes from Nothocercus julius, assembly GCA_013398735.1. Classification (NCBI taxonomy): domain Eukaryota; kingdom Metazoa; phylum Chordata; class Aves; order Tinamiformes; family Tinamidae; genus Nothocercus; species Nothocercus julius. Next base: position 167,303 of record VZSV01000109.1, on the reverse strand, counting down.
TGCTTCACATGCAGAAAAAGAATTTGTGCTTAAAATATGTTTTTACTTGTTCAAAGATTATTGAATTTGTCTTTTCAGGGGAACTGAAAGGCTAGCTCTTGCTATAAGACAGTTGCCATTATGTACAGCTTTTTATTGCCTTATTGGCATATCTCTTGTGCTAAGATTATATACATATATATATGTATATATATCTATATGTATATATATGGGAACAAGGATTTAGATACAAACTTGCTCAGTGTTAAACTCTTCTGTTCATGAAAGGCCTTTGTATTGAAATGTTTTACTTCAAGTGTCTCTTTTCTTTTCCGCCCTGAACAGACTTTAACAATTTACAGTTTGGCAACTAGGACATTTATATTCACACTCCAGCTCCCTTTAATTTCTAAATTTATTCAAAAGATTATCCAAGACAATTTTCATGTTCCTTTTTTTCCAAAAAAAAAAAAAAGGTCTGCCCTGGACCCCTTGGCAGTGTTGTTTATTAGTACACTAAAAACTCACCTCCAAAAATCTTTTTCAAACTTCATTCTTCTTCACTTCTACCCTTGACAGCTTCTATATTTCTTTTCCATAAAATGTTGTTCCCCCACACTTTCTCAATGATAGGTTCCTGAGTTTTACCTCTTGGTTTTGTGGCCTCTCTTTTCTTGTGGATTATCTTTTTACTTTTGTAGACCTCAGGAGTTCGATACTCTCTTTGCTTTTCTGCAGAACTTTCCTTATCTATGCCATGTCATCTGTTCATACAAGGCCTGTTGCTCCTTTGTGCCAATGTGCCTTGCAAAAGTCCTCTTTTTTTTTTTTTTTTTTTTTTTTCTCTTCTTCACTATTTCACTTTACTCAGCCCAAATGTCAAACGCCGTCTTTGACCTTTTCTTCTGAATGCCTCATTTTAAATACAAATTTAACTGGTCTTTTTTTTTGCTCCTCTTCTGTATAAGTTTCAGTCTGATCAGCCAATAGTGATAACAGACATTATATCCTGAGATTTTTGTATAGGAAAAGAATGTGTGCAGTTTTATGGGAGATCTATTTTACTATTCTAAGCTCAGATGAGGTATATTTTGGTAAATTGGTTTAAAAGTTCCATTGTCCATTTGGAGGAAAACAGTTTAAACTGGAATCACCAGGAGTTCAACTCTCAATCACAATACAGTGTGGTTTGACTGAGGTTTGATATATATCTTTTTTCTTTTCTTTCCTTTTTTTTTATTTTTTTTTTTTTTTAACTTGAACATTTCAGGAAGGGAGCAAGATCACAATACCATAGGTAGGAAACTAAGAAGTTATTCTGCAACTACTGCAGATCTCTAATCTGTACGCAAATACATAATAACTTGATTTATATAGCCGTAGAATGCTATAGTTGTAATCAGTGCCAAAATTCTCCTGCTAAATTTGACTCATTCCAAAGAGTTTCCTGTAGCTTTCATTGATAATCTATTAGTGTTTCATTGAGAAAATTATTAGCATTTTGTCTGAAAACAAAATCCTAGGATCCTCGCAGTTCTGTATAACCTGTAAACTTGCCAAGAATATACTCTTTCCCATCATTCTTGTGATTAATGTAGAGGTTAGACAGTATTAGCCCCTGGATCAACCCCTGCGGGACACCATTAGTGACTGGTTGGACTTTATGCTGCTGATCACAACCCTTTGAGCCAGCGATTCTGTTAGCTGTGAGTCCACTTCAGTGTCTGCTTATCTAATCTATACTTTGTCAGTTTGTCAATGAGGATGTTATGGAAGACACTGTCAAAAGTCTTACTAAAGTCAAGATAAACAGCATCAGTACTGTTCCCTTCATCTACTGAACTAGTCATTGAGCTGTTGAAGGCTGTCGCATAGGTCAGGCACAATTTTCCCTTTGTAAATCTGTGCTGACTATTCCCAATCACCTTCTTGTCCTTAATGTGTTTGCTAATGACTTTCAAGAGGTTTTTTCTATCATCTTTCATCAGGTCAAGGTGATGTTACCAAGTCTGTATTTCCCTCAGATTGTCTTTCACGGCTTCCTTGAGAATAGGAGTGACATTTGCTTCATTCAAGTTCTCAGGAACCTCCCCCATCACCACGACCTTTCAAAGGTAATTGAGAGTGGTCTCACGATGACATTAACCAGTTGCCTCAGTGCTCATGAGTGCATCTCCTCAGGTCCCAGGGATTTGTTTGTGTTCAATCTTTTTTAAATGTTCCCTAATCTACTGAGGGCAAGTCTTCATTTCTCCCAGTTCCCACAAAGGCCTTAGGGGGCCTAGGATTCATTTTACCAGTCAATATCAAGGTGAAGAAAGCACGGAGTGCTTTGGTCTTTTCTGGTATCCTCTGTCACCAGGTCCCCTGTCATTCAGGAGTGGGTTCGTAATTTCCCTAGTCTTTCTTTGGTTGTTGATATAGCTGTAGAAGTCCTTCTTCTTGCCTTTCACATCCCTTGCCATATTAACCTCTAAGCAAGCTTTATTTGTTCTAACACTCTTCCCATTTACTCAGACAGTGTCTCTATATTCCTCTTGAGCCACCTGACCCTGCTTCCACCTTTTGCATGCTTCTTTTAGATGTTTGAGTAAGGAGCATGAAGTGCAACTCCTCCTAAATAGCTTGCACCCACTTGCATCCACTGCAGCACTGCAGTCACCTGAGTTGACCCCCCATCTCTGATCCAAGTGATTTTGTGGCCCCGCAACTGTCTGCAGACCTCTGCTTCTCTCTGATTCTTCCTGTTTGTTTGTTCCCGATGGTGCATGCAGTAGTGTGCAGGCACTTCACGGGGACAGCTTATAAGGAGACAGATTGCCCAAAAAACATGACAGCTTTCATCATTTCTGTGTTTGTGTGCTATGTTTGAGGTGGCCTCCTTTCTGCTCTGTTGTGTCGATTATAAGGCTTCTCTTGCCCACAGCAGCTTGCACCCTTTGCTTGCCAATCTGCTCTACCATCTTCTTGGTTGTTGTTCCTCTTCTCATTCCTCTGTTGTTCCTATTTGAAAGTTCTCCTCACCGGGCTGGCCAGCCTGTCGTCAAGGATTTTTTTTTTTTTTTTCCATCAGAAATAAAAGTGAATTAAAAGCTAGACGCTATCCTCTCTTACCATGGCTTAAACTAAGCAGCAGTATAATCGGTTAACTGAGTAACTATGTTTTTCTGCCATTCTATTATGTCTGTATGCATTTCTAAGAAAACAGATTTGATTGCACAGCATTTTTTTTTCTTTTTTTTTTCTTTTTGATGTGCCAAAAGAGAAATACCATGTGCCAACCATTATGCAATACAGATTTTTATGTGAAAACGTCTGTTAGGTGGGAGAGCTCTTTTTCTTTTTTTTTGAAGAAAAAAAAAAAAAAGATAATATTGTCAGGAGGCAGGATATTGGGCGAAATACTTACAGTCATCTAGATGTCTAATATCTAAAGCACCTACAGTTGTTTTAGGATGCATGGGCACCTTGCAGTTCAGTCAGTGCAAGGGATGGGTAGAAAAACAAACTGGCCCCAACTTTTCCTTTGCTGAAAGGAGCAGTATACTGTGGAAAATTTTATTCTTCAATGACTCGATTACATCTTCTCTATGATGACTTTGAACCTCGCTGACCATCAAATTAGAAAGGAAAGGGATTGCATTTCCTCTGTCCTCAGTGAAGAGAAACTGCTTTCCTCCTGGTTAGTGCATGCTCATGCAAATACCTATTGGAAAAATATATATAACTGTCTTTATACTCCCTGTTTCTGCACACGTGAGCACATACGTGCTTTCCCTCTCCCCTTTCCATCTTCTCTCTGCATTTGAGCCTTGACCCTCTTGAGAAACAAGAAATTTTATGACCATTGCGAAAGCTTTTTCACCAAGTGTCAGATGCGAGCAGCAGTCCTATTCCAGCAGTTCTTAGAGGGGCGCAACATATATTCTGGAGATGAGCAGCAAAGTGTCCTTTGTGGCACATTGAAGGAGAAAATAAGAAATGTAGACTCTGATTAAAACTCTGATCAAATGTGGAGGAGGCAGCCTGTATTCCAGGATGTTACGGAAGTATGAGAGAATACTTATATTAGCAACCAAATAACTCATGACTTCCTTGATAATCTCCTACAGTCACATTCAAATTTTCCTTAGGAATCAAGCTATAAAGTAATATTTTGTGGAATTGATTTATTTTTCACTTTTGTTGCTTTTCAGTTTATTGGACCTGACTGATGACAGGATTAATGGAAAACACCTATGGACTTTCCCTACTGCGCTCATTAGTTTAACTAAGCAAGAGAGCCCAGAAGAAATTGTATGAGAATGTTTAATATATGCATTGCCACTTGCAAGTGCCCTTCAGAGCTGTTCTATTGCAGTGGTGCTTTTTGTTTTGGCTTGAACTGTGAGCTTACCATATTATCTTGTGTAATTAAGGTTGTAAAACAATTTTATTTTTCTGACCTTTGACTTCAGCATTCGAAACTCTTAGTCCTCACAAGGTCACAAGACAGTTTTGGGGTATTTCAATGACTTTATAAACCATATGCACAGTTGTAATAGTTTTTTTGACCTTTTAACTATCTTATCTTTTATGTTTTTGACTACTACTCCCCTCCCTGTTTTAAGTCTGAACAAGTTGCAACGACCACAAAATGTTTTCAAAAGTACCTGCTCATGCCCATCTACAATTCATAAGCAATTAAGAGAAGTCTTTATCAGATGAAAGATATGCTCGTATTAGATAGAAACCATGCAAAAATTTATATTCCTGTTTCCACTTATTATGGGAGCAAGATTATAACTTATAATAATCATCTGTGTACAGCTCTAATTAATTTGTTCAAATATCATTGAGTGTGAAATTATGATCACTGAAAATTGCAAAATAGCCAAAAGTTTCTCCGAGGCAAAGTGTGAATAAACAAAGTATGTAATCAAAATCATTGAATTAAAAGACAAAAGTCCTTTAGGTTCGATAAGATTATGTCCTTAATATCGTTATACAGAAAAATAAACATTTACACATGTTGAAGTTAACGAAAATTTTCTCAGTGACTTACTGGTTCTCTCACCTACCTGGCTGTAAGGCTAGACTTGAGAAAGAATAGAAATAGGGTCTCTGAAAATATTTAAGATCAAGGGCTGTGATAGCCAATTTAGCCAAGTCCGTGAAGCATTCAGGGAGTGATGTAAAGGTTTTTTTCAGAAATAAGAAAAGTCACATCAAAAACAGCTATAAAAATAAGCAGCTGTAAATTCAGAACTGAATTTTGTTCTGTAATAATTACAATCAAACATTTAAGATATTTCAATAAATATGCTCTATCAGTGGAACGATAGCTTAAAATCAATTTACCTTTGAGCTCTTGTACTAGATCTAAGTTTATTTTTAGAAGCAATTGAAGAAAATAATTTAATTTGGATTTTTTTTTTTTTATGAAGCTTGCAAATCCTGCATCTGAAAATGAACCTATATTTATTTATTGAGGAAAGCATGGGCCTGAACTTCAAAAATTGAGGTGGAAAGAGATACCCTTCTTCTGCTCTTTTTTTTTTTTTTTGGAGGGAAGTAGAGGGAAGAGGGGAGAGCGAGAGAAGAGCGAAGGCGGAGAAGAAAGAGCGAGGTTGTTCTTTGTGTGTGTACATACATATATGTGTATTTAAATGTGTGTGTATACACACAGGCTGAAGGATAGTGGTTAAGGGTTTCTTATCTCACATGCACACTGCTGTGTAAAGGCCTTTCTGCTCCATATAACACCAGTAGTAACATATGCTACTGTGCTTTTCTCTACCTGTAATAGCTTCCTATTAGCTGTATAAGATGAATTTTTTCTGAAGGCATAATTTTAGAATGACCAAAATCAAACATGTAGATTTTGTGTTTAAAAAAAGAAAAAAAAAAAAAAAAATCAGTCCTTGTAAAAATAATAGTCTGTATTTTGTCTTTCTAGATTTCAGCAGTCTATTAAGTATATGTAAATATTTCACTGCTGTTGGCAGAAGGAATGCTTCCTGCAAAAAACAGAGCTCCCACGGTGCAATCCCAATGGTGGTGCTTTTGCCCTGTCATTTAAACCAAAACAGGCTTCTATCAGTTTTCTCCTTATTGACATCTACCAGTATGCTCTCCCCTGGAGAACAAGATCTGAAAGTTAGCTAAAGGTCATAAAAATCCTGGAAAAACTCATAGCAGTCTTCCAGACAATCTCTTTGGGAGGTATTCTGTCTTAATTCAGAATCCTTCTGTATAATTTTATTTCATTGTGTCCTTTGGAATAGATTTTTTTCTGTGTTTAAGGACTGGCTAAGATTTGTTGTTTTGAGTTAATGATAGTAGCTATCCTCAAGTAACAATTTATAATCTTTGATCATCTTTAGCCATAATTGTATTTATTTTGTGGCATGTGGGCTATTCATAAGTGTTTATGCAGAGACCATACATTTGGTACAGTTTTCTGTATTTCACAATGCAAATGGTGAAGGATTTTCAATAGTTCTATTAAAATAGGGGGAAAATCTTCATTGTCCTTTTTGCAGGAAGGCATTTATTAATAGGCTGTAAAATTAATAAACAATTGAGAAATTCTTTAATAAATTGTTTATTGAACCTAGCATCACAGAAGAAATATCATACTACCATGAGTATCTCCAATTCTTTCTTACCCTGCTGCTTCTTAGCAAAACAGAAAGTTTGTTTGTGTTGTTCTGCTTTTTTTTACTCAAGTGGGAATTCAGCTTATATATTAAGGAGCATGTTCTTTCTATGAGATGTTTTCCAAGACGTGAGCTGCATCCCCTTCTGTTTCATCTGATGACTCTCTTTAACTTTTTATAAAATGAAATAAATAAAAATGGCCTTAACTGCTCTGCTAACTTATCCGGGTCCTATGAGTAAAATGTTAACTGAATAGAAATTCACAATGCCTTGGAAATGGCAAAAGAAATTTTCCACAGTCTTAAGCCTTTGTTCATTAACGGACTTCATGTATTATTCATTCATAGTTTTAAACAGGCTTCTCCACAGGAGAGCAGGTGCTACTGCAGCTTTAAAGTTATTGTATTGCCTCTGCTTTTCTTTTCTCTAGGCCTCAGTAGTGTAGGCAGCTCCCCTTCGCAGGCAAAATATCAATGATTTGCCTTTGTCCCTCATATTCTACCTGAGCCTAGACTAATCAGACTAGCATAATCAAGCAAAGCCATCTTCCTCCAGGGATGCAGCAGTGATGAAACCAGTATTTGGGTCCCACTGCCTCTAATTCTGTAGCCTTGATAGTCAGGAATGAAGAAAATCTGAAGCCTGTGGCAAGGCTGAGACTCAGGCTTCTAATTCTCATGTTACAGAGGGGTTTCTGAAGAGCTCTGCTTCTTGCAACCCTTTGGACTGCTGCACGGGGATTCATGTGTGAATTCACAAACTGGCTGCTTTATGAGTTGTTTATGCCCTCTTAATCTGTATTCTAGAGTAACTCTAAGTGTGAATAAATAATTACTTTTTCTAGAAATCATCACCAGTGTAAGGCTTGATGTGGTCTGAAACAATCATCTAGTTGCACGACTGCTATCTGAAGCATATGCATGTAGGAACTATCTCAGCTTCAGAACATTTGTATGCTTAAAAAACTTTGGAAAGGTGCAAAGGGTGCATAAAAGCTTCCCCCCCCCCCCCCCTTTTTTTTTTCTGTCTACTGTCTCTGCTATGGCTGTAATCCCTTCAGATTTGATTGCTTTCTGTAAACATTAGGCAGAAGAGGTCCTGTAACAGTAGAATCCACCTATTAATAAGGCGTTAAAGTTTTAAATCTGTTTATTTCTCATACTTGCTCCTTGATCTTGTGAGAAGAAATTATCTCATTACCATGCTATACTTTTATGCAATCTATTTATAAAAGTGTGCTCTAAACTTAAAAAAAATAATAAAAATGAAAGCTAACAAGCATTGTAGGATCACGTGTGTAAAGATGGACATGTTCTATTTAGCTCGTTGTTTCCCTGACGAACGCTTCCTTGCAAAGTGTTTACAGATAGCTATATCTATACTATCTTTGCTAATTGTACCCAAATCGACCTGGCATAACTTGAGGTGGTCATATTTATGCTGTTTGAAGAGGACAGCCGGTGTGCATGAATCCCTGTAAGCCTGGACTCTCCTATATGCCAAGCAAACAGAACAGCTGTAGCCATCAAGCAATGGAGCAGGAATATAAGCTTGAACTTGGAGCTAATGTGATTGGGTTTTGTAGAGGTAAAAAGCAATTTTGGGACCAATTATGGTGTAGCCCATAGAGATACACCACATGTATGTCTGTCTTTTCAATGGCTTTTGTACTCCAAAAAATGAAAAAAAATTACTGCTCAGAGTTCCCGATCTGCAGCTTAAAACCCCTGTGATAGCTTAGTCACATTGTTTTAGGTAGAACTGCTTTGTGTCAATAAAGTCACCCAAGCACTTATGTAGTTTTAGAACTAGACTTTCAGACTGTTCTATTTCCTCCGTCTCTATCCCATGGAAATATTGCCTTTATATTGTCTCCTGGGTTAAATGGGAGAGATTACTTCATTCTCTAATTTTATGGGAGCTACGTTAATGCAGCAAAATATTATTTGTTTTACCCCAAATCACAGGAAAGTGTTACATATTTTAATTAAATGCAGGTGTATTAAAAAAAAAAAAACCTTTTGTATTTAGTCATGTTTCTGTTTCACCTGCTCCTGCATAGCTCTACAGACGCTTTGCAATGTTTGAACTTATAACCTAAGTAGTCCTCTATTTTTTCATTTTGGTACACTACTGAACACTTTATTTAATTACATTTGCCACAGAAAACTAGAGAACCACTTTTGGTCTGGTGTAAGTTCTCTTTT